>CM070718.1:13615081-14115282 GCA_036346275.1 Otatea glauca | reverse complement strand
CGTAATATTATAATAACATTATTAAAGTTATGTGTATATCGCAATAATATTATACCAATATTACAATAATAAAATAACCATATTATTATTATTCTAATAAATGTATAATTGTATCACAACAATATAAGTATAATCGTAATAATATTATACGAATATTACACTAATCATATAGAAATTATACTAATTACACCGTTATTTTTCGTACTAATGGATCACTACCATTATACTACTAATTGCTACAAATTATGAGGCTCGACTAAACCCGTCCGAAATGTGAACAATAAATAAAACCCTCCAACAGTACGCTGCATAACATTACAAGAAATAACATAACATTATAACACTAATAGTAGCAATAATATCATTTTACGTACTACTAATTCTATCATATTATACCGATACTGTACTAATATTTCGATAATATGGAACCATTATTTACGCTATACCCCGTTATTTCATGTAGAGCTAATTATACCAATGTCGTCATTGCATGCACCACTTACGTTATTTTATGTACAACTAATTGCACTAATATCACACCAAGGACACAATATTTTTACAAATTGTATTGTCAATTCGTGTACTACTCACTACACTACTACTGTCATTTTATCTACTACTCATTATACAATTATCGTCATTATTTGTACTGCTCATGTACCAATACGGTGGTTTCATATACTACTATTTACACTAACCTTCCTGAAGCTAAACTGAAGATTACGATAGCCCGAACAACGTACAAACTAACCTTCCTGGATATTACCTGCAAAAAAAAGGCTCCCGAATTAAATGCTGGAAAATATTAACCTGAATAAATTCCTCTAAAAAATTAACCATTAATAAATTCCTCCCGAAGTACGATTTCAGATTTTCTCTTCCACCTCTCTTTTCCCTCCCTTCTGTCCCACGTCTTCTCTCTTCTGCCTCTCGATTTCCTCAGCTCACTGAGATGTTTTCGAACTCCCTCTGCTTTTTTCCCTCGTTGAAGTGAATATCTGATGCAAACCATCGGAGAGAGTCCTAATTTATAGCGCCCTCCTCGAAACGCATGCATGGGAGACGTGGGCATTTGTCGGTGCTTTTGGCGCGCCGACGGGACGGAGCGAGAAGACGTAAATACCATCTACGCAAAAGGTTGTAACGTCAGATGCCACGAACGCCAAGCCCCCTAGCGCGCATCGCGTGGCCCGTTCGGCACCAGCCAAGCACGCAAAGCAGCCGGCGTGCCAGGCCAGTGCTGCCACACTGCTGGAATATTTTCAGCTGTCCCGGTCCGCGGCAAAGCCGATTCCATCTCCTTGGCTGCGCGGAAAACTCTGCACACCATCCATTTCGCGGCACAGTCGATTCCAGCGCCTCGGCTGCTCGAAAAACTTCTGCACCACCGTCCCATCGCACATCACAGCTGTTGGCCGAAATCCAACGCACCACAAGCGTGGAAAAGAAGATTACCGTGCCACCCAGGCGCGGAAATAATACCACGCTAAGGCCATCTCCAACAGCGTTTTCTAAGTCTGAATCCCTATATCCTCATATACAGAATTTCCTAAAAAGATTCTTTCCCTATATCTCTTCCCTCTCCAACAGCATTCCTTATATCTCACACTCTGTTTTCTCTCTCCTATATTATAATGATATTTCATAACTGCCATATGAGCCATGTTTTTTTTCTGAAAAAATTTGATCGGCTATTTTTAATTGCGGGAATTTAAAATTTGAAATTTATTCTAACGGTCAACGTAACGGCTATATTACAACGGCTATACTACAACGGCTATACTATAACGGCTATATTGTAACGGCTATATTTTTAGGCTATATATACATAGCCATTTGCACTTTCAAACCTTGCCCATTTCTAAATGTTCACTGTCTAGCATATCTCAATGAGTCCTCAGAACTTAGTTCAGCATTTCCTCTCAGAAGACTCATCGTCGGATGACGACGATTAATCTCTTATTACAGTAGCATACCTAGCACAGGAGCAAGATGAGAGTGTGAATGCTCGACGCCATGGAGGTTCTATTTTTTGTCATCAATACGTACATCATAATAGAGAGGAAGGGCATGCTAGGTCAGTCGGAGACTATTTGTTGATCCTCCGGTCTGGCCCAACCTTCTTTCGCTTGCTTGAGTCTATGATGGGAAATATTTTAAGTCCTTGCATTTTTGGTTGATCATCTTGTCTATGACTCATTCTTATTTTCGATTGAGTTTAGAATGAGTCGTTTTCTATTTCTTCGCATATTGCATGCTATAGAAGCCCATGATGATTATTTTGTTCAAAAGGAATTGTCTTTGGAATTCTCGGGTTATCTTCTTTCTGAAGTAGCTGCAGCATTCGGATGATAGCTTATGGAGTACCAGCGAGATGCTATTGATGATTGTCTACGGATTCTAGAAAATCGCCATAGAGAGTCTTAAAGGTTTGTATGAGCTATCATTGTCCTCTTTGGAGCAGTATTTGAGATCTCCAAATGAGAATAATCTTTGCTAGATTACTTGCAATCGATGAGGAAAGAGGTTTTCCTGGAATGCTTAGAAGCATAGATTGTATGCACTAGAGGTGGAAAAATTGCCCTACAACATAGCAAGGATTGTATACTGGGCATGCACACAAGCCAACAATAATTCTAGAAGCCGTTGCTTCACAAGATCTATGGATTTGGCATGCCTTTTTTGGTTTACCAGCATGTTTCTGGAATCAACAAACACTAAGAGATATCATGACAACATGTGTCATCATGCATAACATGATAGTTGAAGATGAGCGGGACGGAGGACCACTTGACTACAATTACGAAGGAATGGGAGAAAGCATTTGATGTCACATGAACATACACCTGAACTCTCTGAGTTTATTCAAACTCATCGTTCCATTCGGAATAGGGAAACTCACCACCAGCTTCAAGACGATCTAGTGGAGCACTTATGGCAACGTTATGGAGGGGTGTAATTTAGTAGTGTTTTAATTATGTACTAATTTATATGTTATATGTGTTGTAATGGAGGGGTGTAATTTATGACTCCCCTCACCTTCCGAATTGGCAATAGATCTTTAATCCTTTTGGTCTTCACTTTATTCACAGACCATCTAATGCAGTTATCTAAAGACCGCATGATAAGCTTTAGCTCAAGAAAGTTGATTCTAGGAACTGAAGTTACAAAAAAAATATCATTTATACTTTTTGTATATGTTATGTAAATCACAATCCATGTTCGCATACATCTTAGCCATAAACTCTTTCTGTTATGGACAAAAGCCATCAATTTTGGGTGTCTGTGTATGGACGAAGATGACAACTCAATAGCAGAAGAATTGCAATATCTTCTGCTATATTCAAGAGGGAGCACAAGAATTGCAATATCTTCACTATGCAAGGAACCCCAAATAGCTGCATCATAGCATTGTCTTGCACAACACCAAGTCCACCTCCACCTCATCCACAGAGCTATTCAAGCACAAGTAATTACTATTCATTGCCCATCTCCCCAGCACCAAAACCTTGATCCTTGCTACCAGAAATCTGCAGAACAAATGCTATCACCACATTAATGCATTTAACTTAGTATAGGGAGATAGGAACATATCAGTCTTATTATCAAATACTTCTTTCCAAACTAACATGATATATATCTTACATGCAATCACTCAAAGCCAGTATAATTGAGCTCAGTACTATGTTAGCTAGGTGAGCTTAGTATAATTGCACTATTGGAATCCTACATGCTTTTGAGTTTTGAAATTTAGACATTCCAAGCTTTTCTGATGCCACTTCCATGACTTTTTTTTGCAAACAGAGATAAAAGACACTTCCCTTGCCACAAGAAGAAATCCATGTAAAGGCTGGTCATTCTGTTGGCCGTAGTGCCCAAGGCAGTGGAAACCATCAGGAACTTCATTTGGCTCATAGAATGGAGCTCCTAAGCAGCTCCATATACTCTGCAATTTGGTGATATTTACAACATCAAGCTCTCCTATGCATATCGTGCCTTTAGCAAGGTCCCTCTGTTAAAGAGTTGGTAGACAAAGTTAATCGAGGGTCAAGTGTTCGGAAAGCAAATCCATTTGGCGAAACAATGACAAGCAAATTGTGAAAGCAGAACAATTTGTTACATGCGCCACTTCAAGGAAAGCACCAAGAGGGTGGCAAAAGCCACTATGGCAAGCTATGTGCAAGCAAATTCCTATATCACGCCCATAGCCCAAAGAAATCAATGATCGAAACAGTCGACAACCATGTTCAGAAACATCCTAAATCGCAAAAATCCCATCTTTCGCGGGAATCTATCTTTTCTATGTTTAATTACTGAGTCCGTTCACGAACAGATCACAAGAACTGAAATTTGCACAACACCGCAAGGTCCGCAACTACTACTTCCAATCATACAACCCATCCTGTCGAGGCCAATAGATATCGACGATTGATGAGCTGATTCAAGAACCAATTAGCTAGTAATACAAAGAAACAAATCTGAGAGAAAGAAGAGAGAAAAGGTCCCAAACCTTGCGGCCACACCGGCAAGGCGCTGCATCTGAGCACCTCGACAGCGGACCCGCCGCCTCGGCGACCGATGTGCGCCATGCGAGGCGGCTCCACCCGCCCATCGCCAACTCCTACCTTCCCCTCTCCAGTCCACCCCGAGCTTCTCCTATTATCAAAGGTCAAACCGGTTGCTGGCTCATCGATTAGAACAGAATCACCGCACAAACCACAGTGCATAACTAAACACAGGAGGATCATAAATTAGATAAGAAAAACCTTGTAGCGCGCGGATGGCCGCGGGGATCCCTCGGCGGGGACGACGAGGTGTCCACCTCCATGGATGGTGCGCAGATCCGATCCGAACTTCCAATCAAGATTATTTTCGCAAGCCATACGTTGGCGTTTCGAGCACCGGCAAGTAAATTTGTAAGTCTAAGGGGTCGCGCGTTCCACTCCCTGAATGGTTAGACTCAGAAGTCCAAGATGTATACTGGTTCGGGCTGAAAGTCCCTACTCCAGTTTGTGTGGTAGCGTTGTATTCCCTTCGGTACAGATGATTGCACAAAGTTTTACAAGTGAGAGTGCTAATGGCTTAGCGCGATGAGTTCGATTGTGATCCCCTTTCCTACGGGGGTTCCTGCCTCCTTTTATACGAAAGGAAGGGGCAGGTTACATCGAGAATTGGGAGAGGACGAGATGACCTACACTAGGAGCTTCGATCCTTCGCTCTGCTGACTCGTCATCGCCCGTCTTTGCCCATCTTGGGTCGGTAGCTTAGTTGGTCGAGCGGTTAGGTATTTCCGAAATGGCGTGCACGCCCTCTGCGAACCTTGACGTTGCTGCGTCTGACGTGGGTGCTACCTCGGGAGAGGGCGTGTCTTCGTACTATATGTGACCGACTGATGGGACTGGGAGCATGACTTCGGTCAGTCATTAAACCTTATAGGGAAGGAGCCACCTGCCCTTGTATAGTCACCGATTGACCCGTCGGGTACGTGCGTGGTACATTGGTGGTAGAGGTTTTGACACGCGGCCCTTGGCGGTTTGCGATCGGTCAGGATCGACCACCGCTGCGGTCGGGAGCTCGCTGGTCGGGCCGGGGGTCCGTCTCGTGGCGAAGTCGGAAGCCCCGCTCGGTCGGAACACTTCCTCGATCGGTCGAGAAGGGTATCTTGTGTGGCCTGCAGTGCTTTGGTCGGTGAGTGGGTGAGGCGGCTGTTGGGCTTGAGTGTGCTTGAGGTCACGGCTTGTCGCTTAGGGCGTTAGGGTACCCTTGTTATAAGTATTCGTCACCATACCTTGCGGTGGCGAGGTCGAAGGGATGATGGCGAGGCGATCGAGTTGAGGACGCGGCCGAGGACCGATCCGGAGGAGGAAGCGCACAGGTCTCTTGGCGTGGTGGGCGGAGTGGTGGTCGACTCTGACGGCGCGAGATCGGCGGCGAGCTTGGCTCGCCGACTTGACGACGCGGGAAGGAGCGATGCCTCACCTCCACGACGGCTCACGACGGAGTGGTGGAGCGGCCGCTCACCTCCTCCAGACAGCTCCTCGACATTCCTCGTGGCGCGGGGCCAGGCGGCGGTACATCGCGGCGAATGGGGAATGGAATGGGGAAGGGAGAGAGATTCCTGAGATTTGGGGTTTCTCTTTCCCTTCCCTAAAGATCAGGAATGCAATAGAGAAGTTGTTGGAGTGCATTTTCTGATTACTTCTCTTTCAGATTGCTTATTTTTTCAAGTAGGAAACCGTACGGAGCATCTTTTGGAGATGGCCTAACACTATGCTGAATTTTACCGTATGTCCAATCGACGAGGGCATATTCGGGAAAAAAAGAGCCAACGGCCAGTCCAGTATAAATATCTGCTTTTGCGGACGTGTGCTACTGCTTTGCCATGAATCTTCCCGCCACGCGCGAGTCGCGACGACAGGATGAGGCGACGCGCAGACGGCGCAGTCGCCCACTTGTATACTGCATCCTTCTTGCATTTGTACCGGTGGTTCCGGCTGTGTCACTGACGGCACGAACCTCTTGGTGTCGATAAATACTAGAAACTTGGACGCGGCGTGCCACGTCGCGGACGTCGCTCTTCACACGAGAAAGCTAAGTTTTTTTTTTCGGAAAAAAGGCTTAAACGTAATGGTAAAAAAAAGCGGGAAAAAAATATGTTTTTTTTCGGAAAGAAGGATACGTACGTCTTTTTTTCCCGACGAAAAAGGACATAAACGTAATTTTGATTCTGTGGAAAAGGACCCGAGCGCAAGCATTAAAAACGCATGAAGGACCTAAGTGCGATATATTTTTTTTTTCTAAAAAAAGGACCTATTCGTAACGTAAAAGGATCTAGACGTAATTTTTATTTTGTGGAAAAGGACCCGAGCGCAAGCCTCAAAAACGCATAAAGGGCCAAAGCGTAATATATTTTCTTTTTTTAAGAAGGACCTATTTGTAAATTTTTTACGGATATGGACCCGATTGTAAATTTTTTTTCTGAAAAAGGACCTGTCCGTAAATAAAAAAAGGACCTATCCGTAAATATTTTTTCGGCTCGGCTCGCGGCTCGAGCCGAGCCGGCTCGGATGACACGTGCATGCTCTCCCCTTCCAGGGATTCTTCCAGGTATAGTAGAGTTATAATACGGAGAAATGGATTATACGGGTCGTTTATACAGGCGAAACAGATGCAACTTTCTTTGTATGTTGATAACTCAGACGATACCCCCCTCTTTATATTTTTACGAGGTATCTATGTATTTCAAGATTCTAAATTTATAAACTTTGATCAATAATTAATTCAACAATATATAGATTATATGATACGATAATGACACCGTTAGACTCGTATTTAAAGCACTTTTGTATAGTTATGATTTTATCTATTAATAAAGTATTATTAAAAAATTAATAATCAAAGTTTAATTTTGAAAACCACGTCAAGTCAAACCGTGTCATATAAAAATTGACGAGGAGTACTATGATAGGTATATACCTAACTCTAACTATGGAACTCAATGGGTTAAGTTAATTTAGGGTGGAGAAAAAGTTCGGGATGGAAAGGAATCGTGTAGTCCTTATAGGGATCGCTTACGTTATAGTCTCTGTAGGTTAGAATTATCCTATCGAGAGAATAAATGGTTTGGATTACACAACAGCGCTCATGTACAGTGTTGATATAATACTTACTACAGTGTCACAATCGGTATGATACTTTCAAACAATATTCCGAAAGATCTGATTTATTATTTTTTAATTCAAAAGTCCACGTACATATGCTAAAGTTGCAATGGTAACATTAGATCTCAATTCGTCCAGAAGAAATGGCAGTGATCAATGGCCTAAAAATCTTACCCTTCTGTTTGATAGTTCAGTGTGTTAAAGAGTGGCGAGTATTCATAATTCGTACAGTACGCAGCAAATCACACGAAGCAAGCATCCTTCTCGTCGAGGAGGACTAATCACTGGTCTTACACAGGCGCAGTGGGGCTCTCTCTATGCTCCCCTAAACGATTGGCTTCCCTCCGAATCCTTCACGTGTCCCTGCCCGGGAGATCTTTTTCAGGAGCTTGACAAATGGCTGGGCTGCGTATATATGCAGCCTAGCTAGCTTCTCTTCCTAGCTATAGTTTGGGCCCTCGCCTGGGCACTCTTGAATGGTGCTCCTCCATTCGATTTCTTTCTAGACTGTATTTCTTTTCTTCCTCAGCATTTTCTGGTGGTGTTAGGTGATTATTAGGAGGCTAACTTTCTGTTGAGCGCACAATGCATACAGTTCTCTCAAGTTTTTAAGATGGTAGCAGTACAAATGTACTACACAGACTCAGAGCGATTAGAGGTCTGGTACCATGACTTCAGTATGGATCAAAGAGGTCTAATGGCCTTGATGTCACTGCTCATTGCAGTGCATGGCTAGAGTCAAACAACAAAGATTATTTCTTATGGTCGGGGTAATCTAGCGCTAGTTTGCTGCCAGCTTATGGGAGAAAAGTGCCTGAAAGTAATTTGTAGCGCCCGGGTAGTTAGCCAGTGATGAAGTTAGAAGCCATTGGTGATATGAACTGCACCGGCAGTTAAAAATTAGAGGAAAATCGAATGAGAAGGTTTTGTAAAAGAAAATAGAAAAGGATTTGGCGAGAACTTATAAATAAACTGGGCATAGCCCATTACGAGCTCAACTTGGTTGCCTGAAACGTCCAAACTTAGGTTGTAGCCCATTACAACTGCTGCATAGCGCAATCAAGCCCTGCAAGTGGTGCACGCTATCATCACTAGTCCACAACCACAAACAATGGGTTAGAGGTAGGAGTTGGATCGTGCTGTGCCCGCGAGGCATAGGCTCAACAGGTTTTAGGCCACCGGCGTCCACAACACAACCACCTCCTCGTTGTACCATGTCGGCCCTACTCGTCTTTGACGAGGCTCAAGCACGGTCCAGGGCACACCGTGCAGTGCTGGCCTAGGCATTTGTCCTATCAGATGTGCGGAGTCGTGAACACCGTCACCGTCAGTCTGTCACTGTGGACGGCACCCAGAACGAGGAGCGAGCGTCAACCACCAACGAGGATATGATACACACAATTATTTAGGGAAAAGATCATTGGATCTGGCGCAGAGACGGTGAGGATCGTTGAGATCCGGCATTGTGGTTGTCTTCTTCCTTGGGATAGTCGATGAAACTGGTGGTGCAATGTCGTATCTGATGGTGGCATGATCGAAGGTCACTGATTTGGCACCAAGGCGGCGGGGGACGGTCAGGAGGGTATGGAGTGGGATGGCGGGGGGAGGTGGCAGTGCGAGGAGGAAGCAAGGGTGAAGGAGGGCGAGACGAAAGAGAGAGGAGATGATAGATGTACAAGGAGATGACGACTGCGCCGGATGAGTCATGGGAAGAGACGAAGGGGAGAGCTAGTATTTTGATGATGGACTATAGATATGATATTTTTTTACAAAAGAGCCGCTTTCATACCATACTGGCCCAATCACAGCTCAGTTGGTTGTGCCGTGCTGCCCATTATACTGAGTTTTCAGACCCGATATGGCCTATCATTCGTGCTGTGCCGACCCAACCTGAAGGCATGTGTGCCTTGCCATGCTTTGGACCATGCTTGACGTCCATGCCTAGGGCTAACCTAAAAAGGCACGGATCTACAATGGGTTTATGGGTTATGGGTACTACTGAAATTAAGCAGGCTATGCTTCCGCAAACTACTTTGTTGAAGAGAGGGTCAAACGGGCAGCACAACCAGTCTAGGCAAAGCCTGTTTCAGCCCGGCAACTAAACGGGTCGTGCCATGCTGGCCCACGTGCCGGGGAGGCGGTCCTAGCACGGCAAGCGAGGCTAACGGGCCGTGCCGGCACGGGTTCGACGGGCCGAAACGGGCTGGGTCGACTCGTTAGCGCCAAAAGAATTTAAAAAAATCCAAAAAAATAGAAAAAATAGAAAAAGTGTGAAAAAATGCATAAAAATATGCAAAAATTCAAAAAAGAGAGAAAATTTAGAATAATTAGAATTTTTTTAAATATATATATATATATAAATTAAGAAATATCTAAAATATGAGATAAATTCTAAAATGAGACAAATAATTTGAATTAAATAATGAGCTTTATTGATGTTTGACTGCCTCGTTAAAAACTTTGCCAAGTAAAAACTCAACACGAGAAAACCTGGGCTAAGAAAAAAGAGTACATCCTATAGCTCAGTGATACAGGGAAAAAGTGAAGATTACAATTATTCTTCCTCATTATCTATATAAAGATTTTTGAACGTCTCCGTTAGCTTAGTATTTTCTGCAGTATGTTGAGCTCGTGATCAGCTTGTTCCCAATCTTTCACAATGAGAAATATTTTTACCATCTCACTTATCAGATTTGTTCTTCTCTCCTCGATTATTCTTCCGGATAGACTGAAAGCAGACTCCGAAGAAACCGTGGAGACAGGAACTGTTAATACATCCCGTGTTAATATGGAAAGCACTGGATATGTTATCTTGTGCTCGTGCCACAATTGCAAAATGCTGAAGTCCTCCTCTTGCTGCTCTTGTTAGTTGAGAGTGTCGCTATTGAGATAAACAACTAGCTTCTCACCACTTGATGTATCCGTACTTGTTGTTGTAGTCGAACTCCTTGAGGAAGAACCACCTGCACCCCATATCTTTCCCCACGCGGTTTTCTTCTTACATGTTGTGGGTGTTGGTGAAGGTCGCTGCATGCGAACTCCAGCAAACTTTCGATCATACTTATCATAAACTTGAGATAAGTTAGCACGGACATCTGAAAAATAACTAGAATAATCAGTACCTACCGCATCACTTAGAAGTGAGAGAACATTAGAGAATACTCAAACTTTAGATCTAGGATCTAAAATAAATGCAAATGCATATAACATAGGAATTTTTACCAATATTTCAAAATTTTAGTTTTCATAGCATAAACAGATTCACGCGAGATATTATCATTTTCGTGGCTCTTTAAGTGGGTAGCAATTTCTGAAATATGATGCACAATTAAAGGAGAGGTTGCGTAATAAACTCCAGATAAAGCAACAGTGGATTAAAATTTTTTTCTAAAAATGAAAGCAAGTATTTAGCAATATACCAATGTTTCTCTGTGAGTAGCGGTTGACCATCCCGTGTACGACACTGCGTGTTAACAAAAAATAGAAAATGTGCTCTCATATGGTATAAGATTCTTAAGCATCAAGTAAGTAGAGTTCCATCTAGCATACATATCCAAACCAAACTTACGCGGATGCACATTTATTGCAATACAATAAGTCTTATATGCTGCTACTCGTTGATTAAAATAATTTAAGTAAGATATTATAGTGCGAAAAGATTCAAGATACTGATCTAACCTCTTCAAACCAGATTTAACTATAAGATTAATAATATGACAAGCACAACGCTGATGTAATAAGAAAGATTCAGCATATGAATTGAAAAGTGGAGTAAGAATGTTCATGGCAGAAGTATTTACAGAAGCATTATCTAATGTTATTGCAAAAATCTTATTACTAAGGCCAAAATCTTTCACAACTTTTACAATATAATCAGCAATATTTTCACCAGTGTGTGCTACATCAATTAATTTGACTCCTATAATTCTCTTTTCTAGTTACCAATCATCGTTTACATAATGAGCAACTACACTAAGGTGATCCTCTTTAACTCTACCACTCCATATATCAGATGTCAAAGACACAGAAAAAGTACAGGTACTAAATTTTTCTTTTAGGTTATTGCGACAATTATTATAATATTTAATCAAATCTCTAGTTGTTGTCTGTCTATAATCTGCAGAAAACCTAGGATTATGAGAGGTCCTAATATAGCTTTCAAACGCACCTGACTCACCAAAGTTTAAAGAAATATCTTGAGAAGCGATTAAACGACAAAGAGATTCATTAGCTACCTCAGGATTGTAGTCCCAGTTACGTACCGTACCATCGGGTTGTACTGCAGCTGCGTCTGTCTCAAAGCCATCCCCGCTTATTTCTATAACTCTCAGCATGTCTCTTCAAGTGCCCCGTTCCACCTGAAGATTTCGTAGTTAATTTTGGTCTTACAATATTTACAAACATCATACCTCCTCTGGACGCCGTCTGATGTCTAAAAAATCTGCTCGAAATCTTTCGAGACTCCCGATGTACTGCGTCTTGTTCTTTTCGTTCCGTGCTTGTCGACGCTGTAGCACTTTGTAGAGCCTAAGGATGGTACATCTTCTGCAGCTTCTTGCGCTTTATAGGATGCAAGAAGCTCCTCGGGTGAAATCCCGAAATCAGAAGCTGGGAACGACGGAAAATCCCCGTGCTCTAAAAGCAAACTGCAAGAAATAATTACGTTATTAATACTAAAATATGATTTAAAATACTAATAAAACCAAAAAATAAATCATAATTATCACCTTGATTTCTTGACAAAAGCCGGAAGCCGATTTTCGGATTTTTGGTTTTTGGCAAAACTATTTTGAATTCTGCCAAATTAACACCAAGAGCAAAAAAAATTCCACAAGAGAATGAATAGAAGAGAATGTAAGATTACTAGTGTGAAAATGGAGGGCAGCCACCTATTTATAGGGAAAAAACTGAGGATTTTTTAATTTTTTTTTTTTTTTAAATTTTTTTAAGCCTCCAACAACTTATTTTTCAAACTAAACAGCCGTATCGTACCCTAATTGTGCCAGGCCGTGCCAGCCCGTCATGCTGCTATGCCGGCCCAAGAACAACACGGACGAGTGGGCCGTGCCGGTACGACCCGTTTACAGCTAGGTCATGTCGTGCTCGGGACAGGCCAACAGTACCGTGCCTCGGGCCGGCGTGTTTGGCCATCTCTTGTTCACAGCCGTGGAATCAAATGATCGATAGAGAAACACTAACAGCCTGCTCAGTTAACTCATGATCAAATCGGCCTCAGTGAACTTACACGAAGCAGCTCGTGAGAAATCACACGACTTCACATACCCTTAGGTGCAAGGAGGACCCATGATTCTCCCCATCCTGTTGCGTCAGTTCCAGGCGCGAGGAATGTGGAGCACGATTTTGCTTCGATTTAAAAGAGAGCAGAATATCACATCAAATTTCACTCGATCCATGCTCATAATTGATTGATCTGGCACAAGTGCTTAGAACTTTGCATTGACGCAAACAGAAGTAAATCTTACTAGAGTAGTCGAAGTGCCCACTCGCCGGAGCTCCGCCCTCCGATCATCAGCGTGGCGTCCCTCTACTCGCCTCGACCTGGCAAGGAAAAAAATTTTGGCGAAATCTCGGATTTCGGCTCGGGATGAGATTCAAAGTCCTAGTGAAATAAGGAATTCTTTTCATAAATTTTTGCTACAGTAATTTTTAGCTAAATTTCATGTATTCAACCGAGATGATGACTGTTTAGCACGGATTACATGTTGTTTGAACCGGATTTGGCCCACTTGGCCCAGCCGCCCTCTCCTAACCCTAACCCTAATCCTCTTTCCTCCCCATAAGCTGCTGCTTCCGCTCCTAGCATACCTCCACCGACTAGTTGCATTGACTCCTTGCTCCCACCTCCCAGGACCAGAGATGGACGAATCCGACGCGGCAGCCCAACAAGAGGTCCAACAGCGAGGCGTCCGACAGCCATACGGTGGAGTTCTCCGGCGAGAAGACACTCCCCAGGGTGCTCCGCATCTTCGTCGACGGCGTCTACTCCCCTGGCGCTGGCGGGGAGCCGCTGCTGCGTCGGCTCTAGGGCTGTAAACGAGGCTCGAGTAGGCTCTAGCTCGGCTCGAGTAAGCTCAGTAGTAAGCTCGGTAACAAGTTCGAGTAGGCTCGGCTCGAGTAACCTCGGTAACAAGCTCGGCTTAAGGAAGCTCGGTCCAGGCTCGAGTAGGCTCGCAAGCTATTCGAGCTCAGCTCGGTTAAGCTCGCGAGCTCGAGCTTGAACTCGAGTTCGGCTCGTTCGGAGCTCGAACGAGCCTCTCGCGAGCCGAGCTCGAGTAGCTCGCGAGCCTCGACCTTTTTTTACAGCCCTAGCCGGCTCTAGGCGGCGTCCTGCGGCTACGGGAGGCATCCAGGAACTCGACGCGTTGATCCTTCGGAATTGGTCTGAAGCTAGCCCCTTTTGTTGTTTTCTTGTGCGTGTGTGAAGAAACGAGGGAAGAAATCTAGCATTGGGAGTCGGGAGATCTTCATAATGGGTTGAAAACCACCGAAATTTTAAAAATTTTGGTTACAAATTTACCGGATTTCAAATTTACTTTTTGAATTTCGTCTAGATTTCGACTAAAATTCTGAAACTTCGCCAAAATTTCGGATTTTGATCACCTCCGAGATACGATGTGAAAACGAAATTCGAAACCTTACGACCTAACCTCAGTGGAGAATCTAGAATTTAAACCTAGGGTATGCCGATCAAATAATAATTCGGTAAACGATTTAAAATTTATCGAGCAATTCAATATACAAGTAAAAAATAATTAAAAACAAGATGATATATTTAAAAGAAGCTTATATACCTATAATATTACTTCTTCTTGTTCGGTCTACGCCTTCTAATGGCCATGAAACTCTTGATTATATCATCTTCTTCCACTTTTAGCTAAATTTCATGTATTCAACCGAGATGATGACTGTTTAGCACGGATTACATGTTGTTTGAACTGGATTTGGCCCACTTGGCCGAGCCGCCCTCTCCTAACCCTAACCCTAATCCTCTTTCCTCCCCACAAGCTGCTGCTTCCGCTCCTAGCGTGCCTCCACCGACTAGTTGCATTGACTCCTCGCTCCCACCTCCCAGGACCAGAGATGGACGAATCCGACGCAGCAGCCCAACAAGAGGTCCAACAGCGAGGCGTTCGGCAGCCATACGGTGGAGTTCTCCAGCGAGAAGACACTCCTCGGGGTGCTCCGCATCTTCGTCGACGGCGTCTGCTCCCCTGGCGCTGGCGAGGAGCCGCTGCTGCGCCGGCTCTAGGGCTATAAACGAGGCTCGAGCTCGGCTCGGTCCAAGCTCGAGTAAGCTCGGTAGGCTCGGTAACAAGCTCGAGTAGGCTCAGCTTGAGTAACCTCGGTAACAAGCTCGGCTTAAGAAAGCTCGGTCTAGGCTCGAGTAGGCTCGCAAGCTATTCGAGCACAGCTCGGTTAAGCTCGCGAGTTCGAGCTCGAGTTCGGCTCGTTCGGAGCTCGAATCGAGCCTCTCACGAGCCGAGCTCGAGTAGCTCGCGAGCCTCGTGCTTTTTTTATAGCCCTAGCAGGCTCCAGGCGGCGTCCTGCGACTACGGGAGACATCCAGGAACTCGACGCGTTGATCCTTCAGAATTGGTCTGAAGCTAGTCCCTTTTGTTGTTTTCTTGTGCATGTGTGAAGAAATCAGGGAAGAAATCTAGCCTTGGGAGTCGGGAGATCTTCATAATGGGTTGAAAACCACTGAAATTTTAAAAATTTTGGTTTCAAATTTACCGGATTTCAAATTTACTTTTTGAATTTCGTCTAGATTTCGACTAAAATTCTGAAACTTCGTCAAAATTTCGGATTTCGGTCACCTCCGAGATACGATCTGAAAACGAAATTTGAAACCTTACGATCTAGCCTTGAAAGATTCAACAAAAAGCCGCAGTAGCTCCTGGTGGATCTTAGAAGTTGGAAGTTGGTGTCAGTGGCGGACCCGAGACATAAATTTATAGGGTGCTAAACCGACCTTCAAATTTCAATCTTCTGATCAATTTCCATGGCGACGGCGTGATGGCGCCACACGATAGAAAGAGGGTGCTAGGGGGTACTGTCAGGATAAGCGCAAGGAAGAAGAAGAACGAGAGGAATCGGGTGCGAGGCAAGGTGAGAACGACTTCTCTTAAGTGGACATCAGCGGTCGGAAAGGCGGAGATGGAATGAAGCTTCATCGGACGGTAGATGAAGATGAATAGTAATTCTTTGCAAACTTCTTGAATGTAATCGTTGTCATTTTGGTGTTGTTTTGGTTTTACTTTTCTGTGTGGTAAATCAAGAGAATCTTTTTCTGTTTTGGTTAATCCTGAGCTCGCGGTGGTATTAAACCACGGAGGAAAGAGGAAAGAGCGAAATTCGCATATCTTAAGTCTCATAGTATTAGCGATAGTTTTCTCATGCGCTCTTGGTGTTCTTGGTTATTCGTTGGCCATTTTGGATTTACATTTGTCGAGTTAGTTTTTACGGGTTGAACTGTGATCCCGACAAATTGGTATCGAGCACTTCGTTCTTGGCGTGATTGATTTGAGGGTTTTTGGAATGGGGTTGGTTCTTCCATAAAATCCCCCAATCAGTGAAGAACTCTCAGATTGGTGAAGCAGTTCAGGAATCTGTGGGTGATTGAAGTCATAGAATGGATGTTCAGGAAGAGATTGAGAAACTCCAGGTACGTATGGAAACTCTACAATCGGATGTGTTAGAGATCAAGAACATACTTCTGGCCAGATCTCCGCAAGTGGTTAACCCAATGGAACAACAGAGCCCGTCGGTGAATATTGAAGGTAACACGCCATTAGTCTCATCTGAACTGAACCGAGTTGGGTTGCAGATTGGGTGTTCCAGCAGTCCCATGGAAGCATCTATGATGACAGGAAGCCAAGCTGCTAGTAATCATTTTCCACCCCTTTTCACTCCTGCTATTAGAACATCTTCTTATCCGTTGTATAGAGGTCCAACTGGAATATCATTTGGGGGAATGGGAGGTTGTGCTGGGGTTCCATTACCGCAGCAAGTGTATCCAGGTGCACAGATGGGAAATGGGTATTTTCATCCTGCCTTGCCACAATATGCTCAATCAGGTAATGCGTACCATGGTGTGAACTGGGCTCAAAATATGCATTATCCGGGGGTTCAATTGTTGGATGGCCAAAGGAATACTTATGGTGGGGAGAATAGTGGTATGCACCATTACGCTGAGGCTATAATTAAAGGTCCAAAGCTTGAGTTATCTTCGTTTAGGAGATAATCCAATTGGTTGGATTGACCAATGTGAAAAATTCTTTGAAATGGCTAGTACCCCTTCTGAGCAGTGGGTGAATTTAGCTGTGGGACACCTGATTGGCAGGGAAAATACCTGGTTCAAAGGAGTCGGGATCCCCTGGCAATCGTTGAATTGGACACAATTTTGTGCAATCCTTTGTGATCGGTTTTCCGAAGCCAGTGCCCACGAAGCTGTTGAAAAAATGCTGGGCGCTAAGCAATTGAGCACGGTGGCAAAATATATTGATTATTTTGAAAAGTGTGTTGAACTTGTTAAGCGGGATCATTCTTATCTGCAGGAAAATTTCTTGTTAAGCTGTTTTATTGGGAATCTTAAGGATGAAATCAAGTTTGTGGTGAGTAGTCATCAGCCAAAAGGATTAATCGAGGCATATTGGTATGCTAAACTGGAAGAAAAAGCTATGATAGCAAGGAAAACAAGTCATGCTATGGGAGGTTCCAAGCCACGGAATCAGACTCCGCAGAGAGTGGTGAACCCTGTGATACCACGGGTGGACAAAAGGGATATTCAGCAAGGGGGAGTAAATCATAAACAAGGTAAAACATGTTGGCATTGCAATGAAGCATGGACTCCAGGGCATAATCAATTGTGTAAGGTGAGAAATGCTCTACACACTATGCTGACCCTAGGAGAACAGAGAAATGAAGTTGAAGAAGAAGAGGAATCATTGACTGAACCTACGGGGTTTGTCACGGCCCCGGGAAGTCCAGATAAGGTGGAAATGGTGGATAATCAGGAACATCTAATGCAAATCTCTGTGTATGCAGCTCACGGAATTTATGGACAAATCACATTCTCTTTGGTGGTTAGAATTGAAGGGAAGAAGGCAATAGCCTTGGTGGATAGTGGAAGTACAAATACTTTCATGGATTATGACTTTGCAGTGAGGCATGGGATTCCATTTGGCTCAATACCCTGCAGGAAGGTGACAGTTGCTGGTGGAGGGGAGTTGACATCCGATGCTATGGTAAAACACTTACAATATGAGATCCAGGGTGCAACTTTCTGTACTTCATTCAAATTACTGAAGTTGAGAAATTATGATGTAATCCTGGGTGCGGATTGGATATATTCTTACAGTCCAATAGAGCTGGATTTGAAGGAGAGATTACTGACCATTACTAAAGAAGGACAGCAAATCAGATTCCAGGATTTTACTCAACCAACTAGTAACTTTATGGTGGATGCTAGGAAGTTCCAGAAAATGGCTAACAAGGGGGTGAATGGACTGCTTATCAGGGTCAATGAGATGGCAATGGATCATGATACTGCAGAAGACAGAATTAATCCTGAAGTGAAACAGATACTCAGCGGTTATGAAGATGTATTCACTGAGATTGAAGGCTTGCCTCCAAAGCGGAAATGTGACCACTGTATCCATTTGAAGCCTGGAGCTGAGCCTCCTAACTTGCGGCCGTACAGAATACCTCATCATCAACGATCTGCATTAGAAGAAATCATCAAAGGATTAATTAAAACAGGTGAGATACGGCCCAGCTGCAGTCCATACTCATCTCCGGTGGTGATGGTCAAGAAAAAAGATGGTGCATGGCGAATTTGCGTGGACTTTAGGCAGCTAAACGCATTGACAATCAAGAATAAGTTTCCAATGCCGGTGATAGAAGATCTCCTTGATGAGCTACATGGAGCTGTGGTGTTCTCCAAACTTGATTTGTGGTCGGGCTATCATCAGATAAGAATGAGAGAGGAAGATATTCCGAAGACTGCTTTTAAAACTCATCTAGGTCATTACGAGTATACGGTAATGCCTTTTGGCTTGTCAAATGCACCGCCAACCTTCCAGACGCTGATGAATGAGGTATTTGCTGATTTCTTGAGGAAGTTCATTCTGGTTTTCTTCGATGATATACTTGTCTACAGCAGGTCTTGGAGTGAGCACATGGACCATTTGAAAACTGCGTTGCAAGTTTTGAGGGACCATAAATTGGTAGCTAAGAAAATCAAATGCACATTTGCTGTGAGTTCTATTGAATACTTAGGTCATATCATCAGTGCTGAAGGTGTGGCAACCGATCCAGAAAAAAATAGCTGATATTGTCAAATGGCCAAGACCGGGTTCAATCACCAAATTGAGAGGATTTCTGGGGTTGACAGGTTATTATAGGAGATTTGTCAAGGGATACGGTGAAATCTGTCGTCCACTCTTTGATTTACTAAAGAAAGAAGGGTTTAAGTGGGGTATGGAACATATTAAAGCTTTTGAACAATTGAAGCATATCATGACCACATGCCCAGTGTTAGCCATGCCAGACTTCACTCAGCCTTTTCACTTAGAGACCGATGCAAGTGGAACGGGAATTGGGGCTGTACTCATGCAATTGGGTCGTCCCATCGCTTACTTTAGCAAAGCACTGGGGGTGAGGGCTGCTGCAAAATCTATATATGATAAAGAGGCTATGGCAATTTTGGAATCACTCAAAAGATGGAGGCATTATTTGCTTGGAAGTACTGTGATAATTAAAACTGATCAACAAAGCTTAAAATTCATTACTTCTCAGAGGTTAGTGGAGGGAATACATCACAAGTTAATGCTTAAATCATTGGAGTTTGATTTCCAAATTGAATATAAGAAGGGAAGAGAGAACAAGGTTGCGGATGCTTTGTCTAGAATCAATCACCAGGATGTTGAAGCAGAGTCATGTGCAGCTATCACATATGTCATCCCAGAATGGATCCAAGATGTCAAAGCCAGTTATGAACAAGACACTAAAGCTACTGAAATTATGAAGGAATTGCAGAATGCAACTGAACCAAATACCATGTACAAGATGGAATCGGGCATCATCAAGTATAAAGGTAGGATGTATGTGGGAGAGCAAACTAACCTCAGAAACACCTTATTGGATGCATTTCATAAGTCTGCTTTTGGTGGACACTCTGGTATTCGAGCAACATATCATCGTTTAAAAAAATTGTTTTATTGGCCCAAGTTAAGAAGATGTGTTGAATATTATGTGAGGGAATGTCCTGTGTGCCAGTTGACTAAAGTGGAGCATGTTCAGATTCCTGGGCTTTTGAATCCCTTAGAAGTTCCAGAAATGGCTTGGACCCATATTTCTATGGATTTTGTTGAGGGTTTGCCTAATTCCAAAGGAAAGGATGTTATATTAGTAGTCGTGGACAGGTTGACGAAGTACGCTCATTTCTTAGCGTTATCACACCCGTATTCGGTGCAGCAGGTTGTTCAAGTCTTCATGGATAACATCTTTAAGCTGCATGGCATGCCTATTGCAATTGTGTCTGATCGGGACCGTATATTCACAAGTAAACTATTCCAAGAAATATTCAAGTCACTCAAAGTCTCTCTCAGATTTAGCACAGCACACCATCCGCAGTCTGACGGCCAGACAAAGCGCGTGAACCAATGTTTAGAAGCTTACTTGCGTGCCATGGTGTTCCAAGCGCCCAAGAAATGGTTCAATTGGTTGACAATGGCAGAATGGTGGTATAACACTACATATCATACATCGCTCAAGGTCACACCGTTCCAAGCCCTTTATGGTTATCATCCCCCTCAAATGGCTGAATTATCTATTCCTTGCAATGTGTCGGACGAGGCTAGAATCACTATTGAAGAGAAAGAGGTAATGCTCAGGCAGCTCAAAGGAAATCTTCAGAAGGCTCAAAATAGAATCAAAAAGTTTGCAGATCGGAAAAGAACTGAGAGAAGCTTCAAGATCGGAGACATGGTGTACCTGAAGTTGCAGCCTTATCGACAGAATGCTTTTGGGTTGAGGGGATCTTTGAAGCTGCGTTCGAAGTTCTATGGACCATTCCGGGTGTTAAGTAAGATGGGAGCGGCGGCCTACAAGTTGCAATTACCTCCAGAATCAGGCATTCACCCCGTCTTCCATGTCAGTCAATTAAAAAAACATGTGGGGCTGAATGCTATTCCACTTCCTGGATTGCCATTAGTTGATACAGAGGGTAGAATTAAAGCAGAACCCATAGCAGTTTTGGACAGAAGAATGATTCCGAGAAATGGAGTAGCTGTAACCCAATGGCTCATTCAATGGCTCAATTTATCAGAAAAGGATGCTACTTGGGAGGATGCAAGTTTTATTAGATGCACATTTCCAGATTTCAAAGCTTGAGGACAAGTCTTTGGTTAATGGCGGGGAATTGTCAGGATAAGCGCAAGGAAGAAGAAGAACAGAGGAATCGGTGCGAGGCGGTGTGAGAACGACTTCTCTTAAGTGGACATCAGCGGTCGGAAAGGCGGAGATGGAATGAAGCTTCATCGGACGGTAGATGAAGATGAATAGTAATTCTTTGCAAACTTACTGAATGTAATCGTTGTCATTTTGGGTGTTGTTTTGGTTTTACTTTTCTGTGTGGTAAACTGAAGAGAATCTTTTCTGTTTTGGTTAATCCTGTAAACTGCGGTGGTATTAAACCCTGGAGGAAAGAGGAAATAGCAGAATTCCGCATATCTTAAGTCTCATAGTATTAGCAGTAGTTTTCTCTGTCTGCTCTTGGTGTTCTTGGTTATTCGCTGGCCATTTTGGATTTCTGTTGTCAGGTTAGTTTTTTCTGGGTTGAACTGTGATCCTGACAAATTCTCATGGTATGGTCGAAGGTAGAGGGTGCCTTAGCCCCCTGACCCTTGATCGGTCCGCCCCTGGCTGGTGCGATCCGGTTTTTGGTGGATATCAGGGGCGGATCTCCTGTTGGGGCTTCAGCCCATCTCTGGCCATCGGTGGAGACCCGGAGTGGAAGACGAGTTGAGGTGAGGGCGGGGCGCGGGGCAGCTGAGAAGGCGAGTGTGCGGCGGCGCGGGTGACGGTGTCGGCGAGCACCGTCCAGGGGCTGCTGCCTGCGTGAGTGCAGGCGACGGGGCAAGGGAGGTCGCATCGATGCGTGCGTGGGTAGGGAATGCCGGTGTCCGGAAACTCCTCACCTCCTCGACTCGAAGCCTCGGACTGATCGTCAGAGGAGGAGCCCGCCCAGGATGACGAATCGACTGATGAATTAAAAGAATCCTCTTTATGCATGTGGCATCACAAAGTAAGGATTTCTCCAAGGAAGATGAAACAAAAGTAAGAAAATTTGATCTGTGTTGCATGTAAGGTGCCGGTGATCTCAAAAAAGTTGGTAATTTTTTTTTGCAGTTTTCTGCAGCTGTGCTCCATCTGGGAAATACAATTACTTCCTTTACTGACTGTTGGGCCATTTTGGAAGAATCCTTAATCCTTAAACACAATCATTCAAAAGTGCTAGAAAAGAGAGAATTCTTTTTGTCTTTGACATAAAAAAATAAGGTTGTAATAACGAAACTGACATTTTGTCTGTCTTTTGCTGATCCAAGAAATCTTGTTCCAGATCATAAACTTTGCCAATGAGAAAAAGGACCATATTCCTACGATCTCTGATAGATTATTCAATCACGAGATCTTGATCCCCAGGTGCGTATTTCATTTTTCATCTGATTATGCTGAGTATTTCAGTGGGTACTCTCCATTGATAACAAGTAATTTTTGTATGTTAGTTGAGGATTCTCTATCGATATCTGAATCTCCAGGTGACAACCTTTTTCTTGGACGTGTTGACAGCTCTTCAGATTATATATTTGGGTGGAACGCGATGTTCTTAGTAGTCTTGAACTGATCGCTCGACCGGCTTGGTATAAATTACCCTAATGCCCCCTTTCTGATAATCTATTGACTGATTCTTTTTCTCTCTCTATTGACTGATTGTCTGATTCTATACTCCTTTATAATACACCTAAGCAATTTTTTCTACGTCCACCCTAAATAATGCACCTCATTAGAGATGGCCCAATGTTCGTGCACCCAGCAAAATGTCCCTAGAAACTTGCATTCATCAAAATGAACGTCTCAGATCTTTCCTCAGTTTTACTTACCCACATCCGATGGCCATTATTTAGTGTGTCTAATCATCCCTGTGGCCCACAACAGACCTCCCCCACCTACATATTTGGAAGGAGAGCGAATCAAACAAGGAAATAAATAAGGAGGATCCGCATGCAAGGAAACCAGACTTGAATTTTTCTTGGCTAAAATTATACGTACTACATATTTGGAAGGAGGGTGAATCAAACAAGGAAATAAACAGGAGGATCCGCATGCAAGGAAACAAGACTTGAATTTTTATTGTCACGGCATTGTGATCGTATTTTTCCGAATATGACCCTTCTCGAGACTTTTTACGGATCTAGCCCCATAAAGCCTAATTTGGTATACGGAGAGCGCTGATTTTTATTTTTATCTAAGGAACCAGCGGTGCTGTGAGTCGCTTAATTGTTTTCAATTTTTTCTCGAGAACCGCCGCGTGAAAGCTTTATTTAATTTTTATCTTTTTTTCCTTGCGGATCCAGCGGTCGGCGAGCGCATTTTATTTTTCCATATTTTTTCGAAATCATCCCTGTGGCCCACAACAGACCTTCCCTCACCTCCAGCATCAACAAGGAAAAGAAAACAAACGTCTTGGAATCAAGGAAAAGGAAACAAATGTCCTGAAAAAGGAAAGGATCATACATTACGTGTTGGGAAAAGGAAACCGGGAGATAGGGCAACGCGGCCGGGAGAACGCAGGTCTGCAATGGCTCCATGGTCTCCATCGGTAGCTTTACCGACGCGGCGAGGTTGTTGGTCAGCGACCTCGCGGCCGCCGTGCCTCGGCAAATTTATAATTTAAATTTTTTAAAAAATAATTTTATTAAGTACAAAATAATCGAAAGTTTTTTTGAGAATTTTTCTAGAATTTTTTAACCTAATGTGCTATCTTTTCAAAAATCCTTCTATATTTAAAAAAAATGAAGGCAACTCACCTGTAGCTTCTTCTAGCTGCAGCCGAGACCAGAGAAGCTTCTTCTCTTCCCTCCCTCCATTAAAGTAAGAAAGAAGCTCCAAAGCTCCATCAATCCCGCACCAAATCTCCTCTTTTCATCTATGGTGTTAATTCCCCAAATTTCGTGCTCTATTGCCAAAATTTTCTCTCAATCTGATTTGATCCCAAATTATGGTTTCCATAAATATGCTTGTTTCGGGGCTATAAAAGCTGGCGAGCTCTCCTCCACCCCATCGCATTGCGTAAATCCCCAAGTGCTCCCTCTTGTAAAGATCGCCGGATTTTGGAGGTAACCCAAGCCATCACCGTCATCTTTCGTGAAATTCACCACAACCGTGACTCCTCCCCGCAGCGCCGGTCGGCGATCTCGCCGCACCATCTTGCCGACCCATCTGCGACCGCCGCCACCCTTGGCCTTCCCTCCCCCTTGCGCTGGCCAAGCCCAGAGAGCACGTTGTGCTCTCTGTGGAAGTTGCAAAAAAAATAATCTAAAATCAGAAAATTCTTTTTTCTTTCTCTTTCTTGATTTAAAATCTTTTGGGAGCCCGTTTTCGCCAATTCGACCTCCATTTAGTTCCGTTTTTCTTTCTAAATTCATTTAAAATTCTAAATTTCTCTTTTATTATTAAGTGTTGTATTCATACTTATCTTCTCATTTAATTGATAAGCGGGTGTACTGCTGTCGTAGCGTTAGCACAGGCACTATACTAATCTTTTATAAGTATTAACAAGTTGAAATTGCATCACTAAGTTTTATATTTTTATCTATAGGTTGAATGATCGATGATCCGCCCTCACATATTTATATCATTCTATCCATTATCAAGGTACCATACTTGTTTTATTTTGATTCTTCACTTTGCTTCCTTTCTATCTATGTATGAATTTAGAATTTGGTTGGCAATAGACCGGTAGATCTATCATTAGTATGCTTGTCTTGAGTTATAACGTTGATATATAGTCCCTTCTATTTGTATCCTGGATTCGCCACTAGTGCATGTAAATGAGAAATTGGAATATGCGAAGGACCCCTTTGGAAATATGCATCGGCCACGTTCTCCTAATCAGTCCAGGGCGCACAAGTAGATCCAACGGATAAATATGACCCAGGTTTTGATCGCAACTATCCTGCGCGATCAAAACAGAGATAGGTGCCAATCATAATACGAGGTACGTTAAGTATTTATATGCGAAAGTACATGCAGGTGCCAACATTGATGCATCACGCATAGGTCAAAAGTGGACCAAATTTTTAGATCGCGAGTATTCTCGAGGTGGGTCAAAATCATAATACGAGATAAGTTAAGTGTTCAAATAGAAAGTACGTCCAAGATTAGCCTGCAACTGACATGTGGGTTCAGATTATGCGTATCCCACTTGTCGGTGTGCCAGCCAGACACTATGAACGGCTTCTCCCCCTCGCCACGCCGCCGCGGCCGTCGTTCGCCGGATCTTCGTCGCGTTCCGGCCGTGCTTGGTTCGCTCTCCTCTCTCCTTGCTCCTGATTCCTCGCCGCTGCATGCGTTGATCCTTACGGTTGGTTCACTGCCCTCGTCCCGGTGCACTTCTCTTCTCCGGCGACGATAGTGCTGATGCCATCGTCACCGCGGCGCCTCCGTTCAACTCGCGTTGCATGTGTCATGCTGTTCTGTTTGTAACGATCTGAATATTAGAAGTGCTCTTTGATGACTAATTAGTACAGCTCAAACAAAAAGCTTTCGCCTTTTGTGAGATCTGAAAGGCAAAGAAGCTAATGGTTCTTACATAGAAATAAGCAGCAGCATTCTCAATTCGTTCATGCTCCAATCGACCCCAATAACTTGCACGCACGTATCAGCTTAATTGTGAACAAGATCACACGATTCCATGGATTTTTACTGCGAAAAAATGCCCATGATTCTTGATTTTGTTCCATCCATCCGAGCCTATTTGTGTTGAGAAACCCTGAAGCCCACCGAAGGCCCATGTGGTCCCTAATGCCAAAACCCTAGAGAGCGCTATAAAAGGAGGAGGGGGTCCCCCCCATGTACACAGAATTCATTAGCAATAAAGAATTTCCGCTTTCGCTCTCCCTAAACACGTGTCTCTCTCTCTTGTTTTCTCAGCCAGATCTGTTGGGAACCCGGACTATTCGATAGCGAGGTTCCTCAACACGTTATCAGCACGAAGCTCTACGGGAGATCAGAATTGAAAAGGTGAGAAAAGGTGGGATTCGACGATTTGAATCTAATCATTTTTGTTCCTTCGCATGCATCTATCCTACGTGGCACGGCTACAGCGATCGCCGAAGCTTAGCCGACATGAAGCTCTGATTACATTATTCTTCGTTCATCACGAAAAAAAAAAACAAGATCTGGCGCTTGAAGCGCGCGCCTCGACAAAGAGCGCGCAAGCCGTCGACCGCCGCCTCGGCAGCGCGTCTGGCGCGCACCGCGACGCAGCTACGAAGACGGCCCCGGCGGCGGCTCCGCCGTCGCGCCTCGCGCGTGCCGCCGCCGCGCGCCTCGCGCGGCGCCACCACCGGTCCGGGCTCGAAGGTGTGTGCGCCGCCGTCGGCCTCGTGTGCGCCACCGTCGGTCGGCTCGGCCGCGATCGCCGCCACGGCCCGACCTCGTGTCTTGTGCGTCGTCGGTCCGGCTCGCGGCCGAACTGCCGCATGCAGCGCTTCCGCCACCGGCCATCGCTCCCGGCCCGCCGCAGGCGCCGTCGCGCCTCGCCGCGTATACCACGCCTGCCGGCTCGAAGCGGCGTGGCCTCGCCTCTCTCGGCCGTCGCGCCGCCGGCTCGCGGATTCGCGCCGGCGCCCGTCACGCCGCCGGCCCTTCGGATGCCGGCTCGCGGCCGCGTGCTCGGCACCGCGCCCGCCGCCGCGTGCTCCGGCTCCGCGGCTCGCGGCCGCGTGCTCGACACCGCGCCCGCGCCGCGTGCTCGGCTCCGCGCCCGCCGCCTCTCGCCTCGCGTCTTGCGCCGTAGAGAGGCACAAGCATATGGCGGCTAGGGCTTGGGAACCCTAGCCGCTTGACCTTTTAGTTTCGGGCCAAGAAGGCCGGTGGGGGCCCGGGCTAAGAAGGCGATTAGGCGGCGGGCCAAGAACGCCAGTGGGCCAAGAAGGCGGTAGGCGCCCGGCGGAAAGAAAGAAAGGAAAAAAAGCGAAGAAAAAAAAAAAAGAAAATTGTGAAAAAAATTGCGAGAAAATTTTGAAAAAATTGCGGAAAATCAAGAAAATTTATTTGGCTCTGTTTTCAAATTTTCTTGCTTTATTTCTCTTTTATGAATTTTTCTTTATGTTTTTGAATCTTTTGCTTTATTTTATATATTGCAATGCATATGAATTTATTTTTACGCAATTTATGCTTTTGCAACCATTTTCTATCAGATTACACGCGATAATCTAAACGAACTTTGAAATCATGCGGATGTCGGCATTGTGAATCGTGAGTTTGAAGAAGCGGCCCTTGCAGTCGAACTATCTCACTTGGGCATCGGACGTAAAGATTGTTCTTGGGGCAAGAAGCTCCGTTCGCGATTGGTCTAGGGTCCTCGCGGGGCGCAAAACCTCCACCGAAAGCGAGCGATCAAGCTCGCATTTTCTCGGGCACCACCTCTCGGCCACTCTAAAGAATGAATATATGGTGAGGAGAGTGCACTTGAGCTTTGACCGCACTTGAGCGGTTGAAAAGCTCAAGTACACCATCTTGCCCCAAGCAGCAAGATTGGGTGCGCTGAGGTTTGCAGACTTGAGCGATGGCGAGTACAATTACGCCTTGCACGAATTTGTACCAATCTCTCTCTGTGGCAAGAAGATCAGCGATGAAGAGAAGATTGAGAAAACTCTCTCTACCTTCCACCCTAATGCTATCCAGTGCACGCAGCTATCGTCGGGACGCATACAAGGAGTATAGCGAATCGATTGATGTAATGCAAGTTGCGGAATCGCAAGACGATGTTCTCTGAAAGAACTATGTCTCGACCACTGGGCGAGGCATCGCTTTGAAGTCAATGCCAATAGCTACAAGGTGAGAAAGCTCACTCATAGAAAGAAGGGCAAGCAGGGTGGAAAAAGAGACCCGGGCCAAAGGAAAGTCAAAGCCCCTGTGAAGAGGATGACAAAGAAAAGACGCACGCCAAGCCGTATGGACAGCAGAACAGGCGTGCTTCAAGTGTGGCACTTGGGGACATTGGTCGAAGATATGTCGAGAATCTAAGGAAGCGATCAACGCATATCGGACTAAGAAGAAGGCAAAGGAAAACGCCCCAGCAGAGCGCGCCGCCAACATCGGTGAAGATGATGTCATGGATGTAGACACCCACTTGCCTCATCCTCACAGAATAGCCTAGACATCGATGTTGCAGCCATGATTATGGCAAATGAAGAAAACTTGCAGATGATATAGAAGCGAAATTAATGCATATTTCTGATTACATTTAATGCATTTCTTTTAGATTATGGTTGTTAGCATTTTCTTTGAATAAAGGGTTGTAAGCTCTAGAAGAGCATACTTCTTTCTTGAATAAATACATAATTTATTCTTTATTCCAATATTCTTCAATTTTGCAAGTAATATTTGGATTGGTTTGCCTCTATCTGATTAGAATTATATTTCTTTTATCTAGAAATCGTGTAGCGCCCAAATGGAAGAGATATGCATTGTTGATAGTGGCACAACAAATACCATCTTAAGAGAGTCTAAGTATTTCCAGTCGATCACGAAGAACGCTGGAAAGATTACTACGATCGCAGGAAGCGACTCATATGTAATCGGCTCAGGAAGAGCCACTATTATATTGCCTATGGGTACAACTTTGGTAATTGAAGAAGCCCTTTTGTACCCTGAATCAACACGTACTCTCTTAAGCTTTAAAGACATCGCGCCAATGGTTTTCACGTAGAAACCAATGAAGAAAATGGCAAAGAATACTTGTGCATTGTGAAGCACGCGGCATGTGGAAAAATGGTATTAGAAAAATGTCCCTCATATGAATCAGGTTGTACTACACGAATATTCATGCACCAAGTGTATACTTCCTTGAAGACTGCTTTTAGAAGCTCAATTATTTTCTTTATGGCATGGTAGATTAGGTCATCTGGTCTTAGAATGATGAGAAATATAGTGAACAACTCACAAGGTCATGGCATTAACGTTAAGAATTTCCCGAATCATGAAGATTTTGTGTGCCTGCATGTGCCACCGGAAATTAATAACTAGACCCTCTGTCATGAAAGTGCAAAGTGAAATCCTGCATTCTGGAACGCATCCGGGGATATTTGCGGTCCGATTCAGCCCTGTCGGGCCGTTTCGATACTTTATGGTGCTCATCGATGCTTCCTCGAAATGGTCGCATGTATGCTTGTTGTCAACAAGAAACCATGCTTTTGCAAAGCGATCTCGCAGATCATAAGAATTAAGAATGCTTTCACGACCATCGCGTGAAGTCCATTAGAATGGACAATGCGGAGAATTTACTTCAAAGGCATTTGATGATTATTGCACAAAGAACGGGGATAGCGATTGAGCACTCTGCACCGCACGTCCATACGCAGAATGGACTAGCGAAGCACTAATAAAGAGGATTAAGTTCATTGCGGACCACTTTTGCGAGTTGTAACTTGCCCAACACTTGTTGGGGACACGCGATCTCGCACGCAGCAGCTCTTATCAATTTTAGACCGTCGGCCTACAACATCCATTCTCCTATGCGGCTTGTGCACGGATCATCCCGAAGATCTCCCATCTTAGAAAATTTGGGTGTATGGTATATGTACCTATACCACCCCTCGTGATCGCAATGGGCCCTCTCCGCAAGTCGGGATATCGTTGGTTATGAAAGTGCATCCATAATCGGTATTTGGAACCCATGATGGAGATTTGCATCTGACCAGTTCACGATTGCATCTTTGGCGAGGATCGTTTCCGTCATTAGGGAGAAATCAACCTTTGGATGAAAAATGCCGGAAATCATATGGCATTCCTTTGGGATCCCGCACATGACCCCGCACTAATGAAGCAAATCAAGAAGTCCGAAGATAATTGATTTGCGAATTTAGCAAATGAACTGCTGATCATTTTGTGATCGAAGGCGTGGTTAAGTCGCATGTACCCGCAAGGAATGCACGAGAGGGTGGAAATACCAAAGAAAATAGAAGGTATCCCTCAACCTGTTCGGAGGCCTCAAAGGAAAAGAGCGAGCAATCGGCTCCTCAAACCCAAAGTACCGGAGGCGTCTGGAAAAGCGGGCAAGAGGACTTACCACAACCAATCACGAAAATGCCCCAAGGAAAGAAGGGAGCAGTTGAGACTGGCACTAGAAAGAAGCCAACAGGAAAGGCAATTCCAGACTTGAATCTTCCACTGCAGAAGCGCGGAAATAATGTGTGCGCACACATAGGCGATGAAAAGCTAAAGGAACTTGCTCTGCGATAGGGAAAAGCAGAGAAGAGCAAGTAGAAGTGCATGAAGCACCCCATGAAGAAATGGCCATAAACTTTGTAATAACGGAGAATCCTGAATAGAGCAACGACCAACGTTGATGCATACTTCGCAAAGAAGATTGCCTCGATCATTGATCATGATCCCGAGCTGCATCTCTCGCGAGTGCAAGAAAAGGCTAGATTGGGAAGAATGGAAAAGGCAATCAACTGCGAGTTAGTCTCTCGAACAAGAGAGAGGTGTTTGAGCTCGTATGCCGCACACCTCCCATGTAAACCCGTAGGTCACAAATGGGTCTTTGTTGGAAGAGAAATGAAAACAACGAAGTTGTAAGGTACAAAGCAAGGCTTGTAGCTCAAGGTTTTACTCAACGTCCCGGAGTTGATTATGAAGAAACCTATTCTCCGGTCATGGGAGGAATTACCTTTAGATATTTGATCTCAATGGCATCAACTTGAAGTTGAGAATGAAGGCGATGGATGTTGTCACAGCATACGTATGGAAACTTGGATTCGGAGATATACATGAAAGTCTGGAAGGAATTCCTATCCCGAACCAAGACGGAGCAAATAGAAACACATGCAGTGTGAAATTGGAGAAATCTTTGTATAAATTTGAAGCGATCGGGAAGAATGTGGTACAATCGCTTGAGTGACTTTCTGCAAGAAAGGCTACACAAGCAGCGAAGATTGTCCATGTGTGTTTATCAATGATTCCGAATGGATTACGTATAATCTCCGTCTATGTAGATGACTTGAACATCATTGGGACGGATGAAGAAATTGAAGAGGCATGCTCATACTTGAAGTCTGAGTTTGAAATGAAAGATTTGGGTAAAACCAAATTTTGTTTAGGCTTGCGGCTTGAACATGTCAAGGAGGAATCTTGGTACATCAATCAACCTACACGCAGAAAGTGTTGGAGCGATTTGGATTTGAAAAGGCATATCCTGCGAAGACTCCAATGGTGGAAGGTCACTCCAAGCGGACCTAGATCCATACAGACCTAGAGAAGAGGGAGGAAGTCACGGGAGCAGAATTCCCATATCGAGTGCAATTGGAGCGCTCATGTACCTTGCGAATAGCACTAGACCGGACATTGCGTTATTTGTGAATTTGCTAGCTCGATGCAGTCGAGAACCCACCAAAAGGCATTGGAAAGGGTCAAGGACATCTTCCGCTACCTCCAAGGAAGCAAAGACCTCGATGCATTTTTGAGAAGAAATAATGAATTGAATTTGGTTGGCTATGCCGATCTTTGGGTATTTATCGGACCAGCATCTTGGCAAGTCCCAAAGCGGCTATGTTTTCCTATGTGGAGGAACAGCAATTTCTTGGAAGTCGTCTAAGCGGACTCTTGTCTCGGCGTCGACAAACCACTCGAAATCATCGCTTTGTATGAAGCATCGCGTGAATGTGCATGGCTCGGAAGAATGGTTCACCACATCCGAAGTCATGTGGTTTGAACATTGAGCAAACTCCACGATAATTTATGAAGATAATGCACTGTGTTGCCCAAGCACAAATGGGTTATGTGAAGAGCAATCTCACGAAGCATATCAACCCCAAGTTCTTCTATGCTCATGAATTGCATAAGATGAATGAGATTAAGATATTGCATACTAAGTCATGTGAAAATCTTGCAGATTTGTTCACTAAATCACTCCAGTATCTACCTTTGAAAGGTGCGTGAAAGGAATTGGGATGATGAGACTTAGAAGTCTGATTCGGGGAGATATTTCACATACTCCCACATGAATCTCGAAGATGAATTATGAATACCCAACATGAATCTCGAAGATTAGCATTTGAAGTTGGGAGAATTGTACTCTTTTCCTTAGCAAGTTTTTCATGAAGTTTTCTTGCATAAGGTTTTAACGAGGCAATTCGTGCAACATAGTAGCGTATGCTATGTGCTCTTTCTCCAAGTATTTTTCCCTTTGGGTTTTTGGAGTTTTAATGAGGCATATGCATCTCGCGCAAAGGGCCCAAGGGAGTGTTGAGAAACCACGAAGCCCACCGAAGGCCCATGTGGTCCCTAATGCCAAAACCCTAGAGAGCGCTATAAAAGGAGGAGGGGGGTCCCCCCCATGTACACAGAATTCATTAGCAATAAAGAATTTCCGCTTTCGCTCTCCCTAAACACGTGTCTCTCTCTCTTTCTGTTCTCCACTTCAGATCTGTTCGGGAACCCCGGACTATTCGATAGCGAGGTTCCTCAACAATTTGGACTGTTTGCGTGAGTTGCAGGCGCAGCTAGGAAAGTGGAGCACGATATATGGCCTAGATTTTATTCCTTATCATCGTGGCAGTATAATCACACATATAGCTTTCCAATCCATCCAATTATACAGTAAGCCTATCCGGATACGACCACAAAAGAGTTCGACAGTTACATCCACAATCTTACTGACGAAAAGCTCATGCATTAAAATTGTTAAATTACAGGTGTATTGCTGATATTTTCTCGTAAACTTTAAGTTTTTGAGTGAACTGGTTGGTGTATGTAACTCAATATGGTACCAGAGTCAAAAGGTCTTGAGTTTAAGACCCGGTTGACGCAACTAAATAATAATAATTGCAGCCCAATACATGAGAGGAGTGTTGAAGTATAAATCAATTACCCATATTTCTTCATTAGCTTAAACTTTTTAATGAATTGACTGGTGTATGCAATTCAATAGAAATGCACTTTTTACATAATAAAGCTCTGTAATCTTTTGCTTCAGAGGCTACGCTGCGAGCATAGCTCCGAGATGAAAGGCAGCAAAAGAAAAGAGATAGCCATGAAAAGCCATGCAAAAAAGCTAAAAGGGCACGGCTTCAATGAATATCATCTATGCGATGTGTCTGTCAGTCTGCGAGTTCTTTGCACCTTTGGTATCGAGAGCATGCACGTAGAGTTGCGCGCGATGCCGCGTCGCGCGAAAAAATCTGGTCCGAATCAGTGTCCGTGTCGAATTTGTGGAAGAGTAATTTTTTTACAAAATAACCGGACCTAAACACAATTTTAAATCTTTCGAATCAAAAAGAACCGACGCACATGTAACCCAGGACGTGAGCAGCCTCCTTGTGCGAGAATTCTTCCACATATAATAGAGGTATTATGCGATGCCTCGACTGGGCAGAGCCCTGTAGGCTCGGATGTCAGGGTGTGCACGACATGGGTGCTTTGCAGGTGTCAAAGAGGCTTTGTAGAAGCTATGGTAGCTTGGGGGAGAGAGAATGTGGTCTATGGGGAGAGGGAGTGAAGAAAGGACACCGCACCTCACGAGATGGGTGCTTTGCAGGTGTCAAAGAGGCTCTGTAGAAGCTACGGTAGCTTGGGGGAGAGAATGTGGTCCATGGAAAGAGGGAGTGAGGAAAGGACACCGCACCTTGTCACACCTCCCATCTCGTGCACGTGGATGGCCAGTGAAGGCAACAACGTGACAATAACCACTGAGTGGGGACGGTGGCCAAGCGGGGTGATCGAGTGTGAAGGCGAGGGCAGTGGATTCAGCTAGATCTCGGTGGTGGCGAGAGGCGACAACGCTGGTGTCAGGGAAGAAAGAGGTGGGCACGTAGTAGAGCAGCAGCGCTGGAGCTCTAGAGGGCGGTGGCGGCCACTCGAAATCGGCGGTCGGACGGAGAGCCGAGAGAGGAGGGAGGTTGTGAGAGAGAGGGAGAGGGTGGGGAAGAAAAAGAAAAGGTGCTGCTATCCAACAATATATTGTTGAAAATGCTACCAACGGTATAATAAAATTTCATACAGTTTCAACAAGTTTTAAAAGAATGTTTGAAAATTTTCATATTTCAGTGAGTTTCTCATGTTTCTAGAAGATTGCAAGCTAAAGTTTCAAGAAGTTTCAGATATTATAACTCAAATTTCACCAAGTTTCAACAGATAATTTCAAATAAAAGTTTCAAGAAGTTTCGATAGATTTCGAAGAAGTTTTCATAAGTTTTGGTGAGCTCACCTGGCTACGATGGTCTACCGTATCACTGAGGGCAGCCCAACATCTTCCGTTGCCGACACACCCTCTTCTCTAACTCTGGCCCTGACTATCCGACAGATTTGAAAGCAGCAACTTCATCGTCCTTTGTCCCCACTGCAGTTCGATCCTACCTTCTTGCCCTGGGTGTGCGCAGTCCCCCTCCCTTCGACCTCCAACGCCAAGGGAAGCTGGATACGATGGATATGAGGGCCCAACTATAGCACGATCTTGTCATCCTGGTAGCCTAATGTAGCGGCGATAGCGAATGATGTTGATGGTGAGTTGTCTTGGACAATAAGGACCCGGCGTCGCGACGATACTGAGAGGGGATGTAACCTCAATGAATGGTGAGGCGGCGGTGGCGGCGAGGGCGGAGTGCCTTTGTGGTGGTAGCCAAAGAGGTGGAGGATGTGGTGGTGGTCATGGAAATAGAGGTGGGGAGCAACCGGAAGCGGGGTACTTGAAGGGCAGGGCCCACGAGAGCCATGTCAATGCGGGTTGTGGCCGTTTTTCCAAAGGTTCTGACCCGATCGAAGGAAACCATCCCATGGGATTCGAGGAAAATGGTATACCATTTTCTAGATTTTCTGGAAAAAGAAATGTAAGTATTAGTATAACTAACAGGTCAGCTAAAGGGCATGTGTGTGATTTATTTTTTATTATAATGTTCTCTATGTAAAAGTTTCAACAAATTTGGTAATTGAAATAATATAAGGGCTGAAACAGAGAAGTTAGAGGGCTGAAATGCAAAAATATTTATGGGTCCATTTGAAACTAACATGCATTAAGTGTGTATTTGGTTGGTGGGATGAGGTTGAATGGAATAGGATGGTTATGTACCATTTCGTTCAATTGTTTTGGTTGAATGGAATGGTTCAACACCTATAGGGAATATTCCTCAAATTTGTATCCCACCATCTAGGATGGGATGATTTCATTCAAGCAACTAAACACATGGATGACTTTTTTGTTGAACCATCTCGTACATATATCACCTGGTACAAGTAATCAAACACACTTTAGTGAATGGAGGGCTTAATGGTGTCTTTAAGTGAACCGTGACCGGTGAAAAATGAAACCACCGATATACTCACGAATTTACGTGCCCTGACGGTGAGGCACGAAAGGGTGAAAAGGCAATGTGCCGAATCCCAAAAGCAGTGGCGCCAGGCGAATAATCTTTGGACAAGTTGAACGAACCGCGGCAGTGGACGAAAGGAGCGTTGGCGCCGACGGGTTAGGCTGACGAGAGTTTAGGACGGCACATGGGACGATGTATGCCGTTCCAAAATTTCTCTTGATAAAGATGGCACAATAGTAGTATACTGTACAGTAAGTAGAAGGCTAGAATCCGACGAAAAGCACTCGATGTTGTAGTTGTAGCACTCAAACGCGAAACTAAACTCACTAATTAATCATGGTTTTGGCTTAGTCTAAGAAACGTTTTTTTTTGCGAGAAAGTCTAAGAAACTTGCTAAATCACCATCGATGTTATATGTAGGCGACAACAAGCAATTGCTGTCATCCTTAAGATTTTCTTTTCAGATGACGTAACAGTGCATAACCCTTTTCTCTTATGAACAGCACCGCGGAATTTACCCGGCACAACTCTATGTAACTTCAAAACAGCACTGGCGCTGTAAATCCTTATCTAGCTTCCCGGTGTGAACTTCATGCAGATTGGCGGCTTGACCTTGGCCAGCGCGAGCAGCGACGAAGGGAACGTCCATATCCCGCCGCCGCAGATCAAGCCGGACGCGACGGCCGGCACGAGTAGCGCGGCCTTCTTGCCGTCGAGCTTGTGCCAGACGAACACCACGAGGCTCCCCACGCACATGTCGATGGCGAAGTTGGCGCCGACGAGGAACGGCACGGCCATGGCCATCGGCAGCGGCACGTACCTCACGTACCTCCGCGGCAAGAAGTCCCTCGCCACGTTGGCCAGCACCGCGAACGCGAAGAATCCCGCGCACAGCTGCACGCAGTACCTCGGCAGCGCCGAGAAGCCTTCCACGCCGAGGATGGCCATGTTGCGTTATACGAGCGCGTACGGCGCCTTCCAGTACCCATCCGGGTTGCCGACGTCGAACGTCTTATAGAAGAGGAAGAAGGTGAGCGGCGCGACGATGCAGCCCATGAGCGTGCCGACGACCTGGCCGACCAGCATCGACCTCGGCGACGTCAGCGTCAGGTGGCCCGTCTTGAAGTCGTGCATCAGGTCGGCGGAGATGAGCACGAGCTGCTTCACGAGCCCGCAGACCACAAGCCCGGCGACGACGCCGTTGTCCTTGCCGGCCCACGCCGCGAAGACGAAGAGCGCGATCTTGCCGTAGTTGTAGCCCATATTCATGTCGGTGAGCCCGGTGCCGTAGGCGTTGCAGAACCCCAGCGCCGGCGCAAGGAGGTAGGCGATGATCACGTAGTACCACTTCACCTGCCGGAACATCAGCGGGATGACGACCACCGCGATGACGCTGAGCAGCGCATACACGGCGTAGGCCAGCCATGTCGGGATGTTGTCCCTGTTGAACACCTCGTTGCGCTGTAGGTCGTCGATCGCCACGGAGTCCGCATCTGCCACTGCAACGCAATGTACTTGCTAGTAAGCATCACCTATCCAAAGCAATAAATGTGTGAGGCGAGGCGAGCAAGTCTTTTTACACTGTAGTATTTACCTCTGTTAAGATACTTGCGCCTCGATCTCTCGCGTATGCTCTCGAGGGTGACGACGATGACTTTGACGAAGTTGTAGAAGCCGTCGCCAATGAGCAGCGCAATGCAGAGGAAGGCCTGAACGGGGAACAATTTGGAGGAAGAATTAAATCTTGGAAATGCGTTATGTGCCTGAACTAGTCGATCTGATTAGAACAGGTGAATTCATGACAAACCTTGTAACCGAACAGGCTTGTCATGCTGCTCTCAGATGCCTTTGCCGGGTACCAATTACCCTTCTGCTTGCTGATGAGTGGCCACATTATGCCCCAAGATAGGACCGCGCCAAAGAGGAGAGAGAGGTTGACAAGGTGCGAGCAGATCATCCCGGCGCCAACATATGTCAGGCTAAAGTCGAAGAAAAATCTGGCAACCGAAGGAGTTGAAGAGTGAATTTCTGATGCATTTGAACAACCGAAACATAGCATTGTGCAATGACAAAGATCATAGAGATTACGTTTGTTTCCAAGCTTTTAGCCCAAAAGTAGGGAACATAATGAATCCGCAGACGTCGCCGCCAGTGTAAAACCATTGGAAGAAGCTCCACAGGAAGCTGATCCCAAAGTACTTCAAGAATCCACGGACTTGCTTCCTGTTGTAAAAAGGTGAAAATTGAACCAATTCAGGTCATCCATTCCTAAAGCGTTTCACGGTTAATGACGATTTCATCAGCATAGCTGAAATAAAAGAGCATACTTTGCGTTCTTATCTCCTTGAGGTGTGTGAAACCCGTTTATGAGAACAGCAGTCGCACTTCCGCTTGGATAGGTTAGTTTATAGTCGATGACCAGTACCTGAAAATACGTAATTTTAGCAAATCCGTTAATTTGAAGCCTGATTGCGACAAATAGCCCACTTAATAGTACTTTTTCTCAAGAAAACAATAAATGTAGACTAGGTTCTACTTCTATCAGCAGTGTACTGTGCCGTATCGAACCATAACTAAAAATAGGTTCGTTGATCTTAAGATTCTTAACAAGTGAGAACAAGAGAAAATGATGATAGCAGTAGTACTAATCGCGGTCAATAACTGCAACTCTGATGTTACGATCTTCCAACCAATGCCAAAGTTTCTGGGGTGACACCAACACCGGAAAATTTAGGAACTGCGACAGTACATGGAAAAATCAAAGAAGACAACAGGATCAGTACCTTTCTGAGAGGGATCAAGGTGAGGAGCCCCCCGAAGCTAATGGCGAGGAGGAATCCCATCATCCACCCGATGCCGGGCTCCTTGTAGCTCCCCGGCACGTTGCCCGGCGTGTTCACACCGGACTGCTCGTACGTCTTCTTGTTGAGCCCCAGCAAGAACGACCCGAACCCACCTACCAAATTTGTTAGATTATTATAGGGATAGCCCATAATTAATTTAATAGAAATTCCAAAAAGCCTATTAAATACTAGGAGTCATGAAATTGGTTTAATACCATATGGGTAATTGAGAGAAGTTTTGACTAACTTAAATAGTTGAGTTATGTGTCTTTCAATTAGCAAGGTGGAAAAGGATAAAGGCTGTGCTACACGCGCGCGCCGAGCCGAGGCGTGGCGTGTGTGACGTGACGTGACGTGCGCGGCGCAGGCCAGTCCGGACGTGCTGGGCGGGAGCGGTTTGTTTTGCCGTTTCAGTGATCAATGTGGCTGGTAATGGTGCTCCTGCCCGTTGCATGTCGCGAGGCTATATAAGGAGAGCAACGGTTGTGCCTTTCTCCACCTGCTTGGCTCTTCCGCATACTCCATTGTTCCACTTGTAGTTGCTACTGTTTTTGCATTTCCGTCTCTGTTTTCTTGCGCGCACAAGTAGCGGAGAGAGCAGGCCTCCGGAACCTCGCCCTTCTTGAGATCTTGTTCGAGATAGAAGGCCGATAAGGTTTTTGGGGAGCGTACCACGCGACTGCTCAAGTGTCGGTGTTCCTGAAAGCGTATATGCACCAACGTTCAACTGCATCGACCTCTCCACTGCACCAAGGCTTCACTGCGACAACTTGTGATCGTCTACTCCGACCCAGGGTTTCAAAAGCCGGCGATTTTCGGTCGAAAATCGCGAAAATCGCCAGTGTCGGCCGGCGCTGCGTGTCGGTCGACAAACCGGCCGGATTTAAATTCAAATTCGCAAATTTTGAACAATTTGGAAAATTTTGTCCTGAAATTTTCTAAAATTAGTATTAACATATTTATGATTTATGAGACGAAAATTTTGGAAAATTCGAATGTTTGACACAGATTTGAATGAAAAGATGGAAAATAAAATTAAAAAGGCCAAAAATGAAAAGCGAAGATGGGCGTGCACAAGCAGTGCGAGCCCAGCCCGATGGCCCACTCGGCCCACCGGCCCGGTGAATATTTGTGCGGCGTTATAACCCATTCATTGCGACCGGGCACAATAATTACATCTCGGACTCACCTCGAGACCGGCTTTCCGACCGGGAGGACTCGGCCGATCCGGCGAGGATGGAAGGAAAATCGCCGGACGAGCGATAATCGGCCGATTAGGCCCGAAAATCGCCGCCGGAGATCCCCAGCTTCGGCCTCCTGGAGAATCAACAGAAATCGTTCGATTTTCGCGGGGAATCGACCGATTTTCGGTAAAATTTCGCGATTTTCTGATTTTTGTGATGAATGTCGGTTGATTAGCTCATTAGCATGTGCTTTATTGTTTATTTGTTAACAAGTGGCAGTATGAGTGTATGACAGTGCCTATTTTGTTAGTGTTAGGGTGAGGTTTATAGTTTAGGGTTAGGGTTAGTCAAGGACCTGAAGGTGTTAGACTGTTAGTGTTAGGGTTAGGTTAGGTTATTGCTTGTAGATATGCTGTACTTACAAAAGATGGGATATGTATTTTGCTATATGTTATATTCGTCATGCAATACATGTTTGCTTATGTGTGTTCGTGTTGAATTATTCTTAACATTCGAGTTGTTAATGTAGCATTTCTCATTACTATGCTCAATCCTAGTGACAATCCTAATGTTAAATTACTTCTTCTTGTTTTGATGTATAGATGGCAGAGCAGGGTGATGTTGTATGGGAGCATGGCAGTAAGATAGGGACTGGTTTTCGATGTAAGTACTGTCACCAAGAGAAGAAAGGGGGCGGTGCAACCCGATTGAAGCATCACTTGGCAAGGCGCGGTGGGAATGTCGTCCAGTGCAGTCAAGTTCCAAAGGAGGTTTGCGAGTACTTTCAGCGCGACCTAGACAGGACGAAGGACAAGAAGAAAGGAGCTAGGGAGGAGAGGCTCAGGAAAGAAGAAGCAGCAGCTGGCGATTCCTCGCCGAGAAGAAGTGTATATTCTGAGTACACGGGTGGTGCTGATGAGGAGGACCAACTGCAGCATGCGATGGATGCCTCAAGGGTGGAGGCAGAATTTATGAGGCGGGTAGGTGGCAGGTATGAGCATGGTGGGGGCAGTGGGGGCAGTGGGGGATCTAGAGGGGTTGGAAGAGGGGGCGGTGGTGTGTTGCCAAGAATGTTTCGGAGTTCATCGTAACGGGACAAACCGGCTGTGGGGGATTATAACCTTGGCACAGCTCGTGGCCCTGTGCAATCACGGATTGACACTGGGAGCTGGACACAGAAGGGGAGGAATGCGAAGCAAGCGCTTGGCTCGGCATGGGCTAAATTCTTCCACACAGCTGGTATAGCGGGAGGAAAGCAGACAATCCGTACCGTTAGCGCCGTCAGGGAAACTCAAAAATGGGGTAATCCAATAATAGATTTCAAACTATATACAGCTTTGTATGTCCAATAATAGCTCACATGGTCATCCTATATCTCATTTGCAGGCGAGGGTGTCCCATCTCCCAGTGGGAGAGACATAGACGGCAAATATCTAGACTCCAACGAAGCGGATATAAATGAAAAGATGATAAAGTTCAAGAAGGAATGGCCTACATATGGTGTAACTATCATGTGCGATTCTTGGACTGGACCGACACGCATGAGTATTATAAACTTCATGCTATACTGCAACGGCACCATGTTCTTCCACAAGTCCGTTGATGCGACGGGCAAAAGTCAGGATTCATCGTACTTGCGCAAGGTACTTCCTCTCATTGCTCCTATTTTGAAATCTATTTGAAGTACTTGCGCAAGGTATTTCCTCTCATTCGTCTCGTTGATCCTATTTTTCGTTGATGCAGGAAATTGCTTCAGTGGTTAACGAGGTGGGTGCACAATATGTCGTACAACTTGTCACGGATAATGGTGCGAACTACAAGAAGGCATGCAAGCTCATCGCACGTGAGCACCGCAATATCGTGTGGCAGCCTTGTGTTGCCCACACGATTAATTTGATGTTGAAGCAAATTGGAGAGTTCCCTGACCACGCCGCTATCATTGAAAGTGGTAGAAAAATCTCGCGATGAATTTATAACCATTCCAAGCTTCATGCCATGATGAAGAAGCACATTGGGGGCGAGTTAGTTAAGTGGAATGGTACTCGCTTTGGAACAAACTACATGTTTCTGGATAGTTTTCTTCGTCGCAAGGACAAGTTCTTGCAATGGATGGCGTCAGAGGAGTATCTATCATCGCGCTTTGTTAATACTGTAGAGGGGAGGTACGTGTATGGGTGCCTGTCGAGCTTGGAGTGGTGGGACAACCTTAGTTTGGTTGTTAAATCTGTGGAACCGATGTACGCTTTCCTGCGTTTCGCCGACCAAGACAAGGTTCCTATATTAAGTGAGGTGGTACTACAGTACAATATAATGCGACAGGAATATGAGAGCTTATTCCATGACTCTCCAGCTACTTTCGAGCAATACATGAATGTCGTGGACCCTAGAATGGGTGACCTAACACGTGATACTTATATGAATGCCGGTAATACATTCTTCTCTTTTAACAATATATTTTATACTTGCAAATACTTGTCATAACATGTTTCATTTAATTTCATACAGCTGCTGCCTTGAACCCCCGAACGCATTACTCGTATGGGACGACCAACACCTTTTTGCCAAACCTCCGGGATGCTTTTGAAGCTCTTTCCGATGATACTGATATTGCAATGCGAGGTCTTCACGAGGCCGATATTTTCAGAAGAAAGGTTGGATCGTTCTCTACTACGTTAATGAAAGGATGGCGCATGATCATAAAACTACATTGGTATATTCCTTGTGTCATCTTAAATCTAGTGGCAATCTGATATTTTCCACCTCCTACTGATTGTTGTCTTCCATTACTTGCAGCACATTGGTGGGGTGTTTTCGGATCAGACACACCCACGCTCAAAAAGTTGGCTCAGCGCATCGTTTCCCATTGCGCTTCCTCCAGCGGTTGCGAGCGTAATTGGAGCACGTTCGCATTCATCCACACCAAAATTCGCAACCGTCTGTCATATAAGAAGCTCCATAAGTTGGTCTATGTGAATTACAACTTGCGGCTCAGAATCCAAGAACAAGAAAGTGATAAGTCCGCGGCCGAAGACGATCCATTTCAGCGTCTTATGGAGCTCACACTATGCGACACAGAAAATCCAATCCGACAGTGGATGGACAAAGGGAGGTCCAATGCTGATCCATTACTTGATGACGACGACGACACAGAGACAGAGAGTGACACCCCCCCTTCCATCACACATCGTGACAGACCCGGTAGACGCTCTTGTGTTGCAAAAGGAAACTGGGGCTGCAAGCATCCCCGAATGGGCAGACACGACAGTGGGGGACACTCACATGGGAAAGAGGAAGCACCAAACAGTGCTACCGAGGGAGCAAGCAAAAAGAAGAGCTCCATCAAAAGGGAAGGGTAAGCTTCCCAAACAACAGGCACAATACGTAGGGAGTGATGACTCAACTGATAGTACTCCCACAGCCCGTCGGAGCCCACCGTACCAAGAATCTAATGATAGTAGCTCCAAGACGGATAGCGATAACGGTCAAGCCCCTAGTGATGCCTCCATCCGTCCCACTTCTCACTCAGAAGTTCCTTCTGCCATAAAATTTACAGGGGAGTCACAGTACACTCATGCCACACAGGACAGAGACCATGGGGCTCCACAATCACCCAGAACAACGACTGCAGCCAGGGGGGCCGTCGATACGGTCGTGATGCACCGCGACATAGCTGTAGCTCGTACAGCGCCACTGAGACACAGAAGAGTTATGGTTCATATGGCCCATATGACTACTCCATCCCAGATTTATCCACACAACCTGCCACTCAATGGGTATATGAGTGGCAAGACCCACAATTTTATGCCATGCTGTATCAACAGTGGGAAACGACTAGCCCGTGGACCGGGCAAAGTTGGCATGAATATAAGGCGGAGTTGCTAGCTACACGAGGTTTGCTGATGATGTCCACAGAAGAATACAATATGGCCAACCAAGTGCACAACCAACAATATTACTCGTAGCCTGTAAGGTAATATTTCATTTGTACGTTCCATTTCATTCCAACTCGATTTTTTACTAACATTGAGCAGTACATATATGTACACCATGCCATATGTATCATCACGGAAGACCGACGAAGCTGTGTCAAATGGGAAGATGCATTTTAGGTGAGAAAGGCTCAATTCAAATATCATTTGCTATGCTACTGAAATGAATGTAACTGAAATGTGGACTTCATCAATTGATTTGTGTTTGTATTGAAATGAAATATTATTTGTTGACAACTTCACATATTAGCCTATTTCACAACTTCACATTGTCCAAAATATAGCAAAGGTTATGCCGAAATTTTTCCAAAATTATTCATATTTTTCGATAGTTGTACACTTGTACTATAGGAATTTTGTTATTTTTGTACATAATCTTTTATGCATTTTCAATATTTTTTTTGTAGGCATTCCACTAGTTTCCCACATTTTTCTGAAATTCCCCCTTTTTTCCTTTTTTACCCGCTATTTCCCATCTGCAGAGAATTTCGGCCGGTTTTCGGTACATTTCGGCCGATTTTCGGCCCATTTCGGCCGGTTTTCGGGTTCTACCGATACGGATCAACTCAAATTTTCAGTTTGAATTTGAATTCGCAAACCACCCGATTTTTACCGATTTTCGGCCGATTTTCGGCGATTTTCAGTATCGGCAGCCCGACGATTTCCCCTCCTTAAACGATAATGTTAACCCTGCTCCGACCGTCATAGCGAACGAGAATGTTCCGCCTGCGTCTGTGCCTATGGTGGCACCGGCTCAAGGGTATATTAACTTATACCGCATTTTAATCATGTTGTTTTCTTGTTCATTAGTCTTTGCGTATGAGATAGATAATTTGTTATCTAGTACCTTTGATTTTGAACTAGAATTGTGTCATTATTTAATTATGATTTACATAATTCTGTGAATTAAAATATTAAGAAAATTCCTAATATTTTCAACAAAATTCAGCGTAGATTGCGATCAGCAAACAATCAAGATTCACGAATTAACAATGGCGGGGTGCTCAAATGGGGGTAATTGATCAGGCGTGAGGAACTAACCGCCGTATCCGATGGTGTAGCACGCGACAGCGCAGGTCTGGATGACGGTGTTCTCCTGGCGGGTGAAGGGGCGGGAGGCAATGCCGAGGCACTTGAGCGCGCGCGTCCAGCCGCGGAGCGCGAGGAAGGCGAGCAGCGCGGCGGACACGTTCAGCGTGGGGAGGAGCCCCGTGGTGAGGCTCAGCTTCATGACGATCACCGTGTAGACGATGCCGATCAGCAGCGCCGCCACCATCCCGCGAGCGGTCACCTGCTCCTGCCACGGCGGGACGCGCTCCGCCTCGCGGGCCTGCGATTCCGCCGCCGCGGGCTCTGACTCCACATCCGCGCCCTCAGGCGTCTTCTCGATCTCCAGCGCGTGGCGGTCCATGCCGGCGGCTGTCCCCGGTCCTGGGGACTAGCAATTCGGGCTCTGAGACGGCTGCGGCGGCGGCTGCAGTGTGGAGATGCATCTGTGAGTTCATCTATGATCTATCTACGCAAACTAGCCAGAAGGCATCCATGCGCTCGTGCATTGGACAGCACTGCAGCAAGGACGTGACTCGTGAGTTGTTGAATGAGATTGGTCTCGAATAATTAAACAATTGGCTTTTGATAAGTTTGTTACGGAGAAAAAAAGAAAAGAAACGGAAAAACAGGAGCGTCTGTTCTGCTCAACAGGGTCGGAAAAATAGTAGAAATGAAACCTGGTTAAATGAGCGGTACTTCAATGCTTTCTCTTTCAATATAGGTTGCATAAATCTTGAAGCAAACGAAGGGATAAATAATTACTATCTATCATTTATTTATACTTTATTATTTTTGTAATTGTTAGAAGGAAAAACATGAAAGCACCTCTCTGGTTTAATTGGTCCGGTTGCTCTTTTTTTCTTCTTCTTCAAGTCTTGTCTTTTTTAGATATAATTGTAAAAACAGCTCTCTCTTTGATCACGAAAGTATCGACATGTGATACATGCCATGTGTCGTACTTGTGTTTCGCAGCAGAGGCTGGACCCCATGATAGTCGGGCCGATCACGGTAGGCTTGCTGTGGTACTCCCCCATCTCAACAGCAAGGCATCGAGCTCTCTGGGCGTGACGGTGGGTCTTGTCGAGCTGTCTCACATATTCACGTTTTTGTGGTCTATTTTTACAATTGTATCTGTATAGGATAGATTTAAATAGATTTAAAAAAAGAATTGACACAACCGGCTAGAAAAGCCAGGCTTCCGTAAAAATAGAACGAGAAGACGAGGAACACATCAAACTCCGATGAACATACCACGGGCAGAAGAATGGAAACGTACCATCCGAATTCTTTTATAGAAATACACTAGTCATGTGCCCGTGCGTTACAACGAAAACTCAATTTGCGACAAAAATTTTATTTGCAAAGAACATTAACTTTAGTTATGTTTCAATAGTATGAAAAGTTTGTTCCTCCGAAGAGATTTGACTATTGGGTTAAATCCTCTTCCATCTTAACCGTTCATGTTAGATTCAACAAATCAAGCACTCTGAAGGAGAACGGATGATCGTCACCAACTCTTAATTAGAATTAGTAGAGAGATATCAATCATTACCATTGAAGGAGAAGAAAGTTATTGCCTTCCTCTTGCAGAAAATCTTCTTACTTCTTGCACGCAGCATTTCTCTTCTCTTCCTGCGTGTGTTTCCACTACCGACCGGCCTGTCCTCCTGGAGATGAGAGTGGGTGCCATCTAATAGGAAGTAGATGAAAGCAGAAGGCAGCGTACGCAGGCAGATGGAAGCCAGGTCTCCCCAACATCTTCGTGATTGGCACGTGATTTGGTTACATGATTCTTTCCTTTTAATCTATGCATTTCCAGATATGATGAGATATAATTCCCGTATTATAGGATATGGTGAGTATATCCTTCTATCCATGTAGGACATGATGAGAAAATCATTCCATTTATAAAATATATAAATAACATCCTTCCATAGTAAGAATATGTGAATAGAGATATGCTAAAATAATATTTCTATTAAAAAAATGATAAAATCCTTCTATCTAAGATATGATTAAATCCTCTTCTATCTGAGCCGTTCATATCAGATCCAATAAATCAGATACTCTAGAAGAGAACGGACCACTGCTACCGACTCCTAATTAGAAGTAGTAGAGATACACCGGTGAAAAGATGAAATTTTGAAGTGGAAACCCCCAACGTAACCACGGCACGAAATTCCTCTTCCAAGATGAAGCTTCGACGAGCGTTTGAGGAGCTCAAGCACACAGAATGACAGAAACCTCACTAGGCTTCGCCAAAGCAGCGGCAGCACCGGCCGATGCAGCAACTCCGCACGGCCGCGGGGAGAGAATCGGCAGAGGGCTCACAGCGGCTGGTCAATTAATAAGCGGCACGCGCGGAGAAAGCGCCTGTACAGCTGTACTGCTCGCCGTATCCCAGTACTTGTATGTGTGTGGACGCGGGCAGAAGTACAAAACAACAGAGGTTTCCGATCTGCAGTACACCGGGAAGGGATGCCGATGAAAATGGCGGGTCGGTCAGTGATGGGCGATTTTTTTTCTTCTTTTCCAACCGGGAGGAGCGGGGGTGGACCCGCGACCGTCCTTCCGCTTTGACTTCTGGTTGGGTGTGGTGTGGGATTGCGAGATACTCAGGTCATAAATAATTATATTTTTTAATCTCTAAAACTCAATTTTGATCACTATTTTTTATTATAATATATTTAAAAATTCAATAAAATTATAGTATTAAGAAAGTACACTTCGAGACGAATCAATACGTATGATTTTCATGTATCTAATCTAAATATTTAAAAATATGTCAATAGCTAAAATTTCAAAAAATTGACTGCACGTATCCTAAATCGACAAGTTTTTGTGAACCGAAGGAAGTATGTTGCTAATATGGATGACGGGAGTGGAGTGGTAGCATCTAATTCAACCCTCGCCCCTTTTTCCCATAAAAATCAACGCGTCCTTTTTTTCTCCTACTTCACTTCCCACAAGGCATGACAAGTGGTAGCATCTTATTCCTTCCCTCACTTCCCTTTCCCCACATAAGCTCACTTGTTGTGACACATGGTGCCATCCTTTTTCTTTCTCTTCTCTATTCCCTTCCCTCAAACTTAAAATAGTTTTTGAAATTCAAATTTTCCCCAAGTTTTTAAAAACAAGTATTTTTTAACCACTTTTGAAAAAATTTTAATCGAAACTTTTCGAACCGAAAGTTTTTTATTTCAAAGTTTTTCGGAGCTAAATCATCCCGAGTTGAAACTTTCTGAGTTGGAATTTTCTCGATTTGAAATATTTTGAGTTGAAACTTTTCGATTTGAAACCTTTTATTTGAAATTTTTGAGTTGAATTTAAAATCAAAACTGTTCGAATCGACAGTTTTTTGAATCAAAACTTTTTATAACCAAAAGTTCTGGAATTGAAAGTTTTCGGAGTTGAAACTTTTTTGTTTAAATTTTTTTGATTTGAAATATTCAATTTAAAACATTTCGATTTGAAAATATTCAAGTTGAAATTTTATAATTTTCGATTTAAATTTTTTTGAGTTGAAACTTTCTGATTTAATTTTTTTGAGTTAAAACTTTCTGATTTGAAATTTTATTCGAGTTGAAACTTTATAATTTGAAATTTTCCGAGTTGAAATTTTCTGATTTAAATTTTTTTCCTTTAAATTTTTTCGAGTTGAAACTTTCTATTTAAAATTTTGTGTCAGAGAGAAAGGAAGTGTGGTGAGGGAAGTGAGTAGGGAAGAGGAAAGAGGGGATGGTGCAGGAAGATAGAAAAGATGACACATGTTATTTTAGGAAGGTGTTTTTAAATTTGTTCCCTTTTCTTTTTCAAATTGAACCAGTTCGGCGTGATGGGAGAATTGGATGTACTAGCAGCTTGTCCAGATTTGACTGCCAATAACACAATGTTGTAATGACCTATTTGGAATGCGTACTTGTTTTTTTCCCTTCTATTTGTGTTGCAATTGAAATGTTCCTTGTGAAATTCCAGTGATGAAACTTATGTCAATATCTTACGTGCGAAACGAGACCTTAATCTTGTGTACTGTTTTATCCATGCAATCTTGTGTTTAGAATCGCACTCCGGCTATCTGAATTAAAGGGTTTGTATGCAGACATCATGTACCCTATTCCCAATAATTCATTCCTATAGATTGAACGCAGTCAACGTGGGTTTACAGTTTCGTGTAGTAATAGTAGTAGAGCCATGCCAGTGAACGCTTCATGACTACGCAAATGTATTAGATTGATACGTACAATAGTAGACTATTGAGATCATCTATAAGACCATTATCTTAGATAAAGACACTATTATAGACAATCTCTCCAATACATTATCTTTTAGCACACTCTAGAATATTATTTTTAATTATTTTTTATAGTGGCCTATATGTAATTTTTTTAACAAACTCATATCCCCTTGACACTCTTTCTCTCTCCCGCCATCACATTGGCCTCTATTTTCCAGACCCCACTGCCATCTCCTCCACTGTAACATTCCAAATTTTAGCCCTCTAAAATTTTTCCTAAGTTTTCAACATTTTTGTGAATTTTAATTTCAGCTCTCAAGTGCAAGAAAATTATTTGAATCAAAATTTTAAGTTTAAACAAGTTCAAAATAATTTATCTGGGTTCAAAATGCTTAAAAGTATTTTTGAGAATTTTCTCATATTTTTTCTAATTTATTTGCTATTTATTTTGGCCTTTATCATTTTTCTGGCATTATTTAAATCAGAAAAACCTTTTTCCTCATCCTTTTCCCGTGCGGGCCGTTTTCTCCCGCTCGGCCTGTTTTCTTCGCCGCCCGGCCCATCTTCGCCATGCTGCGCCACGACGTCGCGGGCCCGCCTGTCGACCTATATGCTTCGTCTCGCGTCGCCTCGCGCGCGCCATCAACTCTAAACCCGTCGTCGCGACTTCGGGGCCGTTGTCGCCGTATCCGGACCGGTCTCTCTCGGCGTCCGCACCAATTTAACGCGCCGCACCTGCCCCTCTCTCTCGTTTCCCGAGACTCGCCGCCTGGACCCTCCGCCCCGAACTCTTCTTTTGCGCCGTCGTCCCGAGAAGCTACTCCGCCGTTTTCTTTTGCCTCCGGTGAGTCTCCGCCGCCATCTCTTGCACCGTCGACCTACTCGCGCCGCGCTCTGCCGTTTGCCTCAGATCCAGCCCCGATCCGTCGCGTTTTACCCCCTCAGCCGCATCTTCTTCTTCGGCTCTGGCGAGCCCGCGCCGCCGAAGCCGCTCGCTCAAGGCCGCCGTGACCGTGGCGCCTCGTCGCTGCCACGTCGCCGCGTCTGCGCCACCTCAGCACCACGTGGCAGCCGTGCCGCTGCATCTCCTGCGCCATGTCACCCGCCGCGTGGCAGCCACGTCAGTGCCACATGGATGCCACGTCTATCCTAACCCGCCGCGTGGTGTCCTCGTCAGCCGGCCTGCCACGTCGTCGTTTCCCCTCTCGGTGGACGCAGCCCACTGTGGACCGAGTCTCTGACTCGTGGGTCCCACGTGTCAGTCGGCTTTTCTTCTCTTTTTCTGATTTTCCAGAAATTCCAAAAATTCCAGCCAATCAGATTGCGCCACGTGTTAGCCTTTCTGATTTTCTGATCCGAGGAACTTCCAGGAGCTCGTTCTCCTTCGTTCGAGCTCCGATTCCAGTGATTCAAATTTCTAAATTTTTCTAAAATCAAGATCTATCTTCCAGAGCTATTTATTTTCATTTTTAAACTTGTTTGAGTCTCTGTTTAGTATTTATTTAGTTTCATTGCTTTTTTTCCGGTAGACGCGAATCCCGAGAGAGCGAACGGTGACTTCGAAGACCAAGACTCAGCATTAGATTAGCAAGGCAAGTCTTCCTTAAACATATTGATCCCAAATAATATGAAAAGCTTATGTTGTTTTAAATTATGCATGCTTACTTTATGCAATGTACTTTAAATATAGTTTTAGGGTTTAGTTAAATGCCAGCTTTGTTATACCCTCATTGACATTAATCATGATGAACCTTTGTCAATGAGTTGGTTTTTGGATGTCAGAGATTTAGATGGTAGTATGGCACAGGCTACGAATCTGTATCTAAAAATAAAATTGTCAGATATATTGGCAACACAAGCACACAACAGAGCCAACGTTAACAATGTTATCCTTCTTTTGTAAGGAACAACGTTAATTATGTTCTGTCCCAGCCTACACTACACCATCACAGGATACAACTACGCATCACTACTGAAAATAAATCACTGTAGCTTGCACTGTAGAAACTACAGTGTTTCATCGACGCGTGGCGCTAGCTGGCCCTTCCTTCCGTACCTCTTTAAGAATATAGATATATGTAGATATATAGTTCTATAGATAAGGTAAACAAAGTATTTCTTCGAGGACAACCTGCCAGGAATAATCTGGTTGGAAAAAGGAATAGAAAGACTCGACGTTTGCAAAATGGCAAGTCAAATAGCCAAGAGGGAGATTGTCGGGTCCCAAATTGTAACATGGCCTATCCACAACAACAACTTCAGCTCAAGATTAGAGGCTAGCTCCCAAATTACAAGGGCCTGTTTGGCACAGTTCTCACTCTAATTTTTTAGCTCCACATCTCAAATTATTTGAGAATCTGGAGCTGTATGTAGGAGTGTTTGGCTAAGAGGTTGACTCCAGATTCTAGAATAGGAGAATTGTATGTAAATTATCAACAATACCCTTGATTTTCTCACTTGTACATTATTTTGTACATATTAGTACCTGTTGTGAGCGTTTATTTTGTAATATATTACAAATTCAATGTGACATAAACACGAGATGTTCTACGGTATAACATAAACAGCAGAGTAATGTCTGATCAATGTCCTATGTTCCAAACCTGTAACGCAGTAATCTCAAAAAATGAAAACAAATGTAACGCAACTGGCATTGAATGGCAATCAATAGATGTTACATCTTTTTCTCAATGAAGCGCACACAGATTATGCATAAGTGAAACCAAAACATTCTCAGCTCCAATTTCACCAAAAAATAAACCGGGCTACCAACACTAGGAGAACCACTGCCTATGCTTTGTAAATTTGTTGCAGGAAGCACACAACTTCCTTGTCGCGGATATGTTGAATTGGATAACAAAGAGTAAGCATGGGGTATGTAATCACAAATTCACAATTACTGCATGAAATGAGGTCATTGTCATCTTGTGAGGACTAAACAATTATACATTTCACAAAGCTATTTGGATGATAAGCATGAAACCAAGAATAGAACGAGAAAGCCTAACAGATAAGACAACATATAATATAGGAGGGCATACTAAAAATGCTTTTGTACAGCCACCTTAATTGCATCACACCATGAGCTTGACTCCTAGTAACTTGGAAGAATATAAACCAATCATTAGGGTTTCAAAAACCGGTGAAAACTGCAGTTTTTGACTTTACCACTGCGGTTCGAGATTTAAAACCGATCGGTAAACCAGTCTAATTTAAAATTTTATAAAAAAAAATCAAAAATTTTGGAAAAATTTATGCGACGTAAACCGCTCGAAAACCATTGAAACCCACTCAAAAACCGTTTTTAAGGAACATTCGATTGGTCGGTTGGTTTTTGTTGAAAACCGAGCGGTTTTTCGTGAAAACCGACAATTTTTAATTTTTTAATTTTTTTTTCCAAATTTTTTTATTTCTTAACCCTTCGGTTTCTGACGATTTTTGAGAAGTTTTTCTCGATTTTTGAATTTCGAATTTTGAGCGGTTTTTCAAAAATAGTTTTTGAAACCCTGCCAATGATCAATACATGTCTACATGATAATGCTAGCAACCTGGATGTGTTTTAAAGGTTTGCTGCTGCTGCTGATATTTCAGTACGTTTATGATACCTTGAGATCTAAAGTTGAAGAGAGGAGGAAGAGGACGCCCATTAGGTAGACGTCTGTTTGGATCTCTAAAATGTCACCAAGCTAGAGAAATTTCGATTGCTATTTCATCACAAAAGGTATCCATAGACCGTTCACTAGAATATTGCACTGCCCCATCGGAAGCTCCTTAAGAAATGGCATATTTGTGGTATCTGGACGGGATGATAGGTACATAATTAGAATCTCGATCACACCTACGGAAATGCCAATCATCAGTGGCATGCTCACGTATGAAATTGTGGATTGCTATAGTAGCTGCGACAATCATCTTTTGCTTAGGTAGGGGATAATTTGGCATTTTGAATAATATTGGCCATCTCATCTTCTATACTCCAAAAGCTCGCTCAACCATATTACGCGCAGATGACTGTACTCGATTGAACCTCTCCTTAGGAGTAGTAAGTTCCTACCTCTATGGAACTCAGGAATATGATACCTTTCACCCTTATATGGGACTAGGTACCCCGGCCAGTTAGGATATCCTGCATCAACGACATAATACTTGCCTAAAAAATCAACAAGTTAATTTGAATTAATGATAACATATATTATTCATTTTGCATGTGAAAACAATTTGTTAGTGGTACCTTGTGGAGGATGAGGGAAGACATCCCTATCCACTCTCAATGTATGGTACAATACACAAGTGTCATGCATAACACCCGGTTGACCCGTAGATACGTATGTGAAATGTATATCAAAGTCACAAACCGCTAGCGCATTCTGAGTTGGATGTTCCTGACCTTCCAACATACTTTGTACATCAAGTGAAAGAGACAAGCGAATGTCAGTCCCATTAATAGCACCAATGCAATTCTTGAAGTGTGGATAAGCCCTTTGGTCATCTCTAATCCTCTTATGGACTGTGCAAAAGTTAGGATACTTTGGTTTCACAAAATCTTTCGCCATTTTAACCACACAGTTAGAACATCATCAAACTTCCTACTAATGGTTTCACCTGAGTGCTTGAATCGATTTTGTGATTTTCTATTGGACTCACATCCACCACATGTCCATAGGAATATTGCAAGTGCCTCATAAGAACTCACATGTGCAGATGACTTCAACTCATAATTAGTTACCAACAAGTGATAAAGGTCTATGAAGATAGTCTCGTTCATACGTAGCATCCTATGATATTCTCCCGATATGTTTAGTATCTCCTTCAACCACTCTATCCCACTGACTAGTGACGTCCTTGGATCAGCCTTGTGTAGAAAGGTGTCACAATATATTTCTGCAATTGCCGCCCCAGCTGGACAAAGAACCATCATCTTTTGATGATGTCGTGTCCTCTCCTCTTCATCAGAACAATCACTATCGCTTTCCATCGAAATTTGTAAGTATAGCACTAATGTGATAAGAATCAATAATATTACAAATATGGACAACAATCAATAATATGGACAACAATAAGGTTCATATCTCAATTTGATAAGAATTAATTTGGTTCAACATGACAACAAATCAATCCGATAGTACTACAACACATCGAATCAATTAAGTTCATAAAGCATAATTAAACATCTAATGCCCATACTTAGCATTGTATTTCCTCTTAAGCCACTCATATCGAATCTCCGGGGTAGGCATGGTTGTGAGCATCTCCCTTTGGTCCCTTTTCACAAACAACTCGGTGGCTATGAAATGCTCATTGCTATCATAGGTTGCCCCCACATTCAATCACAAGGTTCATGACATCTTTGACAGAACAAGTAACATCAGTTTCAGCAAAAGATGCCATATCGGCTATCCTTGTGATTTGCTCTTGCATGACTAGCGTTGTCCCTGTTTGGCCTTTTTTGCCTTTGTCAAGAACAACATTGGCACCTCTCTTGTTATTTGTAGGAGTAACCTCCTCAACCTCCTCCTCCAACTCCGTAGTGTCATACTCCAAGTTGATTGTAGGACTTGCTTCAATTGAAGCTGTTGGCATGTTGCCCACCGCAGGAGACCAATGATCCTGACCATCATTGGTGATGTTAGCAAACATCCTAATTAGCAAATCTTGATTTTGAAGGCCTCGCTTCTTGAACTTCATGCAACCTGGAATATCCTGCAATATTACAAATAGAGCATTTAGTGTCGTTGTGACCATATAGGAATGTTAGTTGAACAAGAAAGAAAGAATATTAGAACCATTAACCCTTCTTTTGCTTTCTTCCACCAATCATCATCCATCTTAATAGTCTTTTTCACTTGATACCAACCACAACCTGTCTCCCGCCTCTTCAATTTATTCCAAATGGTAAATTCAGTCTTTAGCTTGTTCCATTTATTCTTAAATTGCAACATTTTGTAATCACGACCGGTTCTTTCTTAGAACCGCTTTGCTACCTCACTAAAGCCTACACTGTTCAAGTGGGTGTTTGGCCGATTTCCCCTCTCAACTTGTTCAGCAAACAACTCACAAACTATCTGAGTGTGTTCATCACTCCACTCGGCAGCCATCTGGGTATTGTATTACAAAGTGCATTCAGCTAACAGTGAAATTTATAAAATAAAATTTGTAAATAGCTTCACAGTTACAATTATGTGATTTTTGATGGAATTTTCAGTAGTACAGGTTTGACTAATGGCATTATCAAAATAAATTATAAAAGCAATATGTATAAAATTAGAAATTTAATGAACTAACTATAGTAGCCAAGATGTTTTGTTATCTGACTGTTGAAGTCCTCTTAACCCAAAAGGTAACAGCTTTAGTACCCATGAATATTTTCTAGAAAACTAAAGCACATTCCTTAATTCATCTTATGTAAAATATGATAACTCTAAAGCCCACATGACTGTACCAATTGTTTTGTGCTAATTAAGGGACTAATGGCACATATTCCAGGGAGTAAGAACAGTGGGCTTAAGGATCTACGAGACCTACGACAAAGTCTGAATGCCTGATAAATATAAATGATTAGCTTCCAGCCAGAACCATTAAGTAGCTAAACAGAGAGAGGTACATCACAGAAGATAGGATAACATAAGCATATTCTCAGATGAACACAAAATTGTTGCATTCCAAATGAATAACAAAAGTCCTAGCAGGAAATAGTTCCACCATAGTTTTTTTTAACCCAATGGCTCAAGCTAGCTAACAAAGCTAAAGAAACAACCTCAGAAGGAGCCTCCAAGGCACGAAATGTATAACCTCAGTAGCATAATCGATAGGTGATCTTATCAAGTGCAGCTTACGAATACAAAAAAGAACTTTTACTGGTATTGTTCTCCTAGCTGATTAAAATCATATTAACCCAAATTATCGATGCATATTCAGCTGTCTCATCGCAAGACATTGTCAATCAATTGATATCATAGGCATCCCCATCAGGAATAACAAATATAACCTTAGACCCTTACCCTAGTCCTTTTCTACATTTTATCGCTATTCAATTTCATCCCCTTACTCTTCATCTTATCTGCTAGTTCCTAAAATAGTACATTTGCATAGATACAACACGAAACAGCAAATAATAAGACATGGTGAGATGCTACCCACTTCTCTCCACCTAGGACATCCAAGAAATGCTTGGGTAAAATATCAAGCACAAATCACTTTGAATCTAGACCAATTATATCCAAGAACGTGTTTGTCGGTGTTTCGAGCACCGGCGAGTGAATTGTTTAGTCAAGGGGCCGCGCGTTCCCTATCCTTGAATGGTTAGACTCAAGAAGCCCAAGATGTATACTGGTTCGGGCCGAATGTCCCTACTCCAGTTCATGTGGTGGTGCTATATTGCTTGGATGCGATGACCGCGGTATTAGACAAAAGTAGAGCTAAGGATTTGAACCCGTGGGAGCAAGAACAGCTTGCCCGTAAGAACCGAGAAAGGGGGTCCCTCTCCTCTTTTTCTCAGAGGACCCTGCCTCCCTTTATACAGTCGGAGGGGGCAGGTTACACGGGGAGTTGGGAGAAGAAAGGATGAGGTGTCCTAGGCTAGAAGTCCCGGTCTTTGGTCTTGGCGATTTGATCGATGTCCACTTACCCCACGCCGGGTCGGTGGACTCATCGAGTGGCGCAGTTTTTCGTGTCATTGGGAAATAGCGCACCTACCCTCTTGTACGTCTGTCAGATGCTGACGCCTCAATGCCTGGCTCCGGTGCTGCCTCGGGAGGGAGTGCATCCTTACACTGCGCGTGACTGGATGATGAGACTGGAGCTTTGACTTTGGCAACCTCCTCGCTATCTTGGAAAGGAGCCACCTGCCCTCGTGCGGTCTTTCTGAGCTGTCGTGTCTGTGGGGCAGGTGGCCAACGGCCCGCGGCGGCCTGGCACTCGGCCTTTGGCGGAGATCGCCTCGGCTTGGTCGGAGCTTGTGGGGAGTTCGACCTATGGCGGGGGTCGGATGCCCCCTGGTTGGTTTGGTCGGGGACGAGTGTCCTTCGTGGCCCAACGGGGGCCTTTGGCCAGAGCCGGGCTTGGGGCAGCCCATTCGTCACTCCGGGCCGCTGGGGGTACCCATGGTATAAGTACTCGTCAGTGCTAAATCGAAGTAGATGACCGGTGAAGTGGGGATTTATTTCGCTCACCTCGCAAGGACTCAAGATGGAGGCAGAGCTGGGTCCGAGAAGTGGATGGGGAAGCCAGGCCAAGCCGAGGTAAATGAAGGTCAAGGTAGACGCCGGATCCGGTGGAGACGAACTCACGGGAGGCCATGCTGGCTTGGGGAAGAAGTCCAGGAGGATGCGGTCGACAATGCGGGGCGAAGTCGGGGAGGACGTAGAGGTGGAGCCACGCAGCGTGGGGAGGAGGTGGAGTTGTGCAGCGTGGGGAAGAGATGCCACCACCGACACAACCTAGGGTTCGAGCCGTCGCCCGTGCGTGACCGAGGACTCTAGGAGTGTGAGAGGGGTAGGAGAGGAATGAGAATCTGGAGGGTTGGGGGGCTCGGTTTGGAGGGTACTGCCTAGTGGCATTTGTGGGAATTACCCCCTAACTTGGGGGGCAATTGTGTATTTGGTGCTCCGCTCCAGGTGGGAGTGGGGAACCCTCACTCTGAAAATTTGCATTGTAGGTCACTCCAGATCTTCCCTGCTCTTACTGAAAAATTTGTGGAGTTAGGGTGTTTGGCATAGCTCTATTCAACTCCCACTAGAATCTAGGAGTGGGAGCAATTTCGTACTCTGAAAATTTTGTGGAATTAGGGTGTTTGGCATAGCTCTATCCAACTCCCAATAGAATCCAGGAGTGGGAGCAGTTCCGTAAAACAGGTTGTGATGAATAGTTCTACGGGAAGCTAAACCCTCCCAAGATGTCCTTAACGAGAAGATTACATATGCACGCATGATTAACAAGAACATGACGGGCTGAGGCCGACAACTCAGATATCAGCCCATCTTCTCGGTGAAGAGATGGAAGGAGATAAGCCCGTCATGTACGTAACAGCGAAAACACACCATGTACGTCCCCTGGGTCGGCCCATCGTTCGCCCAACCTTGCATGATGGGCTGTGTCGGTATATGACCCGAGGTTTGAAGTTTACCGGACAGCTCAGCGTGGTATCGCACTGCGCCGGCCCGTCGCAGTTGTATTTGTTAAGGAACCTCGCTATCGAATAGTCCGGGGTTCCCGAACAGATCTGAATTGGAGAACAGAAAAGAGAGAGACACGTGTTTAGGGAGAGCAACAGCGGAAATTCTTTATTGCTAATGATTTCTGGTACATAGGGGGACCCCCTTCCTCCTTTTATAGCGATCACCTAGGGTTTCGGCATAAGGGACTAGCATGGGCCTTCATGGGCCAAGCAGGGTTTCCCAACACTCCCCCTTGGGCCCTTTGCCGCGAGATGCATATGCCTCATTAAAACTCCAGAAAAACCCAGTGGGAAAAATACTTGGAGAAAGAGTGCATAGCATACGCTTACTATGTTGCACGAATTGCCTCGTTAAAACCTTATGCAAGAAAACTTCATGAAAAACTTGCTAAGGAAAAAGAGTACAATTATCCCAACTTCAATTGCTAATCTTCATGATTCATGTTGGGTATTCATAATTCATGCTAGAGATTCATGTGGGAGTATGTGAAATATCTCCCCCTGAAATCTGCACTTCTCTAAGTCTCATCATCCCAATTCCTTTCACGCACCTTTCAAAGGTAGATGCTGGGAGTGATTTAGTGAACAAATCTGCAAGATTTTCACATGACTTAGTATGCAATATCTTGATCTCGTTCATCTTATGCAATTCATGAGCATAGAAGAACTTGGGGTTGATATGCTTCGTGAGATTGCTCTTCACATAACCCATTTGTGCTTGGGCAACACAAGCTGCATTATCTTCATAAATGATTGTGGGAGTTTGCTCAATGTTCAAACCACACGACTTCTGGATGTGGTGAACCATTTTTCTGAGCCATGCACATTCACGAGATGCTTCATACAAAGCAATGATTTCCGAGTGGTTTGTCGACGTCGAGACAAGAGTCTGCTTAGACGACTTCCAAGAAATTGCTGTTCCTCCACATAGGAAAACATAGCAAGTTTGGGACTTGCCAGTATGCGGGTCTGATAAGTACCCAGCATCGGCGTAGCCAACCAAATTCAATTCATTGTTTCTTCTGAAAAATAGACCGAAGTCTTTGCTTCCTTGGAGGTAACGGAAGATGTCCTTGATCCCTTTCCAATGCCTTTTGGTGGGTTACGACTGCATCGAGCTAGCAAATTCACAATGACGCAATGTCCGGTCTAGTGCTATTCGCAAGGTACATGAGCGCTCCAATTGCACTCAGATATGGGAATTCTGCTCCCAGGACTTCCTCCCCCTCTTCTCTAGGTCTGTATGGGTCTAGGTCTGCTTAGAGTGACCTTCCGACCATTGGAGTCTTCGCAGGATATGCTTTTTCAAATCCAAACCTTTCCAACACTTTCTGTGTGTAGGTTGATTGATGTACCAAGATTCCTCCTTGGACATGTTCAAGCTGCAAGCCTATACAAAACTTGGTTTTACCCAAATCTTTCATTTCAAACTGGACTTCAAGTATGAGCATGCCTCTTCAATTTCTTCATCCGTCCCAATGATGTTCAAGTCATCTACATAGACGGAGATTATCTGTAATCCATTCGGGATCATTGTATAAACACACATGGACAATCTTCATTGTTTGTGTAGCCTTTCTTGCAGAGAAAGTCACTCAGCGATTGTACCACATTCTTCGATCGCTTGCTTTCATACAGTTGATTTCTCCAATTTCACTTTGTCATGTGTTTCTATTTGCTCCATCTTGGTTGGGATAGGAATTCCTTAGGTACTTTCATGTATATCTCGAATCCAAGTTTCCATACTGGTATCTTTGTGACAACATCCATTAGCTTCATTCTCAACTTCAAGTTGATCGCCATTGAGATCAAATATCTAAAGGTAATTCCTCCCATGACCGGAGAATAGGTTTCTTCATAATCAACTCCGGACGTTGAGTAAAACCTTGAGCTACAAGCCTTGCTTTGTACCTTATAACCGTTGTTTTCATTTCTCTTAGAACAAAGACCCATTTGTGACCTACGGGCTTATATGGGGAGGTGTGCGATATCGGCTCAAACACCTCTCTCTTGTTCGAGAGACTAACTCTCTGATGATTGCCTTTTCCATTCTTCCCAATCTAGCCTTTTCTTGCACTCTGCGAGATGCAGCTCGGGATCATGATCAATGATTGAGGCAATCTTCTTTGCAAAGTATGCATCAACGTTGGTCGTTGCTCTATTCGAGGATTCTCCTGTTATTACAAAGTTTATGGCCATTTCTTCATGGGGTGCTTCATGCACTTCTTCTTGCTCTTCGCTATTCCCTATCGCAGAGCAAGTTCCTTTAGCTTTTCATCGCCTATGTGTGCGCACACATTATTTCCGCGGCTTCCTTGATGGAAGATTCAAGTCCGAATTGCCTTTCTGTTGGCTTCTTTCAGTGCAGTCTCAACTATCTCCCTTCTTTCCTTGGGGCATTTTCGTGATTGGTTGTGGTAAGTCCTCTCGCTTGATTTTCTCGGACGTCTCCGGTACTTTGGGTTTGAGGAGCCGATTTCTGCTCTTTTCTTTGAGGCCTCAAGCAGGTTGAGGGATACCTTCTATTTTCTTTGGTATTTCCACCCTCTGGTGCATTCCTTGCGGGTACATGCGACTTAACCACGCCCTTCGATCACAAAATGATCAGGCGGTTCATTTGCTAAATGTCGCAAATCAATTATCTTCGGACTTCTTGATTTGCTTCATTAGTGCGGGGTCATGTCGGGGATCCGGTGGAATGCTATATGATTTCCCGGCATTTTTCATCCAAAGGTTGATTTCCTCCCCCTAATGACGGGAAACGATCCTCGTCGACAATGCAATCAGCGAACCGGGCTGTATGCAAATCTCCAGTCATGGGTTCCAAATACCGATTATGGATGCACTCTCATAACCAACGATATCCCGGACTTGCGGAGAGGGCCCATTGCGATCCGTGAGGGGTGGTATAGGTACATATACCATACACCCAAATTTTCTAAGATAGGAGATCTTCGGGATGATCCCGTGCACAAGCTGCATAGGAGAATGGATGTTGTAGGCCGACGGTCTAAAATTGATAAGAGCTGCTGCGTGCAGGATGCGTGTCTCCAACAAGTGTTGGGCAAGTTACAACTCGCAAAGCGGTGCGGCAATGAACTTAATCCTCTTTATTAGTGCTTCGCTAGTCCATTCTGCGTATGGACGTGCGGACAGAGTGCTCAATCGCTATCCTGTTCTTTGTGCAATAATCATCAAATGCCTTTGAAGTAAATTCTCGGCATTGTCCATTCTAATGGACTTCACGCGATGATCGGGAAAGCATTCTTAATTCTTATGATCTGCGAGATCACTTTGCAAAAGCATGGTTTCTTGTTGACAACAAGCATACATGCGACCATTTCGAGGAAGCATCGATGAGCACCATAAAGTATCGAAACGGCCCCGACAGGGTGAATCGGACCGCAAATATCCCCTGGATGCGTTCCAGAATGCAGGATTTCACTTTGCACTTTCATGACAGAGGGTCTAGTTATTAATTTCCTGGCACATGCAGGCACACAAAATCTTCATGGTTCGGGAAATTTTTAACATTAATGCCATGACCTTGTGAGTTGTTCACTATATTTCTCATCATTCTCAGACCAGGATGACCTAATCTACCATGCCATAAAGAAAATAACTCGAGCTTCTAAAAGCAGTCTCAAGGAAGTATACACTTGGTGCATGAATATTCGTGTAGTACAACCTGATTCATATGAGGGACATTTTTCTAATACCATTTTTCCACATACCGCGTGCTTCACAATGCACAAGTATTCTTTGCCATTTTCTTCATTGGTTTCTACGTGAAAACCATTGGCGCGGATGTCTTTAAAGCTTAAGAGAGTGCACGTTGATTCAGGGTACAAAAGGGCTTCTTCAATTACCAAAGTTGTACCCATAGGCAATATAATAGTGGCTCTTCCTGAGCCGATTACATATGAGTCGCTTCCTGCGATCGTAGTAATCTTTCCAGCGTTCTTCGTGATCGACTGGAAATATTTAGACTCTCTTAAGATGGTATTTGTTGTGCCACTATCAACAATACATATCTCTTCCATTTAGGCGTTACACGATTTCTAGATAAAAGAAATATAATTCTAATCAGATAGAGGCAAAAACAATCCAAATATTACTTGCAAATTTGAATAATACTGGAATAAAGAATAAATTGCGTATTTATTCATGAAAGAAGTATGCTCTTCTAGAGCTTACAATCCTTTATTCAAAGAAAAATGCTAACAACCATGATCTAAAAGAAATGCATTAAACAGAATCTGTAAAATATGCATTAATTTCTGCTTCTATGTCATCTGCAGAAGTTTTCTCTTCATTTGCCATAATCATGGCTGCAGCATCGATGTCCAGGCTATTCTGTGAGGATGAGGTAAGAGGGGTATCTACATCCATGGCATCTTCATCACCGATGTTGGCGAAGTGTGCCTGCAGGCGTTTTCTTTTGCCTTTCTCTTAGCCCGATATCGTTGATCACTTCTTTGGATTCCCGACATATCTTGACCAATGTCCACAAGTGCCACACTTAAAGCACGCTTGGTTCTGCTGTCCATACTGACTTGACGTGCGCCTTTTCTTTGTCATCCTCTTCACGGGGCTTTGGACTTTCCTTTGGCACCGGGTCTCTCTTTGCCACCCCGCTTGCCCTTCTTTCTATGAGTGGGCTTTCTCACCTTGTAGCTATTGGCATTGACTTACGTGCGCTGCCTCGCCCAGTGGTGCGAGACATAGTTCTTGCGTAGAACATCGTCTTGCGATTCGCAACTTGCATTACATCAATCGATTCGCTATACTCCTTGTATGCGTCCGACGATAGCTGCGTGCGCTCTGGATAGCATTAGGGTGGAAGGTAGAGAGTTTTCTCAATCTTCTCTTCATCGGTGATCTTCTTGCCACATAGAGAGAGATTGGTACAAATTCTATGCAAGGCGTAATTGTACTCGCCATCGCTCAAGTCTCGCAAACCTCGAGCAAACCCAATCTTGCTTTGTGCTTGGGGCAAGATGGTGTACTTGAGCTTTTGAACCGCTCAAGTGCGGTCCAAAGCTCAAGTGCACTCTCCTCACCATATATTCATTCTTGAGTGGTGAGAGGTGGTGCTCGAGAAAATGCGAGCTTGATCGTTCGCTTTCGGTAGGTTTTGCGTCTGCGAGGACCCTAGACCAATCGCGAGCTGAGCTTCTTGCCCCCAAGAACGATCTTCACGTCCGATACCTAAGTGAGGTAGTTCTGACCGTGCGGGGCCAGTTCTTCAAACTCACGATTCACAATGCCAGACATCTGCATGATATCAAAATTCTGGTTTAGATTACTGCGTGTAATCTGATAGAAGATGGTTGCAAAAAAAACATAAAGTGCAGAAAATAAATTCATATGCATTGCATTATATAAAATAAAGCAAATGATTCAAAATTCATAAAGAAAATTCATAAAACAGATAAATAGAGCAAAAAAAATTAAAACAGAGCCAAATAAATCTTCTTCATTTTCTGGCAATTTTTCAAATTTTTCTGCAATTTTTCTGCTATTTTCCTTTTTTTTCTCTCTTTCCTTTTTTTCTCTTTCTTTTCCTTTCTTTTCTGGCCCAACCGGCCACTGGGCCGCGCCCTTTTTTTTTCTCGCTGGCCTCTTGGGCCTACCGGCCTGTGTGGCCTAACCGGCCCATGCGGCCTAGCTTCCTGTCCCAAGGCCCTGCGCCCGACTGAAAAAAACCCCCTCCGGCGGCTAGGGTTCCACCCCTAGCCGCCATTTGCTCATCCTCCAAAAACGCACGGGCAAGGGGGAAAAAATCGCACGCTGCGCAAGCTGGCCGGAGCGGAGGCGCGACAAGCCGGAGTGGCCGAGCGACGGAACGGCCGGCGGCAGCGCGCCGGCGCCGAGGCGAGCCGGCCGCGGCGCGCCGTCTTGGCCGAGGCGGCTTCCGGCGTGGCAGGCGGCAAGCGCTTGGTAAGGCCCGAGCGCGGACGGAGCACGCGCGGGCGGGGCGCGAGGCCGAGGCCGGATCGGCGGCTCAAGCACGGCGCCGTGCGTGGCGGCGGCGGCTGCGGCCGGGCGGTTGGTCGGCGCCTGAGCGCGGACGAGCACGGAACCGGGCGGCGCGGCGGCGCTAAGGCGTCGGCGTCCAGCTGAGGCCGGGGCGTATGGCGAAGCCGAGCCGCTTGCGGCGGCGGGCGCGAGGCCGAGCGGCCGGCGGCGTCGCGGCGAGGCCGAGCCGTCAGGCGGCGGGCTGCGGATGGCTTCGAGCCTGGTGATGATGCCGTCGCGCGCTGCGAGACGCAGCGCCCAGGCGCGATAGGGAGGGCCGACGACTTCAAGCGCAAGGCGCGTCGCTTGCCGGCGTGGCCGTGTGCGGCGACAATGGCGGTATCGGCGTGTCGTCGGCGCTTGCTGCGTGGCGGCCGACGGTTAAGCGCGCCGAGGCGATGTCCGTCGCGCGCGCAATGATCGTGCTTCAAGCGCACGACGGCAGGCTTCGAGGCAGTGCTTCAAGCGCTGCGTGCGCGAGGCGGCGATGCTGGCCGTCGGCAACGCGCTGCGTGCGTGAAGACCGATGCGGCGTCGTTTTTTCTTGCGTGAACGATGGCGACCAGAAATCGTCTTGTCATTGTAGCCGAGCCATAAGACGAAAAACAGAAAACAGAGGCGTAGGGTAGATGCATGCATAAGAACGATAGCGATTAGATACAATCACCGATTCTCACCTTTTCAATTCTGATCTCCGTAGAGCAATTCGTGCTGATAACGTGTTAAGGAACCTCGCTATCGAATAGTCCGGGGTTCCCGAACAGATCTGAATTGGAGAACAGAAAAGAGAGAGACACGTGTTTAGGGAGAGCAACAGCAGAAATTCTTTATTGCTAATGATTTCTGGTACATAGGGGGACCCCCTTCCTCCTTTTATAGCGATCACCTAGAGTTTCGGCATAAGGGACTAGCATGGGCCTTCATGGGCCAAGCAGGGTTTCCCAACAGTATTATTGTACAATTCATCCAGAAGGACACAAACACGATAACACTGAGTTTTTTTGCTCTTTTTTTTGCATCAGGCCTTTTTTTTTAAAAAAAAGTTTGGTTTTCATCCGAAGTTGTAAATATATTTCTCTTCTTAATTATAAAAGTATAAAAAAGCTACACGTATCAACTTCTACCGTACGAGAGCTTGATATGATAGCAGAGTAAAAGTTAGATCTATGATTTCGATCATAAAAGAGCTAAAACTGAAAGAAAAAAAACGGCCAGGAAAAAATAGGACTCGATGACACGAGGTTGCCGACGCGCTGACGCTGAGCTGGCACAGACAGGAGAGGAGACTCGATCGTTGGCCATCCATCCGCATTTATGATCCACCGGCCACGGCCACGATCCATCGCGCTACCGTCCGTCGCAATTACTCCACCCGCCGACCAGTCCAATCCGCGATCACCACATGCAGATCCTTCCTAAACCACTCGATCCGTCCACCACCGCGCGCCCTCCTCTCCATCTTCCTCGTCCAGATCCCAGCAACCAATCCGATCCATCTGCGCTTCCATTCCATCGTTCGCCTTTGCCGTTTGCTCCCCACTGCTACTCCTCCCGTGGTCACGGGCAAGGAGGGAGGGAGAGATAAAGGGTTTGCGCTGGGATCGAGGGGGTTCTCGCCATGGAGGGGCTCATCAAGGGGTTGGTCCAAGTGGCTATCGACGCCGTGGAAGGCGCCCCGCGGGATCGGGACGACGACGACGAGGGGCGGAGGAGGCACCACCCCGAGCCGCACGCCCAGGAGGAACGCGACGAGCCGGAGCGTTCGACGTGGGCCGAGGTGCGCGCCAGCCGTTCGACGCAATTGTGTCTAAATCTAAAACACGGAAGTTTTGTGCGGGATGGTTGGTCTGGGGCAACTAACGGTTTGGTTCTTGCAGGTGGTCTCCGAGGAAAATGGCGACGAGCCGGAGGAGGAGCGGCGGGGCCATCGCAATTCGAGGCGGGTGAGTGACCGCTGTTGCCTGTCGCGCTCGCTCGTCGAGCTTTAGACCGGAGAGTTTCAGTTACTCCGGCTCAATTAAGCTTAGCTTCTCCGGCAGACGGCAGTTGACTACTGGTGTTGGTTGGTAGGCTCGGCTAAGTTGTTGATTTTCTAATTGCATTCAGGAGGAGAAGCAGGAGAGGAGAGAGGATGAGGGTTGGGAGAGGGTGGAGGGCCGGAAGCAGCAGCAGCATCCATCAGCCGGTGGTGCATGGGACAGCCAGGTTGTCCTGATTTCCGGTGTTTTTCTGCAGATTCGATTTCACGTTTTTTTTAATTCTTGGTTGGATTGTAGTGTGCTGATGTAACTGTTTTCGGCTTCATTTCTGTAGTATGAGGGAGAGGACAGGAGGGACGGTGGCAGCCGGCGGCCGCAGCGGCAGCAGGCACCGGCATACAGGAGGCAGCAACAGGTTTGATTCTGTTCTATTTGCTTGCTGCGCATGAATTGGGCAATTGGCCTGCTCTTCTTTTGCCACTACGTACTTGCTGTGATGTAGGTGATTGGTGTAAATTGTAGATTTTGAAGAAAAAAATCCCTTAGTCACAGGAATAATGTACTACATGTGTGTTCTGTAGAATGAATGGTTCTCCAGTAGATTAATGGGTTGATCGAGGGAAGAATGCACTAAATTATACTGCAATGTATTTTTAGAATCTCATATAGTGCAATATGCAAATAGGTAACAGTTCTTCTTGGTTGTATTTGAGAACTTTTCTAGTATCAGTTGGAAGTTGGGTAAGATCTTTTGTGTGTGTTTTTGTGGAGATCAGCTAATTCCTTGATTTGGAATATTTAGAAGGGAGAAGAAAGAAATGATGGAGGTTGGCAGACAGTAGGGGAGAAAAAACATCATGGAAGACCACATCAGGTTTGCATTCAGTCTACTAAAGATCAGTGCTAATAGTTAGTTACAAATATCACACACATTTCTGAGCTTTTTCTGTAGCTTTCCAGGTCAGTTTTGTCTCTGTATATAGTCAATTATCAACCAACAGTTATAGACATCAAATTATGCTTTTTTGCTGTTCTTGTTACACAATTTATGATTTTCCAATTTCTAAAGGGTGTTCATGGTTAAATTTTTTCCTTTTGATGATGCTAGCTTTGAACTGATTAGTACCTAAAAGCAATGGAGATTAGAATTTGAACCAACCATATATTTTATCTATCTGTCTAAGCACTTTTAGTTGATTGTGTTGTTCTACTTCTACCAGTGTAACCCTTATATATAAAAAAAAATGAACTGACCGCCAGATTCCATTTGGTAAGATCTGATGGTGGGACTAGTATGTTGTGAAGCTTCCTTGTCCTGTCTGAATTCTGAGATCCTAAGTAACTGCATGATACAGTCTGAAGCATGGAACGCATACAAAAGGCCACCATCTGAACAAGAATACTCTGAGGATGTTAGTCAGATCCACCATGGCCTAAATGTAGAGCCTACCAGGGAGGAGCTCAACAGCTTGTTAAAAGCGTGTGGCCGGCTCTGGGAGCTCGATCTGAACCGTCTTGTTCCTGGTAAGGACTACAGAATCGAATGTGGAGAGGGGAAGAAGGTTTATCAAAAGGGTGATATGGCATCTGAAAACTTGTTCAGCTGGCTAGGCAATGATGTGCTAAGAAGGCCCACCTACTCTCGTTTCTGCGCTCTTCTTGATAATTACAACCCACACCAAGGGTACAAAGAAGTTGTTACTGAGCAGGACAAGCACGAAGAAGTAGCATTTATTGAAGAGGTTGCCAGGACTGCGCCCATCAAGTACTTGTACCGGTATTTAACACTGAAGGGAGTCGCGCCTCAAGACTATGATGACTTCAAGAGAATGCTGGAATCCCTATGGTTTGATTTGTATGGAAGATGTGGCAACTCTAGCAGCTCGTCTGCATTTGAGCATGTGTTTGTTGGTGAGATCAAGGGACGAGGACAAGGAGAGAATGAGGTCTCAGGCTTCCATAACTGGATTCAGGCAAGTTCTTGTAATGTTTCAGCAGCCTTTCTTATATGAAAATACTTCTGACTGACATTCCGTGACTAATTTGCAGTTTTACCTGGAAGAAGCCAAGGGAAATGTGGACTACCAAGGTTACATATTCCCGAGGAGGCGTGGGGACTCGGTTAGTATATATTCTAAACATAGATAAGATGCACTTGCATCTGAATAACGGAGCTAAACTGTTCCATTCTCATTTTGATAGCCTGATTCGGAGACACAGCTACTGACCATTCAGTTTGAGTGGCACGGTGTTCTGAAATCAGTATCCAGCACTTTGATTGGTGTCAGCCCTGAGTTTGAGGTTGCACTCTACACACTGTGCTTCTTTATTGGAGGGGAAGATAACCATGTCGATATTGGCCCGTACACAGTGAACATCAAGTGTTACCGGATGGGGAACAACAAGATTGGATCAGCCTTTCCGATTGCAGAGGACTGATTTGTTTGGTGGCCTGCTCCTGCAGGTTTGTAATTCTACAGTTTTTTCCCTGATCACATTTTTTTAAAATTAATATTGTACTGTTCGAGTTAGTCCTTTATGAAAAGGAACCGTACTGTTCAATTTGTGGTCACATTGTCACCAGTCACTATTCCATATTGCAGCATACACTATTGAAGAGGTTGCTGAATGCTGATTGAGATGAGAATTGCTTGTTGTGTTACGATTTTTTTGTGGAAATTCAGCTTGGATTTCTTGGGGCTTTATTAAGTTTACTGTATGTTGTTTCTCAATGGTGTTGTGATTACGGAGCCGAACAGTAAGGGAGGGGGCTTGACTGAAGCCTGGAAACTGGGAGCGAGTTAAAAGAAAACTTGCATATATGTGCTAGTGTAGTTAAAATTATGCTAACCCCTTCAAATGGTGCCCCTTGTGCCTTATTTGTAGTGCCATGGAGAGGTCGAGAATTACAGTAACAGGGCAGGACAGTCTTTTTATCCACCTAACGCCCACTTATCACTTGGCGCCAGCCTTTATCAGGCGGCCCCAGCCAGCCCTTGGTATGACTAGATAATCGACCACGCCGCGACCGTCACTCCCCACGTGAGCAAATCGAGAAAACGTGCGACTACCGCTCCCTACGCGAGCAAATTGAGGAAACACGCGAAACGGTTGAAAGGATACAATCTACGATTTCGCTGGAACGGAAGGTCTGCCTTGGAAAAAACGAAAAAAAAACCTAAACTTTTCTTTTTCTAGAAAAGAACTTAAATGGAATTTGTTTTTCCGAAAAAGGGCTTAAACGTAATGATAAAAAAATACAAAAAGGATCTAAATACAATGTATTTTTTTCATAAAAAGGGGCTAAACGTATTTTTTTCCCGAAAAAGGAACTAACGTAATTTTAATTTTTCGAAAAAGGACCCGAACATAATGCCTAAAAACGTATAAAGGACCTAAACGTAACATATAGTCTTTTTAAAAAAACCTAATCATAACGTTTTTTTTTCCAAAAAAAGACCTAAACTTAATTTTTTTCGAAAGAAGGACCTAAGCGTATATTTTTTTTCGCGGCTCGGCTCGAGCCGCGAGCCAAGCCGGCTCAAACGCCTCTGGTGGCGTGATTTCTTCCAAGTTTAATGAAGTTTAACGAAGGGATGATTCAAGGGCAGAAGGTAGCTTTGTGTATTCCAACAAGAACAAGGAAGCAGTGAAAGCACCATTTTCAACTGAACTTTACAATTGCTGGCTCATACGAGGCCGACAATAAGGGAGAATTACATTTCAGACTTGCAGGTTCCAACCTTTTCGTCAACTCTCAAACATTTGACTCATCAGATATGGCAATGGAGAAAAAAAGAAACAAATGTGAATTTTCTAAATCATATCCAATAGTAGAAAAATGAAACATCAGTATCAAGTCTTATCAAAAAAGGATCTTCAGAAGTCACCATAGGTTCAGAAGTCTTATCAAAAAAGGATCTTCAGAAGTCACCATAGGTTCAGACTGTACATGAAGTAAGAGCATCAACTTGACAAGAGATCACGTTGGAGCAGCGGCAGCCCTCATGAGCATGAATCTCCTCCTTGCATGAGTGTTTGCATTCTCACCTAGAGCCGCCAGATGAAGCATCCGCCGCCTTGCCGACGCCACGGCCGCATCCTCCATGGCTGGTGTCCATGGCGCCCCCTGAAGAGGCGAGCTTCCCTCCTCTGCATACACATCACCCCTTCAAATGGTGTCCCTTGTGCCTTATTTGTAGTGCCATGGAGGGGTCGAGAATTACAGTAACAGGGCAGGACAGTCTTTTTATCCACCTTAAGCCCACTTATCACTTGGCGCCAGCCTTTATCAGGCGGCCCCAGCCAGCCCTTGGTATAATTCAAGGGCAGAAGGTAGCTTTGTGTATTCCAACAAGAACAAGGAAGCAGTGAAAACACCATTTTGAACTGAACTTTACAATTGCTGGCTCATACGAGGCCGATAATAGAAAGGGAGAATTACATTTCAGACTTGCAAGTTCCAACCTTTTCATCAACTCTCAAACATTTGACTCATCAGATATGGCAATGGAGAAAAAAAGAAACAAATGTGAATTTTCTAAACCATATCCAATAGTAGAAAAATGAAACATCAGTATCAAGTCCTATCAAAGAAGGATCTTCAGAAGTCACCATAGGTTCAGACTGTACATGAAGTAAGAGCATCAACTTGACAAGAGATCACGTTGGAGCAGCGGCAGCCCTCATGAGCATGAATCTCCTCCTTGCGTGAGTGTTTGCATTCTCACCTAGAGCCGCCAGATGAAGCATCCGCCGCCTTGCCGACGCCACGGCCGCATCCTCCATGGCTGGTGTCCATGGCGCCCCCTGAAGAGGCGAGCTTCCCTCCGCTGCATACACATCACCATCCAGTTCCTTGTGCTGCATTGCCTGCTTCAGCCTCTCAACTACGTCCACCATCGTGGGGCGGTCCTTTGCATACTTTGCAAGGCAGCCGTTGGCCAGCTTGGCGATCTTTCTTGCTCCTCCCATGGAGTACCTTCCTTCAAGCCTTGTGTCGATGATCTTGCCGAACTGTTTGCTCTCAGCAGGGTGCTGCCTCACCCATTCCAGGAGCTTCTGCTCGTTCTCGGGGCGGTTTCTTTCTATCGAGCGTCGAGCGGTGAGGATTTCATACAGTACCACTCCGAAGCTCCAGACATCGCTCTTGGTGGTGAGATGCCCTGTCTGGACATAGTCTGGAGCTGCATAACCGTAGGTTCCCATGACCTGATTGCAAAGGGAATGCATTTCTGAGGGCTTTAGAATTGAATTCTCCATATGAAGGCTTTCAAAATATTCCTATGTGACTGTGCAACCCAAGGAAAGTCAGTAACTGTAGTGAAGTTTGCACATACCGCTGTGGACACATGGGTCTGGCCTTCTGATGGGCCCTCCCTTGCTAATCCGAAGTCCGATAGTTTGGGTCTAAACTCCTCATCCAATAGTACGTTCGAAGCCTTGAAATCACGGTATATGATCTACAAAAGTACAGACAACGAAAGATCATAGGTAAAATGGTCCAGGTTGTGATACTGACATAGCGTTCTGCTTGCTTTCCTTGTAGTTTATAAATCAGGTTTCATGCCATGTTCTGATGAGAGCTGTCAGTGTAAAAACCGTCTTAACTGTTTCTCAATCTAAGCAGAATTCATTCACAGAACAAAAACAGCGTCATCCAAGCCTAAGATGATGATGGAGAGTGTACAAAGCAGATTGATTACCTGAAGCTCCAGGCCTTCATGGAGATACAGCAATCCCTCAGCAGAACCCAGTGCTATCTGCAACCTGACGTCCCATGGGAGGACAGGGTACGCTCGATTGAACAGGTGGTCATCCAGCGTCTTGTTCAGCATGAATTCGTAGACCAGCAGCCTTTGCGGGCCTCGATCGGTCTGCGAGGCGCAGTAGCCGACGAGCTTGACGAGGCTCGGGTGCTCGACGACGCCCAGGAAGTGGACCTCGGCCAGCCATTCCTTGTGCCCCTGAACAAAACAACGGAGTCAAATGGCTGAAGAGACTGTCTCTCTCGGCAACAGGTGTGAATTCAGTGATGGAATTGCATTGCGATCTGCAGGTGTGCAATACCTGGCGGCCGTCGGGGTTGAGCCTCTTGACGGCGACCGCCGTGCCGTCGGGGGGCCCGCCGGGGAGCCGGAGGACGCCCCTGTAGACGCACCCGAAGCCGCCCTCGCCGACCATGAGCAGCGGGCTGAAGTCGCCCGTGGCGCCGCGGAGCTCCCGCAGGCCGAACTCCCGCAGGCTGTGCGCCCCCCTCTCCTCGTACAGCTCCGGGATGCTCCGCGCCGAGGATCCCGAGCCCGAGGACTTGCTCGCGGCCGGCTTCGCGCCCGAGGCCGCCTCGGATGGGCTCGTGGCATTGGCCGACGATGCGTACGAGGCGGTGGCGGGTGGTACGGACACGCTCGAGCACGCACCGGTGGAGACGGTAGAGGAGAAGGCCGCTACCGGCGGGGGGGATGTTGGTGTCCGCGCCGGCGCCTCCTGCCGTCTCTTGCTCTTGCACTTGTCCTGGAAGAAGCGCAGACAGCCCATTTCTTGGAGGAAGAAGCTTGTGTGTGGTTTAATTTCTTGCGTGTGTTCTCTACTGCTACCAAAAAAGCTTCACTTCAAGAACTCAGAAATCAGAATCTCATATAGTCATATTACAAAGAGAAAGACCAAGATTTGGTGATAAACACGGAGATTGTTTCCAATTTCTTCGTTTCTTGTTGGCTCGACAATGACTTGTCTGAGCTTCTAAATGATAAATTATACAAAGAAAGGACCAATCGATCGAAGGAAAAAAAAAACTTCCAATAAGCCAACTTTCTTCCAGATGGAAGAAACCAACAACTGCCTTGCATAAAGACAAGAAGAACTTCAAGAAATGCCTCCACGTGGCTGAATTCTTTGATACATCAACAAATCAAGAACTGTACCGCACCATAATAAGAGAGGAACAATCACTTGCTTGCACAGTGTACACACAAGAACTTCCAGGTTTACATTTCTGACTGCTTACAATAGAAATCTGTCATAAGAAGCAAAGTATATCGAATGGGATTGTGTGTGTAAGACCAATCGATTGGACTCTGAGAGGGAGAGGGAGAGAGAGGAGACGAACTGACAAACGGGCTGGGAGCTCATGCTCCTTTAGTCCTTTGTACCACGCCCTAGACTAGCAACTTCGCTATCTAGCACCCCAATCCAGCAACAAAATGTCGCGCGCACACACGGTTTGCAGGTTGCAAATATCATAGGCTTTGAAATGTTCAAACTTCAAACTATGCGGCGGCCATACAGTGATAAGTAATAAGTTGACGAGAAGGGGTCTTGACTTTTGCTTAACCATGTTGACCTGCATGCCATGGCTCACCGTTTTGTCAGGCTATCCCACAGGAAAGACCCGTGACCCAGATCAAGAAATCGGGGTCACACATTGGAGGACGTACAAGATGAAGTTCTCTGACGATGGTAAGTTTATCTTTTGGTTTTGACGTCCAATATATGAGCATATTGCGGTGACACGCATAATTAATCCAAGATAACGACAGTAACTCTGTTATTAATCTTGAGGTAATTATGCTGATTTGGGTATATTAGCTAATGGAATATCGAGTTGACTTGACACTTTATCAGTTAATACACCGTATTCAGAGTGTTATAACAGAACAATAATTAGAGACTGAAATGAAAATTTTATTACATTCCATTGTAATGTAGGTTACATATTCAATACATAATTAAACATAGAATCCAAGTATTACATAGATATAATACCAAAAGTACCAATTACTCCTCAGACTAACGAAAGTGAAGCACTGTCTATCCAACATCCTAACCCTCCTGGTAATCCTCATTAAAGTAACCTTGATCTTGTGGTTGCTTCTCATCCCATGTCTCGTAGACGAGTCCATTAGGATCCATGTCCTAACTGGGAGACTGATATCCGGAACATTCTCTAAGCAAAGGAGGATTTAGCAAGAGTAAGTACAAACATACTCAGCAAGTATTAATAACAAAGTGCATTATATGAAGTTTTTCTCCACATCCATCTCAAATACTGTCCATGACCATCTTGTGTAACCCTTCCTCAAAACCATTTTCAGAAAATAGAGTTTTAATTAGGAAACTAGCATCGTGAATTTTAATTATCCAAAAATGCTACTAGCACTCGTATATGAGGTAGACTTAGCTTCCGTAACCTCAAATCTAGGAGACATGTATGAATTTATGATTTGATCCAGCGCAAGTTTGCACCACTTTACCCATAGCGAACTCAACTGTAGTTGAGAACCCAGAACGTTTATCACTAATTAGGTATTAGATCTCCAACCCTGATAGCAACGAGCAGTGGTGTCCTCGACTGTTCCCCACCTACTCTCAGCGTACCAGTTGTACTCCTGACTAATTACGCAGTATAATACTCCGACTATCAACGCAGTACTGTACTCACCTCATGGCGTTTAATATAGCGCCAGGTCAATCACAGCTAATTTTGTATCCCTCACTGGGCCTCTGGTGTATCCCAGCTTCACACCTCTCTTAGTTATCTACTCTTACCCAATGTGGAGATTATAACACCATCATAAGATAACCTTTTCTGATAGTTTCCACACATTATGGTTGATACCAAAAATTATGACTTATTGTTCGAATGTAGTGGTTTATTCTTATATCATAACCTATGTAGAGGCCCCCTCCGGCAATTCTCAAATATAGCCCCCTCTACCTACCTCATATATATACTACACCGACTTCATCTGTTAGGTGAACCAAATTAACATATTCATAACTTCACAGACTGTATCAGCAGCCTATCATTACTTCCGATTATCGTCAACCAAACACTGCTGTAGCAGTTCACAATTACCCATCTTTCCAATAGTACCCGATTTAGGGTTTTATTTTGAAAGATATTTTTTCCATGCAGTGATGATATTTGAAAACATTCAAAAACGATTTCACAAATATGACCAAACGAAGCTTGCCTGGATTTTGATAAAGGTATTCGTCCTCACACGGTTGGTACTGAGGATCAGCGGACTAATTGAAATTAATTCCTAAAATTACATAAATGCCACATTTTAGCGGCTATTTTTTTTTACATATTTCAGGGTGTCCAACCTCTATTTCATAATATTTTAGGATTTATGAAATTTTTGTTGCGCTTTTTAAGGCTTTACATAATTTTCTTTCGTCGTGCTTTAGTTAAATATTTGACCGATTGAAATTATTGATTTAAATTTTTTTAAATTGATTCAATTTATTTTGAATCGAGCACAAATACAGATTAATTATTATTTTAGATGATTCACTCAAAAAATATATTTCTTGTTTTTCTCTTTTCTTTTCTCTTATTTCATTTTATTTTTTTATAATTCATTAATTTTAGCTATTTTACGCGATTACTAGCGCCATAATTATGTTATTATTATTTTATTTGATTAATTACCTATTTTTACACATTTTAGAAATTTACCTATTTTTCTAATTTTTCTCTTTCTTTCTTCTTCTTCTTCTTTTTTTTTCCTTTTTCTTTTTCTTTTTGTTCTTTTTCTTCCTCTTCTTTCTCTTTCTTTTCTTTTCCTTCCCTTTCCTTACTCTTTTCTCCTGGGCATTCTTATCTCTTCTCTTCTCCTCTTCTCATTTTCCCCATTCTCCTGGTTCCTCCCTAGATTCGGCCAGCCTGCCCTTGTCGTCGGCCCAACAGGCTCTGTCGCCGGTCGTCGCCTCCCTGGCCTACAATTTCCCTATTGCCGGCCACTCCTCCGGTCTAGCCTCTCCTCCTTGCGCGTAGCACCTCACGCCGCCGATCGGCCCATGCGCCATCGCGCCGCCTCGACTCAGCCCGGTGCCAACCTTGGCTCCACCCCGTGCAGCCGAGCGGACCTGCCGCCTTGCGAGCTTCGCCACCGTGGGGCCTCCATCCTGCTTCTCCCCTCGCACAACCACTTTGGTTCCCTCCTCGTGCGGTCACGCGCACGGGCTTACCGCCTACGTGCAAGTACCCACACCTGGGCCGCCGTGCCGGCTGACTACACCCTGGCCTCGCCTCGGCCTGCTGGCTTTGGCTCGCCATGTCGCGGCGCGACCCCGTCCTGGGCCGCGCTCGGCCTCACGCCCTTGCGCCTCTGCGTGTCCAGACTACCGCCTGGTCCGCCTCCTTCTTGCGCTCACCGGCCGCGCTCGGCCTGCGGTCCCGCGGCTTCGCCACCCTACAGCCCTACCAGCTCGGTCCTCTCCCCCAACCTCTTGCGCCGTGGCCTGTGGTCTGCGCTGCTCCTCGGGCTCCCACGGTTGACCTCTGCTCCTCCTGCCGCCTGGCCACGCCAGCCTCACCGTTGTCTGAGCTCGGTTGCCCCAGGTTGCCAATCCATGTTTTCCCCATTTTACTTACTAGTTCCTTATTGTTTTTTATCATGCAAAGTCAGATGAGTTTAGATGTGGTGTTCGTGATATGGGTTAACGGTATATTGAGGGTCGATGATGATTTTGGAGGTGGTATCTTGAGTTTGGTGGCGTGGTGTTGACACCTGGTACAGTCCACACGCCAGGGAGTACATATAGATATAGGTTATCGGGCATGCGACCGTCGCCCCTACGGCCTGCACCTGGCTCGGCCGCCTCATTCTGGTTCCCCACTTGGGACCAATTTCTTCTCTGGAATATGGGTATTGTTCCCTCCCTTATTTGCTTTATCAACTAATTTATGCGCTGAAGATGATGATTTGATTCACGCTTTGGATTACTTGCACTAGTAATTGCCTACTATGGTCTGTGATGAATCTAAAGGTTGATGCTTGGGTTTGGACGGTGCCGCAACCACACCCTTAATCTATCGTGCGCCAGGGAGCATGAGCGGATTATTAGGGACACACCGCGCAACCCCCACTACATTAACCTACTGAGACCTAGCTTACCTTACTATTTTTAGTTTCTATTCTAGTTCTTGTTACTAATAAATATGTGGGTGGTTACCTGAGATTGAGGTAAGTGAAAATGAGGTGCTGTTTGTGGACGGATGGTGCTGGTGATGGTGAGGCAGAGGTGGCTATCCTCCCTTCTCTTGCTTCTTTGGCTCCTCTGGACCTTCTGGCTCCTTGGTGCCCCTGGTTGTGCTTGCTCCTTGTGCTTAGACCTTCCTAGCTATTGGTCTCCTGATGGTTGCTACTGGTGGTGTGCTTTGCTTGGGAGCTTGGTCTCCTAGCTCCTGGTGGTTTGCTCTGTGACTTGTGCTCTTAGGCTTGGGAATAGTTTACTATGGGGCTTTTGTCTCCAGGGAACTTGCTCCCTTGTGTGCCTTGCGTTGGGGGCTTTGACTGGAGTGCTTGCTTGTGTGGCTTGCCTCAAGGCTTTTGTTTCCTGGTTGGGATGTGAATGTGGGAAGAAATGGTTTGTGCTGGAGGTTTGCCTTATAAGCTTGGAGCCTGGCTGCCTTATGCCCTAAGGCTTGACCTTGGAGGTTGCTTCGGCTGAGCTCTATCCTAATGCATAGTGCTTCATGCCTATCCCTAAATACTGTAGAGGGTTATCTTTTACCTAGAAACTTACTTCACTATCGCGAGCTGTATTTACTATACGAGTTTACGAAATAAATTCACGGGTTTGTATAATTGCCGAATGATGAAACCTAATTTCTTGATAGGTGCCGATTTGGCCCCGGACGAATCTGGTATCACAGTGAGCGATACGATCTCATACGGGTCTGACGGCAATTTCAATTTTTTATTCTTTTGTTCACTTTAATTTGTGGATTTTATTCTTGTATGTATGCAAGGCTAATATGCAGGGCTTACAATTGAAGATCAGAGGAAACACAGAGGTTTGGAAATAATATACTTGTAATTTTTATTTTTGGGATGTAGTTAAAGATGTAATTATTTATTCATGCATTTTTATAATTTGGGATGTAATTAATTATTTATGTAATTACGATATGAATTGTAATTAAACTCTTGAATTTTGCAATTTATTCCATTGTATTCAATTTTTAATAATTGAATTATGTGATTCAACTTTATTAATTAATTTAATTAAGCATATTATTTTAATTTAATGATCTCATTTTCAAATGTTAAACACCCGGGTTGTTTCATATATGGTCGTCAAGGCTGATAGTAAGCATCATTTTAGGTACTGAAAAGAACAGTAGGTCGCCTGATTTCGTTCATTTATTGGTTGGGAGGGGGGGTGGTTAATCTGCTAGCATGACACGGTCATGTCACATGGTATGGCACATCAACCTCAATGATGTGTCCCATTTCTGTTGTCTTAACTAAAGTTCTTATTTTTTTTAAGGTAAGACTAAAGTTCTTAAAATTACAACACTGTTTTGCTACCCATGTAAAAATCCTGATTATATCTTTCTTGGTTAGAATCTGAAAGCTTAAAGGTAAATGCTCTCTAAATGCCATCCCCGGCCCACCCAAACTGAGTCGATGTTGGAAAGCTCCCTCCAAGGCTGAGGCCCCAACTTTCCATTTGGAGTTTGAAGTTCGAACAACATGGCTCAAGATTCTTATTTATCACAGAAATGTAATTCAACCAAAACAATAAAACACTTAAAGCCAAAAAATGTTTACCCTTTTCTTCAAAACCCAAAACCAGTCTAATCTTGCACTTATCAAGCCGAAGCTTAATAACCTAGAAAAAAAGGAAAAAGTATGTACAACCCCTGAACTTTGCTAAAAAAATCTATCCAACAACTTTAAAAGCAGGTATTTAATATCATGAACTTTGTAATCCCAAAACGGTTTTGACTATGTGGCATTATGAGTGGTGGTTTTGTCATGTATGATGACAAGCTAGCAAAGTTGGGTGAATGACAAGTGGGCTCATATAGGCTTCTTCACCAAATCGAGAGAGAGAGAGGAGCTACAGGGGGCGGTGGTCATGGGAGTGTGATTGGGAGCTTGGGGTCGGTGAGAGGAGATGACAATAGCCCTAAAAAATGGAAAGCGGCTAGCACTCCCTCCTCTTGCTCTCTGGGCTGCTCAAAACGACTACGCCATTATCGTCTTCCCCAAGTTCAATGGAGATGTTGCCTGCTTGATCTCTCGCTTCGGTGAGCCAATAAATTTTTTGTCTGTGTCAAAGTGTGTTTCCCATCTCTTTCACTCTTTTCCCTCACCTAATTTCATATATTCCGCACCACATCAACCAAATTGTTATGTCTTCCTCTCTGGTCGGAGCTCTGCCACCACAAGCCACTCCATCGACCTCCCCAACTGGTGAGTGATTGTCATCTCTCTACATGTCAAAATGTGTTCCAAAGCAATGTGAACCTAGGCACGGAGCCTTGTAGCCCACCATAGCTATCTTGTTGCATGAGCTCTATCGTGTTACTGTCAGTCATCATGGGTGGAATTGCAAGGGGCACCTCACCTAGGGATGGCAATCGGGTGCGGCAGGCACGGGTAGTGCTCACCCATACCCATGCCCGCTAGTCAAAATTTTCCCCACATGTATACCCAGGAAGAGTGACGGGCGAAGAATCTCACCTATACTCGTCGCTTGAAGTACCTGATGTTAGTGTTTACTCATGTCGCACGTTTAGGCGTCGTGGCCATGTATTCATTTTCTATCACTGCATGTGTGCATGTGGCCCAAGTCGTGCGTGTTCATGAAGGATCTAGTTGGCCTAGAGGGGGGTGAATAGGCAACTTTTTCAAGTTTTAATTTTTTATTAAAACAATTCACAATTCTTTAAGAGAGAATAGTACAGAACAGAAGTAAAAACAAACAAGGAAACAGCGAAAGCAATAAAGAGAAATAGAGCACAAAAGAGACAGAGATTTATCCGTGGTTCAGAGCTGCACTCCTAATCCACATTGAAGCACTTCTTCCGAAGTTTTGCTTCTCCAAAGCTAGTCGCAGTAGCTCCGGTGATCACTCAGATAACTCTTTCACTACTCCAGTGAGGTGAGTTTCAAACCTCTCACAATCACAGTGGCCTTCCACAATCGCCTTTGGACAGGTCGCACTGTTCACTTTCTCCAAGCTGTCTAGTATTATTAAGATCCAAGAGTAATAAGCTTTGCACAAGTTCATCTCTTGGTTCACTTCATAATTCACATAACTAGACTACGGCTTGGAGCTAACACACTAGAGATGTTTGAGAATTATGGTGTGAAGTTGAAGCACAAACTCCTTTTTGAGAATGAGAGCTATTTTTCCAATACTAAAATGTAAGGAGTTCATCTATATCTTTGGTAGATGGCTCAAGAAATGCTTTTATAGCCATTTGGAATGAATATAGCTGTTACACCTGCTACAGTAGCCGTTGGACGTGTCAGATGTCAGAAATATCATAAATATACATGTACAACGGACTAAGCAACAGTGCCTAGCGATACAGGACATGTATATGACGGACCAAATTTGAGCATTCACGACGGACTAAAAAATTTGGTCCGTTGTACATGGGCTTTTCATAGAGATTGGTCCGGCATACAACTGAGAGATATACATGTGCGTCGGACCAAACATTTTGGTCCGTCATACATGGACTTTTTAAGAGTTAGGTCTGTCATAGAGACACATGTACGTCGGACCAAAAGTTTGGTCCGTCATACATGAACTTTTCAAGAGTTAGCAGCCAAAGACCCTTTTTCAACAGAGATAAGTTTTATTCAAGCGTTTTACTTTAGCAACGGACTAAGCTTTTAAGCACGAATGTTTGGTCCGTTGTCAAAGTAAAACCCTTTTGAATGATAAAGGATATTCATTTACGGTTTCAATAAATAGGACAACACAGTTTGGTCCGGCCAAAGGCTTATGAGTTGAAGAGTCTTGGGACCAAAATATTTGGTCCGCTGTAAATGGAAAACAGAGAACATGTTTGGTCTGTCATGGAGAAGTGACTATAGCATGTATGTCGAACCAAATTTTTGGTCTGTCATACATGGCAAACCCTTGGCTATCAGATGATTTTCAGGGAGGTTTTTACCAAGGATGAAGGAATATGAAAACAAGAGATTTTGGTCCGATGATCAGATATTTGATAGGAGTTTTGACGCAGAAGAGTTTCATGGTTGGATCAAAGAATCTTCTTGACTTTAAAAGAATATGCTGTGTATGCAACAGACTGAAGAAGTGGATAGCTGAAATTTGGTCCGTTGTACTAATAGTTATGTTTTAAAGGACAATGACTACGTGTCTTTTGCTCCGAGAAATCTAGTTTTGTCTTTGCCTTATGATCCAATCCACTAGCTTGTGCAAAGCCCCTCTTTAGACAACCAAAAAGGAAAGAAACAAGCCTAGCTATTTGACTTGAATCATCTCCCAAGTCATAGACTAGAACTAAGCACCTTAATCTTGTTCGTCCAACTTGCTTCTTTATAGAATCCAGCATATGTTCTTCAAAGCTTTGAGTATTATTAACTTGGTCATCAATACCGAAACTATAATAAAACATAATAATAAAATTGAGGTGGCCTAGATGCTATCAATCTCCCCCTTTTTGGTAATTGATGACAACATACCTTTTAGTTAATAATATCTCATTCTGCAAAACAAAGTTAGCTAAATAGACTGACTGCAGAAATTATGAATGTATGTGCTCCCCCTTAATGAATGCATGATCTGAAATCTGACAATTATGATATATTAGGACGATTAGATCCTTAAGAATTCATAATTTTTGTCAAAGTACTAAGCGAATATTAGAGCAGTATGAGGAAAGTATCAGAACACAAAACAGGTAAGTATCAAAGTATTAAATCATCAGAGCATAAATACAAAAAGGAGTATTATAAGTTAAAGAGAGCATAAGTCAGATACAAATAAATCTCACATACTTAACTAAGATAATCCAGCCTACAGAACAGAACCTAGGAGACTTTGGTTATGAAGATTTTCTCCCCCTTTGGCATCAATAGCCAAAAAGGGTTCCTATTTGCGTCTAGAAAAGACTCTTTTGAGCTGGCCCTAAGCTGAGCTTTTCCTTGGAGGAGAGACTGTTTTATCATTAGCTGCTTCTGGGGATTGATTACCTGGCCCTTGAGTCATAGCTTGATCATGCCAGCTTAGATAGTCTGGGTCACCCGGTTGAATGGTCAAATGTTGAAGATCTGACTGCATTTGGTCCAAGGACTCATTCAGGGTTCGTGTTTCAGCAAGGACCTCACCCACATCATGCATGCAATCATGTGCCAATCGAGTATAGTTAAGCAGGGCATCCTCAGTGAATTCTGAGAGATGGTCCAACTGATGTCTGATCCATAACTGATTACTCGAAAGTGATGTGTTTGCAGCCTCAAATTGATTTCTCAATTTCTTGTAATGATCATCCATTTTCTGATTCATGTCATACAGTCTGTCCTTTATCAGATTTTGATTGGTACCAAGTTTGTTGGATATCTTTATTCGAGGTTCCCTTGGTTCTTCTTGAGTTGATCAAATCTAGACAGGACTTCATTTTGAAATTTTACTTGTTCTTCATATCTCAGAGCTGCTGTAGCTTGATCTTCAAAGAATCTTGCTTGAAATCCTCTTTGATTAGCATAATACTGTTGTTCAAAGGTTGAAAACCAAGCAGGTTGAGAGTCTGGAGCCTGAAATATGTCTTCTTGTGCTTGCTCAGCATTCTTTTGAGGGGACGAGGTAGGATATATATAGTCAAAAAGACTCTGCCATCCAGGAAATGTATCCCTCTGATCATGCTCAGGATGAGCTGATGATGGGGGATAATATGACAAATTGTTGGGGCATCCCAGATCCTCCTGCCTCATGTTCATGTGCTCCTGGCCTGAAAGCTTGTGCTTCCATGAACCTTGCTGCAACTGCTGACTCTTGAAGGTGATAGAGTTGTTGCTCTTCATTAAAAGTTCTATCAACTGGGCTTGAGAGAACTTGAGTGGCAGTATCATCCATATTTCCGGATTCACTTCTAGGAATCACTTCTGTTGCTTCTGGATGAGCAGATTCATGATGGCTTACAGTTTTATATTTGTTACCACTTTGAGCACTAGGCTCTCTGTCATTTCCACTCTTAGCAGACTCATGATGACTTTCATAAGCGTGATGATGACTGTCATAGGGGGGCATATGACTTTCAAAGGATTGATGCCAGAAATCACTGCCTTGAGTCTGTGAGTATCCTCTATGACTGTTTCTGTCAAACTCATTTTCAACTTCTGCACTCGACTCATTTTCTTCCTCAGCCAGTACAGGTTCTTCCTGCTGATTTTCTTGTAATCCTTGAAGAAAACCAGTGACCCTCAGGTTTTGTCCGGTGGATATATGCATATTGTATTTCTTTGGGAAGCACTGAAATTCCCTATTCAGATCATTTTGAGATATTATGCCTTGTGCCAACAGGATTTGAGTGATTAGTTGAGCAAACGGTAAAGGGCTGCCAAATTTTCTGTAGATTGCCTCTTCCATTTGCCCAAAGAAGTAATCAACTAAATCTATAGGTTGTCTTGACAGAATAAGATCGATAACCATGCCTAAAGCGAGGTCACACCTTCTTTGTATCCGAACTTGGGATATATTGTGTGCCTGAGTATTAGCAGCAACACTTTTGCTTCTTCAGTTAGACAGGAAACTCTGTTTGGATTAAAGTCTGCACTGGAAGTGTTCTTATAAATGTGCCCAGATATTTGTAGGTCCGGCATATCACCACTCAATCTCCATCTCGGTGAGGGTACTGACTTTTCAAATATTCTTGTTCGATTTGCCAAAGGACTTGAGGCTCCAATTCTTGACTCAAGCGAGATGATCTCGATTTTTATCTTTCCATTTATAGTGAACATGATATATTTCCTCTGTTTGTTCACTAATAAGGATGCATAGAATTCTAGTGTTCTTGATACACTCCATGGTATAGTCTTGTTTAACATTATATCACTCAGTCCAGGAGATGAATTTATGCAATCATACAATCCACTTGAGCCAATTATAGTATTTACTTGATCGATCTACATCTTGATGAGTTGTGAGCAGAATCATCTTTCCTTTTCCATCTTTTCTATGCAGATAAGCATTATATATGTTCTTGTGTAATAAAGACACAAAGTTTTCACCAAGAGCTAGTCTTGACTCAGGAAACCATATTTTCTCATTTACCAATCGAACTGCTCTCAGTCTTTTGGAACTTAGGTCAGCCAATTTCTCACTGCTAAAGATGTCAACTTCAGAAACCAGCTCAGTATTTTCTGAAGATGATTCACTATTAGGCTCATACATAATGTCCTCAGAGGTTGATTCAGAATCTATCACTTGTTTTCCTTTTCTTGGCTGAGGTAACTACCTTTCTGTTTGCTCTGACAGCATTGTGAACATCTTGAATCAATACAGGTCCTTGAGGTTGTTCAGGTAAATTTGTTCCAGGAGATGAACTAGACACTTTCTGTTTCTTACTCTTTACTTTATCAATGATCTTTCCAATCAATCCCCTCTTATCTGGGTTCTTTGACCACATTTTGATTATTGACTAAAAACCGACTCTTTGCTCAGACTCAAGACCAAACCCTTTTCAAGCACAAGACCAGACCTAAAGAACAGTAAGAACTAAAGTCTAAGAACTAGGTCTATGATTTGAGACTTGAATATAAAAGAAAAGTTTCAAGGAACTTACTGATCTTGAGAGATATTCTTGCGCAATAATGACAGATGAACACCGTTGCCAAGATCCAATTAGGATTTGCTCTGGTGCAGAGATGAATTTTCTGGCTTAGAGGAGTTTGCGCAAGCAAGGATGTAACAAAGGGAAGATTTGATGGAAGAAGTTACTGCATTGAATGCATATAGCGAGAGTAAATATGCCTTAGTAACTGACGCCTTTAACCTGGGTGGTTGGAAAGGAACAGGCGTTCTGGTGAAAGATAGTGGGACCCCTTTTTGGAATCAGTTTGAGCAACACAGGGAGTCCAAAAAAACAAGGTCAGGTTAGCAAAGGGTAAGTCCTAAAGCAATAGGCAAGATTTTGAACAAAATTTGAATTTTGAGAAAATAAGAAAAAGTTTTATTAAACTGATATAATTCATTTGAATTTGGATAAGAATCAGACTTAGAAACATTTGATCATAAGGCAGACTTGGTTTAAAAAAAATATGACGGTTTACTAATTGGGCCGGACCAAATTGATTCAAACTCAGACTAGACCAGTTTTGGTCTGCTGTGGTAGGGTTTGGTCTTGGACGAAGTCGAGACCAAAGCTTCCATTAGCGACGGACCAAAACTTTTAGTCCGACGCATTGATATTTTGTTTTAGATTGGTCCGATCCAAAAAGGAACTTGCAAATTTATTTCAATTGATCTCAGTCTGCAAAATGTCTATGTTTCTGAAGATTAGAAAATAAGGGATATAGCTAGGATTAGCAACCAAGAACAGCGCAACACTAATAAACCAAAAAAAAGGTTTTCAAGGAATGTTTGAGTCTGATATCCAAATGAGCTTAAGTATTTTCAATTTAAGCTCACATGAGAAACTCAAGAGCTTAATATGGACATTTTGCTGAAGAAGAGAGATGTTGACTTACTATATTTTGGATTGGATAAGGAAGAGGCATAGTAAGGTAAGTCTTATAGCAGCATTTTCTTATTTTTAGTTAAGAAACTTATTCAAAGAATTATTTTAATCTGAAATTAGCACTTTTGAACTTATTTATTCACACCGTCAGTCGAAACAGAGAGCTGTTCACCCAAGAGCCGCGCAAGATTTTAACACGACGTGTTATGCGTCGAGCCGAAGCTATATTTTGCGACAGACGGATGTGGATATCATTCAGTCGAGAAATCATGAGAGACAAGGAACATTCAAAGACATTTTAGAAAGACATTTCTTTATTTATATAAATTCTCAGTCATTATGCTTGGGAAAGATTTTACAGGGGGGAGAGCCTAAGTTTCACCCCGACGCACGCACCCGAGTGCCTCTATGAGCACCTCCCTAGCCCTGAAAAGAGCAGGGAAGGCTTCAAGGAAAGCGTCTACGGCGGCATGGTCACGGTCGACCGCCCTCTCCTCTGCCAATTCTGCCAAAGCGCGATCGTAGTCCCTCCAGAGCTCTACAAGCTCAGGGTCGTCCCGATCGTCCTTGAAAGTTCTTTTCGGCATGAGGAAGATCGTAGTTTGGAGCACAAGAGGAAAAAGCTAAGCGAGAAGGATTACATCTCCAGAGCCCTGGTTCCCTTTTTATAGCGGTTGCGGCTAGGATGGAGTAAAAGCGTCATAATCCGAAAAGGCTTTGAAGTTAGTGAAGTTTCGGAAATATAGGAAGTTTCGGAAGCCGAAGAGGTTTCCAACGGAGGATTAAAAACAGTAGGGACAAGAGTTCGAGGGCTATGAGTATCAAGAGATGCATAGCAAACAAACTTGCTCCTCCTAAGTCAGACATCATCGAGAAACATTTGAAAAGGCAATAATATTGAGTTCATTTCTTAATTTTGAAAATTTGGCTTCATCAAGTGGCTTAGTGAAAATATCAGCCAATTGGTCCTCAGTTCTTACATAACAAAGCATAATATTTCCTTGAGCAACATGATCACGAATAAAGTGATGTCGAATTTCAATATGCTTAGTTATGGAATGTTGGACCAGATTGTTTGCTATTTTCACTGCACTTTCATTATCGCATAGCAGAGGTACTTTATCAAATTTTATCCCAAAATCTAAAAATGTTTGTTTGATAAATAAGATTTGAGCACAACAACTGCCTGCAACCACATATTCGGCTTCGGCAGTGGACAGTGCTACTGAGTTTTGCTTTTTAGAACACCAAGAAACTAAAGATCTTCCAAGCAAATGACAACCCCCTGAATTGCTCTTACGATCAATCTTGCATCCGGCATAATCAGAATCTGAGTAGCCTAGAAGCTCAAAGGGAGCACCTTTGGGGTACCATAAAACAATACTAGAGGTAAACTTAAGATATCTAAATATTCTTTTTACAGCACTTAAGTGAATTTCTTTAGGAGCAGCTTGAAATCTAGCACACATACACACACTAAACGTGATGTCAGGCCTAGATGCTGTCAAGTATAGTAATGAGCCTATCATGGATCTAAAAAGCTTTTGATCAACATACTTACCTCCCACATCTTGATCAAGATAAGTGTTAGTAGCCATGGGAGTCTTTATTGTCTTGCATTCTTTCATTTTGAAGCGCTTGAGGAGATCCTTAGTATACTTTTCTTGTGAGATAAAGGTTCCTTCCTTCAATTGCTTGATTTGGAATCCCAGAAAGAATGACAGTTCCCCAATCATAAACATCTTGAACTCTTTGGCCATCATGTCACCAAATTCTTTGCAGAGAGAATGATTAGTACAACCAAAGATAATATCGTCTACATATATTTGACAAATCATTAATGTTCCATTGATGTCTTTCAGAAACAACCTTGGATCAACCTTCCCGGTTTTGAAGTTCTTATTAAGTAGAAAATCTCTAAGACTCTCATATCATGCTCTAGGAGCTTGTTTTAGACCATAGAGTGCCTTAGATAATTTGTACACATGATTTGGCAAGTTTGGGTCTTCAAAACCAGGTGGTTGCTCAACATAAACAGTTTCATCAATGAATCCATTAAGAAATCCATTTTTCACATCCATTTGAAAAAGAGTGATATTGAAATGAGTAGCAAAGGCAAGAAGAAACCGAATAGCTTCAAGACGTGCCACTAGGGCATAAGTCTCTCTGTAGTCCAGTCCTTCTATTTGAGTAAATCCTTAAGCTACAAGTCTGGCTTTATTCCTTATTATCACTCCATTTTCATCTTGCTTGTTTCGGAACACCCATTTTGTACCAATAACATTGTGATCCTTTGGGCGATTTATTAAGCTCCAGACTTTGTTTCTTTCAAAATTGTTAAGTTCTTCTTCCATAGCTATTATCCAATCGGCATCTTCTAGAGCTTCTTCCACTGTCTTAGGTTCAATACAAGAGACAAAAGAGTAATGTTCACAAAAGGAAGCTTGTCTAGAATGAGTTTGAACACCCTTACTGATTTCACCAATGATTTGGTCTGAGGGGTGATCCTTAGCAATGGCATGATGACTTTTGATGAAGACTGGCCGATCTTGTTCTTTTTCTTCCTCTCCATCTCGAGCTCCATCATGGGGCACCATTGATTGAGTAAGAGGTTCATCCTTGTCTTCCTTTGGTTTAATATCACCTACTTCCATCTTTCTCATTGCTTGTGCCAAACTCTCATCTCTTACATCATCTAAATTCTCATGCTCACCTTGTGAGACATTAGATTCATCAAACTTTACATCATAAGTTTCTTCTACCAGTCTAGTTGAATTATTAAATACCCTATAAGCTTTCGACTTAGAAGAATATCCTAGCATGATGCCTGTACTACATCTAGTTTGAAATTTACCCAAATGAGTTCTCTTTTTATAGATATATACTTCACAACCAAATACACGAAAATATGATATATTTGGTCTTCTACCCACCAATAATTCATAAGAAGTTTTCTTAAGCAATCTATGAAGATAAAGCCTATTAACAGCATGACAAGCAGTGTTGATATCTTCAGCCCAAAAAGCATCAGAAGTTTCATAATCATCTAGCATAGATCTAGCCATTTCAATCAAAGTTCGATTCTTTCTTTTAACTACACCATTTTGCTGAGGAGTATATGTAGCAGAGAGTTCATGCTTAATTCCTAATTCATCACAGTATTCAATAATATTTGTATTAACAAACTCAGATCCATTGTCACTTCTAATTTTCTTGATGGGACAATCAAATTCATTTTGAGCCCTTTTAGCAAAAATTTTGAAGATTTTTCCAACTTCACTTTTATTTGGCAAAAAGAATACCCAAGTGAATCTGGAGAAATCATCAACAATTACCAGACAATATGAGTTACCACCAATGCTAGCATATGAAGTGGGACCAAATACATCCATATGCAGAAGCTCAAGTGGTCTAGTGGTGGACATGATACTTTTGATTGGGTGAGAATTAGCTACTTTTTGCACCTTGACAAGCCTTTGCATAGCTTATTGTTTTCAAATTTAACATCTTTCAGACCCACCACTAGCTCATTTTTAAAAAAGCTTTTTGAGATTAGACATACCTACATGCCCAAGACGCCTGTGCCAGAGACATCCAAGATAGACTTTAGCTATCAGACAGGTCGAGATGCATGAGGAGTTAGATTTGAAATCTACTAAATATAGGTTTTGAAATCTGAAACCTTTGAATATAAGCTTTTCATTTTTATCAAACACAGTTACCCCATCAGATGAGAATATACAATGGAATCCAAGATCACATAATTGAGCAATAGATAATAAATTGAAATTTAAGGAGTCAACAAGAAGAACATTGTCAATAGAGTGATCATTTGATATAGCAATCTTACCAAGACCTTTTACCTTTCTTTTGCTGTTGTCTCCAAAGGTGATTTTGTGACTTGGATCATTTTCTCCTTCAATTGAAGTGAACATTCTTGAGGTACCAGTCATGTGTTGAGTGCAGCCACTGTCAATAACCCAATGTCTGTCTCCACTTTTATAGTTTACCTACAAGTTCATTTCTTTACTTTAGGTACCCCAATACTTTTGGGTCCTTTGATGTTAGTTATAGCCAGTTTAGGTTTAAAAGGATTTAACAACATGGCCTTAGGTACCCAGACAGCTTTAAGTTTCTTATTAAGATTTGAGGGACCTACATATTTTACATTTGTTTTGCCTCTAAAATCTTTAAATAGCATGTAATGGGCATCTACCATGCAATCCCTTTTGGCATGAGAAACATTTGCAAGATAGCAATTTTTAGATTCATGATTTGATTTATGACAGTAATAACATTGAATGCTTTTCTTGACAAAAATTTGTTCAATATGACTTGGTCTAGTTTTATTAGGCAAACTGTTGGGTTTATACCCTAAGCCCTTTTTGCCCAAGTTAGGCTTCTGTCCAACAAGAATTTTGTCAAGAGTAGCACTACCCAGAAAGCATTTTTCTAAGCCTTTATCAAAAGTGGCTATCTTAGCTTTTAGTTCTTCATTCTCAGTTTTAAGCTCCTTGGCATAGGAAGCATATTTGCAATTACCAATGCAAGCATCAGAAAAACTGAAGGTCTTGATTTCTTCTTTAGATAAGTCACATGAGACTGATGCTTCACATAAATAAACATGACTGGATTTGTTGGCTAGCATTTCATTTTCAATTTCTAGCTCACAATAGTTAGTCTGCAAGTCTTCATGATTCCTAGCAAGCAAAGCATGACTTGTAACTAGATCATTATGAGTTTATACAGACTTTTCATGTTCATGCATAAGCTTTTTATACTTGTCTGATAGCAACTTTTGATCATTAAACAAGCCAGTGATAGTCTTCTTAAGAGTTCTAGTTAAATTTGTTTTATCATGCAAAGCATTATTTAGTTCTTCAACTAGTTCTACTAGCTCATCATAAGAAGGTGAGTCACTAACCTTTTCTTCGTCTGATCTTGCCATCAGACAGAGAGAAAATGAGGGTGGTGGTGGAGTTGACTCATCTAAGGCAAGCCCATCTAGCCCCTTTGACTTTGAACTTTCATCATCTGAGGATGAGTCTTCACTTGCACTTTCATCATCAGTGACTCATTCTCCTATGTGAGCTTCTCCTTTTCCTTTCTTCACAAATCTCTTGGAGTAGCTTTTCTTGAAAAACTTCTTCTTGGGATTTTCATGAGTCTTCTCCTCATCCTCATCATCCTTATTCTTGTACTTGCCCTTTTTCTTGATTTTGTTGGGACACCGAGCAGCAATGTGTCCCTTTTCATTGCATTCAAAACATACAACATTAGAAAACTGATTTTTCTTTGATTAAGAATTTGACCTTTCTTTGTCTTTGAAATTGACTCTTCTCATGAGTTTGTTGGCTCTTCTCATGAGTAGAGCTAGCTTCTTCACATCTTCATCCTCATCCTCACTTGACTCATCATCATCTTCGTCAGATGAGTCTTGTATAACTTCCTTGGCTTTGAGTGCGATGGATTTCTTCCTTGGAGCATCTTCATCAGTCAATGTGAGCTCATGAGCAGATATTTTACCCAGTAGCTCGGTTGGAGTAAGCCTTTTAAGATTACCACTGTTGGACAGATATGTGATCAAGCTGTGATATGCCCGAGGAAGCACTCTGATCATCTTCCTGCACACTTCAACATCTGAAATTTTAGTTCCTAGGCCTTTTAGTTCATTGACAATAGGGTTTAGCCTAGAGAACATGTCATTAGCATTTTCTTGAGAAAGCATTTTGAATTGATCAAATTTTTCGCGGACAACATAATATTTTTCTTCTTTTACATCAGAAGTACATTCATGAATTTCTTGTAATGTTGTCCATATATCATAAGCAGATGTAAGATTACTTACTCTATCAAAAACTTCTAAGCTAAGACAGGAAAATATGGCATTTCTAGCTTGAGCATCATACTGCATATTTTGAATCTCACCAGGAGTAGGTTCACCATATGCAGATTGCCCTTCAGGCATGACACGAGGAGGTAAAGGCTTCTCTGTAACCCTCTACACATCATACCCGACAGCTTCTAAATAGTATCTCATCCTAATTTTCCAATAAGCATAATTTGTGCCATCAAAAACAGGTACTCTACCAATACTAACAGTTGCAGATCCATTTCCCTCGGCCATTTACCAAAGCTAGTTAGGCTAAACAAGGTAAACCTTGCTCTGATACCACTTGAAGGATCTAGTTGGCCTAGAGGGGTGTGAATAGGCAACTTTTCAAGTTTTAATTTTTTATTAAAACAATTCACAATTCTTTAAGAGAGAATAGTACAGAAAAGAAGTAAAAACAAACAAGGAAACAACGAAAGCAATAAAGAGAAATAGAGCACAAAAGAGACAGAGATTTATCCCGTGGTTCAGAGCTGCACTCCTAATCCACGTTGAAGCACTTCTTCCGAAGTTTTGCTTCTCCAAAGCTAGTCGCAGTAGCTCCGGTGATCACTCAGGTAACTCTTTCACTACTCCAGTGAGGTGAGTTCCAAACCTCTCACAATCACAGTGGCCTTCCACAATCACCTTTGGACAGGTCGCACTGTTCACTTTCTTCAAGCTGTCTAGGATCACTAAGATCCAAGAGTAATAAACTTTGCACAAGTTCTGTCTCTTGGTTCACTTCGCAATTCACACAACAAGACTCTGGCTTGGAGCTAACACACTTAGAGATGTTTGAGAATTATAGTGTGAAGTTGAAGAACAGACTCCTTTTTGAGAATGAGAGCTATTTTTTTAATACTAAAATGTAAGGAGTTCATCTATATATTTGGTAGATGGCTCAGAAAATGCTTATATAGCCATTTGGAATGAACATATCTGTTACACCTGCTACAATAGCCGTTGGACATGTCAGATGTCAGACATATCAGAAATATACATGTAAAAAGGACTAAGCAACCGTGCCTAGCGATACTGGACATGTGTATGACGGACCAAATTTGAGCATTCACGACGGACCAAAAAATTTGATCCGTTGTACATGGGAGCATGAGCGGATTATTAGGGACACACCGCGCAACCCCCACTACATTAACCTACTGAGACCTAGCTTACCTTACTATTTTTAGTTTCTATTCTAGTTCTTGTTACTACTAAATATGTGGGTGGTTACCTGAGATTGAGGTAAGTGAAAATGAGGTGCTGGTTGTGGACGGATGGTGCTGGTGATGGTGAGGCAGAGGTGGCTATCCTCCCTTCTCTTGCTTCTTTGGCTCCTCTGGACCTTCTGGCTCCTTGGTGCCCCTGGTTGTGCTTGCTCCTTGTGCTTAGACCTTCCTAGCTATTGGTCTCCTGATGGTTGCTACTGGTGGTGTGCTTTGCTTGGGAGCTTGGTCTCCTAGCTCCTGGTGGTTTGCTCTGTGACTTGTGCTCTTAGGCTTGGGAATAGTTTACTATGGGGCTTTTGTCTCCAGGGAACTTGCTCCCTTGTGTGCCTTGCGTTGGGGGCTTTGACTGGAGTGCTTGCTTGTGTGGCTTGCCTCAAGGCTTTTGTTTCCTGGTTGGGATGTGAATGTGGGAAGAAATGGTTTGTGCTGGAGGTTTGCCTTATAAGCTTGGAGCCTGGCTGCCTTATGCCCTAAGGCTTGACCTTGGAGGTTGCTTCGGCTGGGCTCTATCCTAATGCATAGTGCTTCATGCCTATCCCTAAATACTGTAGAGGGTTATCTTTTTACCTAGAAACTTACTTCACTATCGCGAGCTGTATTTACTATACGAGTTTACGAAATAAATTCACGGGTTTGTATAATTGCCGAATGATGAAACCTAATTTCTTGATAGGTGTCGATTTGGCCCCGGACGAATCTGGTATCACAGTGAGCGATACGATCTCATACGGGTCTGACGGCAATTTCAATTTTTAATTCTTTTGTTCACTTTAATTTGTGGATTTTATTCTTGTATGTATGCAAGGCTAATATGCAGGGCTTACAATTGAAGATCAGAGGAAACACAGAGGTTTGGAAATAATATGCTTGTAATTTTTATTTTTGGGATGTAGTTAAAGATGTAATTATTTATTCATGCATTTTTATAATTTGGGTTGTAATTAATTATTTATGTAATTACGATATGAATTGTAATTAAACTCTTGAATTTTGCAATTTATTCCATTGTATTCAATTTTTAATAATTGAATTATGTGATTCAACTTTATTAATTAATTTAATTAAGCATATTATTTTAATTTAACGATCTCATTTTCAAATGTTAAACACCCGGGTTGTTTCATATATGGTCGTCAAGGCTGATAGTAAGCATCATTTTAGGTACTGAAAAGAACAGTAGGTCGCCTGATTTCATTCATTTATTGGTTGGGGGGGTGGTTAATCTGCTAGCATGACACGGTCATGTCACATGGTATGGCACATCAACCTCAATGATGTGTCCCATTTCTGTTGTCTTAACTAAATTTCTTATTTTTTTTAAGGTAAGACTAAAGTTCTTAAAATTACAACACTGTTTTGCTACCCATGTAAAAATCCTGATTATATCTTTCTCGGTTAGAATCTGAAAGCTTAAAGGTAAATTCTCTCTAAATGACATCCCCGGCCCACCCAAACTGAGTCGATGTTGGAAAGCTCCCTCCAAGGCTGAGGCCCCAACTTTCCATTTGGAGTTTGAAGTTCGAACAACATGGCTCAAGATTCTTATTTATCACAGAAATGTAATTCAACCAAAACAATAAAACACTTAAAGCCAAAAAATGTTTACCCTTTTCTTCAAAACCCAAAACCAGTCTAATCTTGCGCTTATCAAGCCGAAGCTTAATAACCTAGAAAAAAAGGAAAAAGTATGTACAACCCCTGAACTTTGCTAAAAAAATCTGTCCAACAACTTTAAAAGCAGGTATTTAATATCATGAACTTTGTAATCCCAAAACGGTTTTGACTATGTGGCATTATGAGTGGTGGTTTTGTCACGTATGATGACAAGCTAGCAAAGTTGGGTGAATGACAAGTGGGCTCATATAGGCTTCTTCACCAAATCGAGAGAGAGAGAGGAGCTACAGGGGGCGGTGGTCATGGGAGTGTGATTGGGAGCTTGGGGTCGGTGAGAGGAGATGACAATAGCCCTAAAAAATGGAAAGCGGCTAGCACTCCCTCCTCTTGCTCTCTGGGCTGCTCAAAACGACTACGCCATTATCGTCTTCCCAAGTTCAATGGAGATGTTGCTGCTTGATCTCTCGCCGGTGAGCCAATAAATTTTTATGCTGTGTCAAAGTGTGTTTCCCATCTCTTTCACTCTTTTCCCTCACCTAATTTCATATATTCCGCACCACATCAACCAAATTGTTATGTCTTCCTCTCTGGTCGGAGCTCTGCCACCACAAGCCACTCCATCGACCTCCCCAACTGGTGAGTGATTGTCATCTCTCTACATGTCAAAATGTGTTCCAAAGCAATGTGAACCTAGGCACGGAGCCTTGTAGCCCACCATAGCTATCTTGTTGCATGAGCTCTATCGTGTTACTGTCAGTCATCATGGGTGGAATTGCACGGGGCACCTCACCTAGGGATGACAATCGGGTGCGGCAGGCACGGGTAGTGCTCACCCATACCCATGCCCGCTAGTCAAAATTTTCCCCACATGTATACCCAGGAAGAGTGACGGGCGAAGAATCTCACCTATACTCGTCGCTTGAAGTACCTGATGTTAGTGTTTACTCATGTCGCACGTTTAGGCGTCGTGGCCATGTATTCATTTTCTATCACTGCATGTGTGCATGTGGCCCAAGTCGTGCGTGTTCATGAAGGATCTAGTTGGCCTAGAGGGGGGTGAATAGGCAACTTTTTCAAGTTTTAATTTTTTATTAAAACAATTCACAATTCTTTAAGAGAGAATAGTACAGAACAGAAGTAAAAACAAACAAGGAAACAGTGAAAGCAATAAAGAGAAATAGAGCACAAAAGAGACAGAGATTTATCCAGTGGTTGAGTGCACTCTAATCCACATTGAAGCACTTCTTCCAAGTTTTGCTTCTCCAAAGCTAGTCGCAGTAGCTCCGGTGATCACTCAGATAACTCTTTCACTACTCCAGTGAGGTGAGTTTCAAACCTCTCACAATCACAGTGGCCTTCCACAATCGCCTTTGGACAGGTCGCACTGTTCACTTTCTCCAAGCTGTCTAGTATTATTAAGATCCAAGAGTAATAAGCTTTGCACAAGTTCTGTCTCTTGGTTCACTTCGCAATTCACATAACTAGACTCTGGCTTGGAGCTAACACACTTAGAGATGTTTGAGAATTATGGTGTGAAGTTGAAGCACAAACTCCTTTTTGAGAATGAGAGCTATTTTTCCAATACTAAAATGTAAGGAGTTCATCTATATCTTTGGTAGATGGCTCAAGAAATGCTTTTATAGCCATTTGGAATGAATATAGCTGTTACACCTGCTACAGTAGCCGTTGGACGTGTCAGATGTCAGAAATATCATAAATATACATGTACAACGGACTAAGCAACAGTGCCTAGCGATACAGGACATGTATATGACGGACCAAATTTGAGCATTCACGACGGACTAAAAAATTTGATCCGTTGTACATGGACTTTTCAAGAGTTAGCAGCCAAAGACCCTTTTTCAACAGAGATAAGTTTTATTCAAGCGTTTTACTTTAGCAACGGACTAAGCTTTTAAGCACGAATGTTTGGTCCGTTGTCAAAGTAAAACCCTTTTGAATGATAAAGGATATTCATTTACGGTTTCAATAAATAGGACAACACAGTTTGGTCCGGCCAAAGGCTTATGAGCTGAAAGAGTGCCGGACCAAAATATTTGGTCCGCTGTAAATGAAAAACAGAGAACATGTTTGGTCTGTCATGGAGAAGTGACTATAGCATGTATGTCGGACCAAATTTTTGGTCTGTCATACATGGCAAACCCTTGGCTATCAGATGATTTTCAAGGAGGTTTTTACCAAGGATGAAGGAATATGAAAACAAGAGATTTTGGTCCGATGATCAGATATTTGATAGGAGTTTTGACCCAGAAGAGTTTCATGGTTGGATCAAAGAATCTTCTTGACTTTAAAAGAATATGCTGTGTATGCAACAGACTGAAGAAGTGGATAGCTGAAATTTGGTCCGTTGTACTAATAGTTATGATTTAAAGGACAATGACTAAGTGTCTTTTGCTCCGAGAAATCTAGTTTTGTCTTTGCCTTATGATCCAATCCACTAGCTTGTGCAAAGCCCCTCTTTAGACAACCAAAAAGGAAAGAAACAAGCCTAGCTATTTGACTTGAATCATCTCCCAAGTCATAGACTAGAACTAAGCACCTTAATCTTGTTCGTCCAACTTGCTTCTTTATAGAATCCAGCATATGTTCTTCAAAGCTTTGAGTATTATTAACTTGGTCATCAATACCGAAACTATAATAAAACATAATAATAAAATTGATGGGGCCTAGATGCTATCAGTTCATGGTGAGGCTGCCAGGTGCATGAGTTATGGCCACACCCAGCCGGACGTGGCATGGCACGTTGAGTGCGAGGCGTGGCGTGACCGCGTGAGTGTAGGATCTATAGTTAGCACGTTCTTGCATGTAGCTGAGACATATACAGAGAAGAAAACAAAAAACGGTGTGAGTTGATTGCATGGCACAAATGATTGTTGTCTCACTCGTGTGATCAAGTTGGTGAAGCGTTCGAGTGTTTGTGTGTGCGTCCGGGTATCGCGCGTGTAGTCGCAAGTTGGCGACGAAACCTGATACCCGTAGACATGCCTGTTTATTCGCTATCATCAACAATCCTTTCAACCAAAGGACACTAGGAGCTAATGAGCTATGGTATTGATTCAATTCTTTTGATGAAATTGTTGGAATCAGCTACATTCAATGGTTTGAAGAATGATTATCAATGATTCAAAATTTCAAATGTATATAGGAATAAGAATTAAAATAACACATGCAAACAAAGGATGCATAGATGCTCAATTTCAACAATTAAAATGGAAATAGTTCATCAGTCATCACACATGCTCAAGTTCAACCATGAAAATGGAATTGGATTTTGCCTAGAATCCATCAACATTAGAATAAGAAAGGGGATGAAAGTGCTACAAATATTCATATTTTAAGACCCTCCTCATTGGACAAGCTGTTGCCTCAATGCATATAGAATGTTTTGATATTCAATTGCAAAATCTATAATTGGTTGTGCCTTGTAAATGTCGTTGCAGAAATATCTAAAGAGAAGAAAATTTCGAACAACAGATACTAATCATGGAAGTTCTGCAAAGAGAGGTAGGGTAAAACATTATTTCATAGTTCAAGACAAGAAGACCTTACCACAAATATGATAATGAAATATATTATTTCATAGTTCAGGTGATAATATATTAATAAAATATGATATATATCACAAATATCAACAAGCGTACATTGAGAAACCACATTATTTCATAGTTTAAGACAAGAAGACCTTAGTTTTTTTTATGTCTGCCATCATATATGTCATAGTTTCTACAACAGAGGATTCTCGGTTCTCTCTGAAGTTCCACAACTCCAGTACAGTGCCGATTTATTTGACATCAATAGTCGATTGATCTCCAGTCATATCTCTTAATCTCTACAAAAGCGATATGATCATGTTGTTGTGAAAAGGGTGTCTTGGTATATTATTAGTAACCATGTCAAATTAAATACTACAAACCTTTATATTACCTCTATAAGCTCAGCTTTGGCTTCTTCTAGCTCTGCATTAGCCCTTCGGTTCTTAATGATGAGTGTCGTGTTAAGGGATTCAATATCTTACCATTTGTCATCTATGTCTTTCAGTTATTGTTTCATCTCATACATCTTTTCAGTTAACTCAGACTTGCCCTTCAGTTGTTCGATCTCCACCTTAAGTTTCTGTTTAGCTTCTACCAAAATCAGATTTCAATCTTGTCAATTAATTTAATCAAAAACAAAATAATGTTCTCACATATCAGAATAATGAACTTATAAAAGTAGTGGCAATGAGAATTTCAACGTTCTTATATATATATTACAAACTATGCATATTACAAACCACATGAATATTACTCACAAACCAAAAGAGTATAAAAGATCGTCACAGATATTACTAAACTATGCACAGCTCAAAGAAATATAGGATTCACTAAACTATGCATGCAATAAAAATAGAAGCCCGTCTAATTAGTGATAATACATATCTTGTGAGAAAACTCAGAGAAAACCTAGATAAGAAGCCCATCCAACTACAACCTCTGATGCTAATGGTAATGCACAACACAAGAGGTGGGTAATTTAGATAAGAATGAAATGGATAAGTTTCATTATGTAGACATAATTTTCACTATGGCGTAGCATTTGAAATGCAAATAGGCTTGGATTTCTTATCTGGACTCTGGAGGTGAACTAGATCAACACTGAACTGACATAATGGGAAGTTGCATGGTAGCTCACCATTTGGAGCATGTAAGGCATATTACACTTGCATTGGGTAACAAGATTCAAACAGAGAGGCCATCTTTCTCCAAAATTTTGGATAAAACATCTCAGCAAAATCTTTACAATTGCATCACAAGCATTGAATTTCTACATGTGGCCCGTAATACATTGGTACTAATATTGCGCAATGCTGTAACAATCAATACAGTGCAACAAACTAATGTCCCATGATAAGTAGCAGATCAGATAAGAAATTATGTATCCAGAATTCAGAGAACGTCACATATATATATATATATGAAGCATTGCAAGCACAACGCACACATATTCTCAACCCTCACAAGTCGAGAGTACTAATCCACACACCCCCCTTTTTTCACTTCCTAGGGAACAACCTACATGAGCAATTGATCGATCACTAAGTGCCAGGCGATCTCACCTTGGAGGGAGACGATGCGGTCTTTGGGACAGGGGGTGAGGTGACGGAGCGGACAGTGCGTGAAGCGGAGGAGGTTGCCGGGAAGGAGGTAGCTGAGGAGGAGTTCGCCCAGGAGGATGATGATGTGGGGCTAGGATTTGGGGGAGACGAAACACCTTGGGAGCCAAGGTCTGCGCTACGGTATGTTTATATAGTGGTCTTAGTTCATATCACAGACGGTTTGTAGTTAGAATCGTCTGTGATAGGTATATATCATAGACGATTCATAGTTAGAACCATCTATGATAGCTATAAGAGTCATCACTAACGGTTTTATAATACAACCGTCTGTGATATTGATGTACATCACTGACAGTTTATGAAGAGTACCATTTGTGATTATATCACTGACGATTTTACTATAGAACTGTCAGTGATCTTCCTCATCACAGACGATTTTTCTTAACCGTCTGTGTTGAGGCGTCTACTATAAGCCTTTATGTAGTAGTGTTGTCATTGTACTTGGACAAATCGCCCATTCATGATGCCACGTGTAAGGCCCCCATTTTTGATAAATAAATACCAAAAATGGATACCATGTGCATACAGTACTAGTCCCATGATCAGTAGCTAGTACGCACAAATACAAATTGATATCACAGTCATATACAAACTTTATTACACAATGAGTAAGATTACATATTATTTTACAATACCAAAAGTAAAAGCTGCAGTGGAGACAACTTCTTGTAGTATGCCTTTTTAACCCATTGTTCCACGAGCAACCGACAAGGAAAATCCTTAGATAAATTCATCGTTAAATTCCCGTATCTGCATCAACGTAAGAATCGTCGGAAATCTGTTTCTTCACCTAAAAACATCAACATTGGCAAGTTGAGTACTTACGTACTCGCAAGACTTACGCAAATCCTAAAATACATGCAGGCCATTCCAATGAAAGGATAATAAGGTTAATTTGCATAAAGCTGGTTTGAAATGTAATTACAGAATAATAGATTGCAAAATGGAATTTACACAAAAGCAATTTAATGTTGAAGTAAAGAAAAGTAAGCATAGAGAATTCACAAATACTTGGGTATCATGACCATATTCAAAACCATTTCCACCAACACAAGGTGGAAATTATTAACACATGGTAGAAACCATATTTTAAGAAAATAATCAAAACAGCTAACTATGTGATGACTTTACCAAGTGTCCATGATCATGACGCGCTAATCGATTAGTTTTACACTCTGCAGAGGTATACTGACTTTCCCACAAGACATGGTGACTCTTTGAGCAATCGATATTTGCACACTGCCTTTGGTGTGCCGCAGAGAGTCATGTTATAACTGTTACATTATTTAAACCTAACTTTGCACCAGCACGGTGATGATAAACCCATCCTGTGGTGTAAGGACTCATAGCATAGAAATGATGGAACTACCCACAGTATGGCATACACCGTTATATTGGTAGACGTTTAATCCATGATCACCTCGGTGTGGACGTCCCGTCGAGCAATTCATTAAGAAACAGCTCGTACTACTCCGGCCTTCCAAGTGCAAAGCTAGTTTTAAACAACTTAATAAGTTAGAGCTGTCCCATACCAGCACTTGTGGTTGTATGAATATTCTTGGCCTGAAAACAACTCATAGTTCGGTCCTTAATCCGACACGGGCAATAATCTCCCCCCTACACTACGTGCAAAGACATGCACACCGGCTACTGCCAATAATTGCCCGCATCTAAACCATAGTTTTATTTTCATTTTTCCAACCAAAATACCAACCACAAAATGGTCATACCCGAAGAATGTCATATCTAACATTTTTAATCATGTCCAAGTTTTATGTTTAATTGAGCAGGGCTAAGCAAGTTACTAAATATGAGTAACCCAGATTGACATTGAATAATGTCTAAGCTATTCTAGGATTTTCAAGGTTCACAATTTCCTACTTATCAAGGAAGTTCTATAAGTCTACTGGTACAACTACCATTACCCGAAATATAGCAGACTTTAACAAAATAAAGCATGCAGTAAAACATTTAATGAAAAAATTATAAAACTGGGATCAATATGGTCAAAGGGGTTTGCTTGCCTTGTTGAGTATCCTCGACTTCAAACTCCTGGTCGTCGAATACACCGGTTTCGTCGGATTCTACACGTCGTATGGCGACATATAACAAATACCAAATTTCGATAAGGCCAAAAATAAATCAGAAGGAAATATTCAAATAAAATGATTTCACAAATTCAGGAATGGTTACATGAGTTATCTGTTCCCATTTACAATTTAAAGATTTAGTTCATTTAAACCATTATTGCATTATTTGCTACCCATTTTGTAACTTAAATTTTTATTATAATACACCCTAAGTATTTTTATAGATTCTGGTTTTTGAGATTGCAAGGATTCTAATAAAATTTATTTTACCAAATTTGGAGAGCATATGCAAAATTTTCATGTATGACATATTTCTAACTTTTCTTTTAAATTTCAATTTGAATTCAAATAAAATTCAATTCTGAAATATTTTAGCATATTCTGAATCTACTGGATTTTATATGGATTTATAAATTTATTTCATCAAATTTGGTTAAGTGATTCAAAAGTTATGGCTAAATGAATATCTAGGTTTTTGAATAAATACTGAAAATTAGAAAATTTCCGAAAATGGAAAGTGCGCTTTCACGCGGAAATTGCGCTTTCCTTTCGACGAACGCTGTTGAGGCAGCGACAAGCGGGTCCACCGTCGGCGTCAGTAGCGCTGCTGCTGGATTCTTGTTGCCACGAGGTCGACAGTGGGGACGGGCAGCGATGACTTCGCGCATGTGCAAGAGATCGACCGACGAGGGCCCATTGGTCGGCCGACGCGACAGCTGAGCCCAGTATAGCGATCGGCACCGAGGCCCCACGGCAGCGGCGGCGCTCGCGCATGAGACCGGCAGTCGGGCCCGCAAGCGGTGACCAGAGCGGCGTCGGCCGGCTTCGCCGTGGCGAACCGAGCGAGCCGCGGAATGGGTTCCACGAGCACCAGCGAGCCAAAGCGCACCTTTGGGTGGCGCGGTGGACCGGAGCTGGTCGGGAAGGCGGTCGGCACCAGCGGCGGCGAGAACTCACGGCCGAGCCAATGACGCGGCGAACTAGCTACTCCCAAGCTTGAAGATCACCCACACGAGCATCAGTGCATCACAAGGATCCCATTTCTGGGTTTAGCTCAAAGAATGAACGGCAGAGGAGGGTTCTCACCGTGCGCGGTGGCGGCGGAAGAAGAACACGGCGGAGGAGCTCGCCGGGGAAGAAAGGGTTTCGGCCGAGGCTTGGGACGAGCTCCTGGAGGTGCTAGGGTGCTTCGGGTTGAAGGAATTGGAGTGAAATGGTTTGAGGTGGCGAATGGGTGGATTTCCCCCTTTTCGGGTTTTTGCCGTCGCCGGAGAAGACGACCAAAGCAACGGCGGAATGGATTCACGGGGACACGGCTAGCTCGGCTGCGACGAGATGAGAGGGGTTTATATAGGGAAATGAAGTCGGTTTGGGCGCGGGTACGACAAAATCCGGCGATGCTCTCTCGCGAGAGAGAGCAGGGAGAGGGGAGAAGAACGCCGCTGGGAGGCTGACACGCGGGGGCCAGATGGCAGCGGCTGTCAGCTGAGTTGGCTCACTGACAGCCCGGGCCCACACGTCAGCGAGAGCGAAAAAGAAGTCTGGCGAAGCCTCAGGACAGAACGGAGTTCCACGACGTTTTCGATGGTCAAAACGACATGAAATATTATAAAATGTTTACCATAGGTCGACAAGGATATTACCAGCCTCCTGAAAATTTTTCGCTATTTTATGATGCATGCATATTTTTAGAAAATTCTGACAGTGCAACAGTTGCTGCATCGCCCATTCGGTTTTTCTTTTAATTTGTGATTTAAATGAAGTGATTATTTTACAAAACTTTTTATGACAGTTTGAAATGATATTATCCACCTTATGTAAAAATTAAAGACTTTAATTATTAATATTTAATTTTTAAAAATTCTGACATTACTGTTTTCTAGATTATTTATTCACTGTTTTTGAATTTTTAAAATTATAAAATGAATTATTAAATTCTTGATATTTTTACTGGAGGTTATTACTGTTTTTATGTCGGCAAGATAAAAATTTTGGGTCAGGATGACTTATAGATATTTTTACCCAACTGTTTTACCATTTTACCCCGAGATATTTACTCATGATTATCTTTGATTAATTATTTTTTTTACTAATTCAGCTTACCAACAGACTTAAGCAAGCTGAGGAGAGCCCTCAGATATTTATGGGGACCTTGGTAAATTTTTGTTGAATTAACATTTTTACTTTTTACCATTTTCTATTTACCATATTCTTTGTTTCACTTTCTTGCATTAAAGAAAAGCCAAAAGAATATACAGAAAATTCTGAAATTTCGAAAATAATACACAAAAGATTTTTATTTCATTTTTCTTTATTTTATAATTTTTGAGGCTGTTACACCACGTAAGCAAAATCATCGTGTAAAAATCGGGCTAGGGGGTTATATGGATAGGATTGCAGAGTTAAGGGTGTTAGATACGCGTTGGATGGACTTCTGAGTAAAGTTCAGAGGGTTATATGAATTTTTTTCCAATTATGACATATGTTTTCTTCTCCAACAAATACTTGGTGGCAAATCTATCATATCTATAAGATTTAATTCGTACTCATCCGATCCTCTTGATTTTCTGTTTTAAAGCACTTAAAGATACACTCTAAACATTCCAAATTGATGTTGTTTTAGCCACATGAACAATTAAGAATCATTAATAGTGAGAAATGATTATTGTGTCCTATCGTCCCCAGTGTAGCAATTACTCGTGTACACTCTCTCCAATTGATGGGTAAAATGCGAGATGCTGAGAAAGAAAGGTATTGGAAAGGAGAACTACTCTACATATGTTGATAAGAATATGGTACTAGCGGTTTATGTGATAATGGTGCATACACATGTCATAGGAACTATCGTGAAAAGGAGCACTCGAATTGTGGAATGATGTAAATTAAGAGACAAATCCAATTAGCTAAAGTATTTAAATTCCCTATAGAGATTTACTCTTCCTGTTTATGTGCAATGGAAGGCAATCTTTAAAATCTCACCGAGATTTCAGAAATCTCGGTCGAAATCCAAAATTTTGGTCGGAGCTAAAATTCTAAATCTCGGCGGGATAAAATAAAATAAAATTTTTAAATTACTACAGTGATTTTGGGATTTGAATTTTGGGTTTTGCTTTAGTGATTTTGGGTTTTTGCTGGCCTAAAAAAAATCCTAATTTGAAATTTGGTTTCTGAATTTCGATCGAATTTCTGCTGAAATTCCGAAATCTCACCGAAATTTTGGAGTTTGATATCTTTTGAGATGTAGTCCCAAAACCAAATTTGTAACTTTGAATGGATGGTCACCGAACGTTGAATGTAAGAGGAGAGCGCTATCCCGACTTAACGATTAAGACTGTGTTTGGTTGGTGTGATGAGGTTGAATAGGATGATCTTGTACCATTTGATTCTATTGTTTTAGATGAATGGAATGGTTCAGTATCTATAGTAAATATTCTTTAAATTTGTATCCTACTATTCAGGATGAGATGATTCCATTCAAACAACCAAACACATGGATAACTTTTTTTGAACCATCTCATACATATACCACTTGATACAAACAACAAAGCAACCAAACATACCCTAAAACACCATATATATATATATATGCTATTCTACATATGTGCGTAGAATAGCATATTTTACACGTCGACCGGTTTTGCAGTTTGACCGAGCCGGACATTGCACTAATTAGCGCTACGTGACTGAGCCTTGGAATATTAATTGTTCGGAATTAATGCATGCATGTGTGTGACCGAGAGATGCAAAAAGACGTATGCATGAATCTCATTTCTATTTGTTTTGGCCATAACTTTTGATTCGCACGTCCGATTCATGAACAAATTTCACCATTAGATTACTAATGACGAGAGGAACAACATGATATAAGTCTCTCTAATAAACATCGTATAAATCAAATTTTACTACTAAATGTACATCAATTTACTACTGTATGATAGTAAAATCTATGTATACCGATAGTAACATCTATATATACGGATAGTAAAATCTGTTTTATGTGCCGAGACTTATATCTGTGTGTTGCTCTCGTCGTAAGTAAGCTACTGGTGAAAACGATTTGTGAATCGGAGCTGCTAGTAAAATGTTACGGCTAAATAAAAGAAAAAACAAGTACATGTACAAACTAGAATGACGTTTATTAGTCGTCGCATGTATACAAATGTCTTCTGTAACATGTTTTTAGTCTGTACATGAATCTGTATTCTTTGATTTGGCTATAACTTTTTACTAACAGCTCCGATTCATGAACAGTTTTCACTAATAGGTTACTTACGTCGAGAGCAACAAAGTGATATAAGTCTCGCTAATAAACGCTGCACGAATGTAGTTTTCTTGGTAGTAAAAGTTAGTATGCTGTAGTTTGGTATATTGTTATTTTCATATCTCTCAAATCCGACTGAGTTTGGTTTTCAAATTTTATAGGGTTGTAGAATATTACTTCTCCTACGTGTGATAGTATTTTGAGAATTTTTCGCAGTAAAGTTTTATTTTTTTACAGTAAAAGATAGTATATGCTGCTGTTTGGCATATTGTTATTTTCATATCTGTCAAGTCCGATTGAGTTTGGTTTTCAAATTCTATAGCATTATAGAAGCTGAACTCTCCTACATGTGGTAATCTTTTCAGAATTTTTCAAATATTTTACTGCTGATTTGACGAACAGAACCCAATTTTTATTCATGAAAACTAACAGTACATATTTTCAAAAATTCTAAAAAAAATTACTATAGATCTGGGAGGTGAGATTATACAACTCTAAAAAATTTAAAGATCAAAAGCAGTACAATCTGAAAGAAATGAAAAAGACAAATTCAGTTGACTAGTGATTTTTCACTAACTATTGCTTTGTCAATTTCATATCTTTCAAATGCGATTGAGTTTGATTTTCAAATTTTGTAAAGTTGTAGAAGCTCATCTATCGTACGTATGGTAATTTTTTGAGATTTTTTGAAAACTTATACGCATGATTTTCATAGATATTACACTATATAGCTGCTTTGTATAGCATGTAGTAACACATTGAGTAATAAGCAGTAAAATACAGTTTTCTTGGTAGTAAAAAGTAGTATATGCTTCTATTTGGTACTTTGTAATTTTTATATCTCTCAAATCCGATTAAATTTGGTCTTTAAATTTTATAGGGTTATAAAATATTACCTCCCCTATGTGTGATAATTTTGTGAGAATTTTTTGCAGTAAAATGTTTTTTTAACAGTAAAAGATAGTATATGCTGTTGTTTGCCACTTTGTTATTTTTGTATCTCTCAAGTCCGATTGAGTTTGGTCTTCAAATTTTATAGCATTGTAGAATCTGAACTCCCCTACATGTGGTAATTTTTTGAGAATTTCTTAAATATTTTACTGCTGTTTCGACAGATAAAACCAATTTTTTATTCATGAAAACCAATAGTACACATTTCCAAAAATTCTAAACAAATTACTATAGATCTAGGAGGTGAGATTATGCGACCCTAAAAAAATGTAAAGATCAAAATCAATACCATCTAAAAGATATGAAAAAGACAAATTCGGTTGACTAGTGATTTTTTACTGTCTAATGCTTTGTCAATTTCATATCTTTCAAATGCGATTGAGTTTGGTCTTCAAATTTTGTAAATTTGTAGAAGCTAATCTATCCTACATATGGTAATTTTTTGAGATTTTTTGAAAACTTATACGTATAATTTTTATGGATATTACACCATATAGCTCCTGTGTACAGCATGTAGTAACACATTGAGTAATTAGCAGTAAGATATAGTTTTCTTGGCAGTAAAAGGTAGTATATGCTGCTGTTTTACACTTTGTTATTTTCATATATCTCAAATTTGACTGAGTTTGGTCTTCAAATTTTATAGGGTTGTAAAATATTACCTCCCCTATGTGTGATAATGTTTTGAGAATTTTTCGTAGTAAAATGTTATTTTTTTAACAGTAAAAGATTGTATATGCTGCTGTTTACTACTTTGTTATTTTTGTATCTCTCAAGTCCGATTGATTTTGGTCTTCAAATTTTGTAGCATTGTAGAAGCTGAACTCCCCTACATTTGGTAATTTTTTGAGAATTTTTTAAATATTTTACTGCTGATCCAGCAAACAGAATGAAATTCTTATTCATGAAATTAAACCAACCGTACACATTTTCGAAAATTCTGAAGAAATTACTATAGATAGGGAAGGTGATATTATATAACCCTGTAAAATTTGAATATGAAAATCAATACCATCTGAAAGATATAAAAAAGACAAAGAAGAAACATATTTATGTACAAACTACAATACGCATTAACTAGCTGTGTTCAGCAACGCATGAACTAGTAACAAATTCAGCAGTAATTCTATCTGTTGTTCTATAGTAAAACATGTTTGTGATTTACTACTGAATTAGATTTAGGTGTGCTTTGTATGCGCTTTGCTAGTAAATTCATCTATTGTTCTGTAGTAAAATATTTTGTGATTTACTACCAGACTGCATTTAATGATGTTCTTTAAAATGCATTAACTATATATATATATATATATATAACTTTTGAATCGTAGCCGAACCAACTAATATGGTTATGCTAGTATTTGTGCGTACAAATTTACTAGCCGATGCATACAGGCTGGATAAGTTTTGTACTTCTTTTACTATCAATACTAGTTGTCGATGGTTTTCATAGGTCAGTATGCATACAACGACGCATTTATTACTAGCTTGGTTAATGAGAGGTGCTTCAATGCTTTTCTTTTTTACAGTTGCATAAATATTAAAGCATGAATGAAGGGTAGATGGAGATTACTTACCCCTTCATTTGCTTCAAAATTTGTGCAACTTGTATTAGAAGGAAAAGCATTGAAGCACTACTCTTGGTTAATTTATTAGTGAAATTTACTGTTGGCGTTGATGCTATGGGCTGTGGCTTGTTTTTTTTGGGCCGTACGCTACGCCCACGCGTAGAATAGCATCTTCGTGTGTGTGTATATATGTGTATATATATTGTACTGCGTATATGCTACTACACTAGTTGCGTGTTCGGGAGATGACCCTTACAACCGCTATTGATATATAATCTAGGCAAAGAATGAATTGGCTATTCAATACCGAGGACGCGAAACTCTATAGATGGAAACCTCGTACATCAGTAATTGTTCGACATACATACTCTCTTGGCGAGCCATACATTCTCATGCTACACGTGATCTGACCCACACAATTGTGTGGAATTTTGACGAGACACTAAATTAATAAATTTATTTTTTAGAAGTCATTAAGTGTATTACAAAAAAAAGAGTTACTATGCAGCTGGTGGGGACTATAACTTAAATAGTCTCTATTCGTTCGGACTTTGGATCGAGACAACGAATAGTTTGAATCGTCTAACAGTGTTTTGCTACAGTAAAAGGCCTATTGTTTTTGAACAATCCTTCAAAAAATTCTAATCTATCATTTTTTTAATTCAACGGTTCACGTGACTTACCGTCCCTCCTCTCTGAGTGCACTAGATATCTGTTGCATTACTACTAATTAACAAGTGACGTAATAAGTCTTATCCCTAGTGAAGGTCAAATCGATGCACGAATATGATAAGCTCACACCCTCTGGAACACAGCCACACAAAACCCCGTCCACTTAAATCTCCACTAACGAAGCCAATGACAAGTGGTCCCCAGCACGAGCTATACCCCGTCTGTCAGGGTTTTTGGGGGAACAAAAACCCACGCATCCACGAGCCCTTCTTTTCCTCGGGTGCCAGCCGGCCAGCCAGAATGCAAATTAAAAAGCTTCCTTCTACTCGCGCTCGCACGCTCCTACAAAAACCCTAGAGCTTGAGCCTGAGCTCATCTATCCGCCGCCTCCCCAAACCCCTATCCCCATCTCGAGCGCACCCCCTCACCGCCGCCGTTCCGCACCAGGCTCCACCCCACACAGATCTTTGCACGATGCAGGACGTACGTACGTGTACGTAGCTCTTTCGCCACCCTTTCTCGCGCGGCGGCAACGACGACGCCCGAGCGCCGGCCGATTGCCGTGGAGATCTCGCGAGGGACGGGGAAGACACGGGGGATCTTGACATGGACGCTTCGCCGACGACGAGAAATGGAGGCCGGGTGGTGGGAAAGGAGAAGGAAGCGCGCGGTGGGGTCGAGCAGCGCGCGGATCTGTGGCACGGCGGCGATGGGAAGGGCACCGCGGGGCGCCTCATAATGCCGTGGTCGAAAGGCATGCCTTTGCCACGGTTTTCGGGCGAGGGCTCCAACAGCGGTGTTGCTGCGGGCCAAACCAGCGCCAGAAGGCGCCGTGTAAGCGGGCAGAAGAGGAAGAGGGGTGAAGGCCCCCGCGCCGCCGCGCCCGTGAACCAAGGGCCTGCCGGGGGCAGCGCTTCCGTTTGTTCACGGACTCGGTCGCGTGCCGAGAAGAAGCCTAGGCTGGATTACTCGAAGTACTTCTGGGGCAAATCGTCGCCTGATGATATCGAAGAGGAGGAGGAGGAGGAGAAGCTGCAGCGGGTGCATTTGGTGGAGGTGAAGAAGGAGGTGGACATGGATGACGAGCAATATAAACAGAAGAAGCAGCCGGGCGCGGTAGAGATTGTTGGGAAGAAGAAGCCGTCCGCGGTGGAGAAAGTTCGGAAGAAGAAGAAGCTGGCCGTGGTGAAGGAAGTGAAGCGGGAGGTTGAGGAGGAGGAAGATCAGCCGCAGCTGCTGTTGCAGAAGAGGTTGCAGCAGCATCAACAGGAAGGGGAAGATCATGAGGACGAGGATTATTCTGGGAACGAAGACGATGGTGATGAGGACTACGTCCCAGAAGATGGAGATGAGGATGAGGACGAAGTTGAAATGGACGAGTCCGAGGAGGAGACGGGGGTACCCGTGCATCATCATCAGAAGCAGCAGCAGCAGCTGGCGGTGGTGGATGAAGCGGAGGCGGGGGCGAACGTTGCGGTGCTGCAGAAGCCGAAGAAGCAGGTGGTGGTGCTGAGTGACTCAGACGAGGAGGAGGACATCGTCAACACAATGAACTTCGAGGGGTTTTGTATCGTCCTAGCCCATCCGGAGAAGACCGTGAACGCGGGAGTCGCAAGCAGGACGCGGTCGCGTAAGGCTTCGCGTGTCTCGCCGCGCCGCTCCGCTTACTGCAAATCTCATGGGACATTCACTGAGCCTATCGATCTTGATCTCCTGGAGTCGGAGTCTGAACCTGAGGAGTGAGGATTAGCACTGTTTGCTCTTGGCTATATGTCTATAGTACTGTTTGCTCTTGGCTGACATGGCACAGCCTATTTAATTAGTTTCTATTTTATGCTTTCAACTTCAAAAATCGAGTGACTTTAATTACCGTGTTAGTCTTGTAACTGCTGTTGAAGTACGGACTGTCGTGAAGTCTGAATCTGGATTGTTGGAATATGGGTAAGGCATATGCTTGCTTGGTCTGTAGACAATAAGTGTTTGATATGTAATTGCTTGTCAATGATTCATGAATATTTGGGTTTAACAGTGATGTATGTGCTTTTGAAAAAGTATTGTTTGGTAACAATTACATAACTAATCATTTTACAACTTTATTGTTGTACATGATTCTCTACTAATTTGATTTTTTTTATCGAATGGAATGTAAGACTATGTGATCTTGTACATTTATTTTTTGTTAATCTCCACTTAATAACTCATAATATTTTAAGTGCTATTGTCAGGAGAAAAAGAGCAATGCACAAAATACCTTCACAAACACAGACACTTCCTGTTCTGAATGGAGGCACAATCTGATCCCTGATGAGCAAGTAGGAACGAGTGTTTGTGACTTTGTGTATTCATGATAATTTTCTGACTCATGCAAGTGTTTACTAAGATTGTTGGAGCGTTTGTGACTTTGTACTTTATATCATATTCATGACGATTTTCATTTTACTATCTATTCGTGACTTGATGATGATATCAGATAAGTCCAAGATTTGCCTCTTTTTTATTAAAAAAAAGAGATAAGTTCTGGTGAGATGTTTGATGTGGTCTGCGTGCCCAGGAACTATATAACATGGCTATGGTTACGGAGAGGTGGTGCAGGCTATGGCAAGAGTTGGTCAAAGCAAAATTTACCTGCAATCCAAATCCATTCTTCAAATTCAGAAGTGTGCATGTGTTGATTCTCAGGTATGGTTGGAGGCTTCGAACTGCAGAAAATTGAAAGTTTCTTACATAAATAATATTGTAGATGGATTGATGCAGAAAATTGAAAGTTTCTTACATAAATATTTAGAGGAAATCTCACTAGAAACAAGATATTTAGCGTGATATTATGTGATGAGCCTGGGATTACAGTCAAAGAAGCCATCAGCAAGATTTGCATGCAGTTCCCTTGAGGAGGAATTAATTTGTCGGCTGAGTTGCAGGATCAGCTTGAGAATGCATGCTATAGCTGCGCGAATTGTTGCAAAATAGAAAGCTCCAAGAATACAAAGGAGTTGCTTGTAAACTTGTGTTTGTTTCTCAGAAATAATCAGTTTGTTACTAAATTCAACACAGCAACAAAAAAAAACTAAGTAGTACTGCCGTAGATATAATTAATTGTTCGAAAAAGATAAGGCAGAAAAAAAAGAACCATAGCAACAAAATACGTTTGGTGATCTTTTCCCACGTCATTATTCGCTGTTCCTAGTTTTCTGCAATGTATGTGGACAAGAAACTTGTCATACCGGTAATCTTTTCTCCAGTCTAGTTGGAGCCGGCGATCGACCTATGTGCCGGTGGCCTGTACACGATAATTTGATGGACAGTTACTGTTGGACAACTTGTGATGAGCATGACATAACAAAAGATCATATGCAGTGACGACTGGTAAGCACTAAGCACTGTGCTTTGTAATTTTTTATCAGCTTTATTCCTAAATAGACCACTGGGAAATACACCGGCGCTGTAAGATCGAGAGCGTTGCATCAACATGCATGTCCCAAATCCGTGTTCTGAAATATTGTTCTTACTCAATCTAAAAAAAAAACTACTTACTTCTGCTTAGAAATAACGAATGTGTAATGTGTTAGTTGGAAATTTTGGCTTAGTAATATTGCAAAGATAAATCTCGACAAATGGCGTGAAGGCTGGAGCGTTGTGCATTTGTAGACTGGGTAGATCGCTGTGTTAATTAACTAGTTTTTGGGGTAGCATGCCACTATGTGCAAGAGCGTGCTTTAGATCGTTTGGCTGCTCATGAGCAGTGGAGTAGTGCACAAACGTACAGGTACAAACTCTTCTGTTTTAAGGGAAAATATACGTAATTCTCGTGCGTGTTCTAAACAGTGAGGTTAGCCCGAACTGGCATGTTATTTTTCAATTCAATTTTGTAGTGTTGCTTATAGATAGTTACTTCCAGCTTTATCACAAAAACATGTTGTTTTGAACACCAAAATACGATACCTAAAATGTAATTTTGGCCATTGATATTTCTATTTAGGGGGTGTTTGGGATAGCTCCAGCTCCACCAAAATCCATGGAGTTGGTGGAGCAGGGTATTCCTAGCTTCAGAAATTTATGGAGCTGGAGTTATGGGTACATTAAGAGTGTTTAGGTGGGTCATCTTGTTTACATTTTAGACTAAAAATATAAACTTAATTCACTTTATTTTAGCCTACAAGCTCCAGCTCTGAAGTGAAGCTAGAATCTGGAGCTATACCAAACAGGGCCTTAATATATTTATAAAACCCCAATAAAATTGTAATGTTATGGATGTATTTTTTGAGACAAATTTACTCGTATGGTTTGAATGTATGCAATCTAAATATTTTTAAAAAACTAGAAAAATCATGTGCTTTGCTCTGTATAAAAAATATTATATTACCTCAACACATCAAGTCAACGACATCAAGACAGCCTATTCCATGCCCTCGGTTTCGTCTTTGCACTCGATCGTGCCTACGCCGCCGTGCTTGGCTTACACCACACCTAGTAGAGCTTCTATTTGACCTATGTTGTGATATTGAAGTTAATTTGTTGGTTGGGAAATGCTTTTTCTGTTTTTAAGAAAATTTTTAGGGAGATGGTTTTTCTGCTAGAGATTTTCTACAAGGTGGAAGAGGGAGAGCTAGGGGTGAATTATCATCGCCACCAACTTTTTTTAAGTACTAGTTGAGTACTTTGCTACATATAAAAAAAATACAATATTACCTTAATAATACATCAAGTTGCTCTTTGCGTGCTCAGCCTGCGACGACACATCCCCAGCTCCGTGCATGTTGCCTATGTTGCACCTCCGTTGCCGTGCTTAGCTAGCCTGCTTCACGCCTCTAGCTCCACCTAGTGCCGGGTGTAATGTAGTACAAACTTAGAACGGCGATGTAATGTAGTACAAACTTAGAACGGATCGATTAGCTGCAAGAACACATATGAATTATGCACATGATGCATCTCAAGTCTTAATATTCCAACTTCCAAAAAATAATTCTGAATATTCCAGCAAGACATATAGTTTGAAGAAAACAAATAGCACGAAGAGTTTACAAGCCATCTTTAATTTCCCCATGAAATCCGGATGAAGCAACTACGTCTTATGCAAAGCGGCTATGCTGCTCCTAGCCTCCTAGTTATTACAACCGAACAAAATATAAGCTACAAATTCTCTGCTTAGTAGCAGTCAAGTATAAATTAACGAGGTATTGTTTTTTAAAAAAAAAAGAAGAGTAGAAATTAAATAGAGATTACATGTATGCTTAATTTAATAGAAACATCTTCTTACAAGCTTCCCAACTCCAACTCATTACAAAGATCATTTGTATCCACATCTATAAATGAGAAACCAAATTTGTATGTTCCGCACTGTAGTCTTCTAATAACAGGATAGCTGTTGGTTACCAAAGTTATCGATCGCTTTGTTCTTTGTCAGCACGTTTTGCATGCAAATAATTAATCTCACCTGTGGGTGGAGGGCCGAACTATCTGTGGGATCGAGCAGCTGCTGTGTCGAAAACTGTGAAGATGAGCACCCTACTGCCTTCCTTCCGAAACACCGAGAACCACACGCAACATACCAGTCCTACAAAACAAAATAAAGCAGCAAAGGAAAAACAAAACAAAACAAAACACGATGATGAGCAAGTGAATGAGAGGGGTGGCTCGATGGCGAGGGTCAGCTCGGCTCTGACCAGACCTGCGTCACTGCCCCCTCCTGAGCTTCTTATTCGGCTCACTTCCGCCGGGTCTGCGCCGAGCCTCCATCTGCCACCGCCTTTGAGCTCTGTGTATACTCCATCCACCGCCGAGCCCGAACTTCCCGTCTCCTGATCTGTCCGCCACCGCGCCTGAGCTCTATGTCTCTATCCGCCAGGACGTCTCCTTCATCCGCCACTGTGACAACCCTCCTTTTTAGCATAAAATATCAAGAAAGATAAGATCTATGTGCATTCAATACTAGTCCTAATATCAGTGGCTAGTACGCACATTCACTACATTGACAGTACATCCATACACGTTATTATACATATAATAGTGGAAGTTAATTGTACAACGATGTCTTACAAGACAAGTTATATTGCAGTGGAAATTCAAAAACCTTATGGTATATCTATACAAACCCTCAGGCAACTTACAAGTTATAAATCCTAGAAAAGCTCGTTAGTATAATCCCCATATCCTACGTCAAGGTATGCGTCTTCTTGGAAGTTCGCTAAATTCACCTAAACCAATAAATAAAGCAATGTTGAGTAATTGTGTACTCAACAAGACTTGTAGTATATCATAAATGCAGATATACTAAATGCAGGCTATATAAATGGAAAGACTTCTACGATTATTTTGCAGAAAGCCAATTTGAGTCGTACATATCAAGTAATAGATTGTAAACGAAATTTTGTAAAAGCAAGTATGACTAATATTAAAATAAGAGTAGTGACATATCTCATTCTACAGTCCTCCATGACTGTAGTATCTCATCAATTCATTGCCATTCCTTGGCATAAAATCTGAAACAAAAGCTTTCCAACACATGTTTCTAATTTAATCCTTTTTTAAAATACCAAAACATCTAACTAGTGTCAGTTCACAAAGTCTCCCATGACCGCGGGCACGACTTTTCAAAAAGATTTAAACTTTGCAAAAATGTACAGCTTTACCTACAAGAAATGATCAACTCTTTTTGCTAGGTCATACACATACTTCCTTTGGTATGTGGCAGAGAGTTCATAATGTACATAACCGTAACATTACAAAGGCCTAACTTTGCACCAGCCCGGTGATGTCAAACTCTTACTATAGCGGTAGAAACAACACACCCAAGACATGATATCATTCACATAGTAACCAATGCAGTCTATCCTTGCCACCATTTCTCTCCATAGCAAGGCATACACTGTTGTATTGTATGCATTTACCCATACCTCTGTGTGGAAGCCCCTACGAGCACCAAGCTACCCAGAGAGCCCGTACTACTCTAGCCTTCTAAAGTGCAAAGTTAAACCTAAGTAACTTAGTAGGTTAAGGCCATCCAATACCACCAGCACTTGTTGTTATACAGATATCCCTTGGATCATACAATAGTACATTCGGTCCTTAATTCGACCCGGACGATAATCTCCCCCTATCTACGTGCAATTCACATGCACATCTGGCTATTGCCAATAATCGCCCGCGTCAACACCATAGTTTTATTTTTATTTTTACCAAAATATCAGCAACCTTTAATGTTATATCCAACCTTTTTAAATTATAAAGAATAATATTTCTCCTCATTTAAAATTCTATTTCTAAAGCATGGCTAAGCTTGATCATTATGTAATCGTGTATACCCAAGTTGACATTATGTATTGTCTAACCTTATTCTAGGGTTATCAAGGTTCATAGTTCAATATTTATTAAGTTCGATGAGATAGGGTTATAGGTACCAGTACCACAATATAGAAAATTTATTAAAAATACGCGCATCCATAATATTTTTGACAAAAACAACTGAAGGACCGAAAATAACGATCAGAGGGATGAATGATCACATAATAATTTCTCCCCCAAAGAATTCAACCAAAACCTCTCAAGACCTCAGAAGAGCGGAAGAAGAAAAATCTTCTGAAAATCAGCGCTAGGGGCGGCACTACCGCTCGTAGATGGCCGGTAGTACTAGGATGAAAAGTAACCCCGGCACTACTGGTACTGTAGCGGTAGTGCTAGATGACAAGTAAAAATCGACGCGAGTTCAAGATCAAAAATTCGTGTACCTTTTGATCGGCTGATCCAAACCCTATGAAACTTTGTAGATACCTTTCTATGGATGTCAGGAACCTATTCTAACCTTTAATCGTAAGGATTGACGTCAAAGTTCTGACATTCTTCCAGATCAAGGAAGAGTGCACAAAAATGGGTCAAAATCCAAATCTTCACATGTACTTGCTCGTGGTGATTTAATGGTCAAGATGACCTTAGATGGTCTCCCACATGTCACAGCAAGCAAGAACAGTCAAGAGAAATCCTTCAAATCAACAGGATCAAGATCTACCTCAAGAACTTCCTTCTCAACTAAAAAACCGGTTTCTTGAAGAAACTTGATTGATCAAGAAGAATCTTGCCGAGATGATGAGGAGATGATCTACAGAGAATACATCTATTAATCATACATCCTTGGCAGCACGAGATCAAGCAAGAAATAAACCACAAAAAAATCAAGAGTAAAGCAAGAGAAGATTAAAACTTGAGGCAAATACTTGAGCAAAGAGATGATTTGCATTCATATCATGAATAGAGTTTTACAAAGCCTCTCACCTTAGAGCAAAGCTCTCAAGGAGTATACACACACCACACAAGAACACAAAATCTTGTGGAAAACCTAGAACTCCTAGTGACTAAGTCTAAGGCCTCAAGTCCTCACCTCCCACTATATGTAAGGCCCCCATTTTTGATAAATAAATACCGAAAATGGATACCATGTGCATACAGTACTAGTCCCATGATCAGTAGCTAGTACGCACAAATACAAATTGATATCACAGTCATACACAAACTTTATTACACAGCGGAAGTAAGATTACATATTATTTTCACAATACCAAAAGTAAAAGCTGCGATGGAGACAACTTCTTGTAGTATGCCTTTTTAACCCATTGTTCCACGAGCAAGCGACAAGGAAAATCCTTAGATAAATTCATCGTTAAATTCCCGTATCCTGCATCAACGTAAGAATCGTCGGGGAAATCTGTTTCTTCACCTAAAAACATCAACATTGGCAAGTTGAGTACTTACGTACTCGCAAGACTTATGCAAAACCTAAGATACATGCAGGCCGTTCCAATGAAAGGCTAATAAGGTTAATTTGTATAAAGCTGGTTTGAAATGTAAATACAGAATAATAGATTGCAAAATTGAATTTAAATAAAAGCAATTTAATATTGAAAGTGATAGAATGTAAGCATCAATAAATCACGAATGTTTGGGTATCTTGATCATACTCAAAACCATTTCCTTCCGCACACAATGAAATGACCAACACGTGGTAGAAACCACTTTTTATGAAAATAAGCAAAGCGCTAACTATGTGATGACTTTACAAGTGTCCATGACCATGACGCGCTAATCGATTAGTTTTACACTCTGCAGAGGTATCTGACTTTCCCACAAGACATGGTGACTCTTTGAGCAATCGATATTTGCACACCGCCTTTGGTGTGCCGCAGAGAGTCATGTTATAAGCTGTTACATTATTTAAACCTAACTTTGCACCAAAGACGGTGACGATAAACCCATACGTGGTGTAAGAACTCGAGCATAGAAATGATGGAACTACCCACGGGATGGTGTACACCGTTATATTGGTAGACGTTTAATCCATGATCACCTCGGTGTGGGCGTCCGTCGAGCAATTCATTAAGAAACAGCTCGTACTACTCCGGCCTTCCAAGTGCAAAGCTAGTTTTAAACAACTTAATAAGTTAGAGCTGTCCCATACCAGCACTTGTGGTTGTATGAATATTCTTGGCCTGAAAACAACTCATAGTTCGGTCCTTAATCCGACACGGGCAATAATCTCCACCCTACACTACGTGCAAAGACATGCACACTCGGCTATTGCCAATAATTGCCCGCATCTAAACCATAGTTTTATTTTCATTTTTCCAACCAAAATACCAACCACAAAAATGGTCATACCCAATTAAATGTCATATCCAAAGTCTTTAACCATGTCACAGTTTTATGTTCATTTAAGCTTGGCTAAGCATGTCACTAAATGTGAGTAACTCAAATTGACATCATGTACTGTCTATGCTATTCTAGGGTTATCAAGGTTCACAATTTTCTACTTATCAAGGAAGTTCTATAAGTCTACTGGTACAACTACCAATACCCATAACATAGCAGACTTTAGTAAAATAAAGTATGCAGTAAAACATTTAATGAAAACATTTATAAAACTGTGATCAATATGATCAAAGGGGTTTGCTTGCCTTGTTGAGTGTCCTCGACTTGAACTCTGTTAAATCGAATACACCGGTTTCGTCGGATTCTACACGTCGTATGGCGACATATAGTAAATACCAAATTTCAATAAGGCCAAAAATAAATCAGATGGAAATATTCAAATAAAATGATTTCATAATTTCAGGAATGGTTACTTGAGTTATTTGTTTTTCTTTTGCAATTTAAAGATTTGATTTATTTAAACCATTATTGCATTATTCACTACTTATTTTATAACTTAAATTTTTCTTATAACACACCCTAAGTATTTTTACACATTCTGGTTCCTGAGATTACAAGGATTCTAATAAAATTTATTTTACTAAATTTGGAGGTTATTTGCAAAATTTTCATGAATGACATATTTCTAACCTTACATTTGGATTTGAATTCGAATTTCAAATAAAATTCAATTCTGAAATATTTTTGCATATTATGAATCTACTGAATTTTATATGAATTTAGAAATTTATTTCATCAAATTTGGTTAAGTGATTCAAAAGTTATGGCTAAATGAATATCTAGGTTTTGAATAAATACTAAACAAATCGAAAGCGCGAAAATGGAAAATGCGCTTTCACGGAAAGCGCTTTCCTTTTCAAGGAGGCGGGACCATGTTGCCGACAGGCCAGGCCCCTGACGCGATGATGGGCCTTGCATGCGCGTGGTCGACGTGTGAGGCAGTGTCGTCGGCTGGTAGCGAGGCGGGCGCGCACGGTTCGCTATGATCATTCGCTCTTGCGACCGACAGCGGTGGGGCCATGGCGGCCGACGTGTGCAGTGCGGTGACTAGCTGGGCCCGCTTGGCGGTGTCCCAGAGCAGGCTGGCCGATTCCGCGAGGACACGGCTAGCTCATTGCGATGAGATGAGAGGGTTTATATAGGAAATGAAGTTGGTTTGGCGCAGTGCGACAAAATCCGAGGCGTCGTCGCTGTGAGAGAGAGCGAGGAGAGGGAGAAGAACGCCGCTGGGAGGCTGACACGCGGGGCGGATGGCAGCGGTGTCGGCTGAGCTGTCTCAGCGACAGACCGGACCCACACGTCAGCGAGAGCGAAAAAGAAGTCTGGAGAAGACTCACGACCGAACGGGATAAAAACGGGGTTTTTGACGGTCAAAACAAAGCAAAATTTTATGAAATTCTTACCATAGGTCGGCAAGGATATTAACAGCCTCCTAAAAAATTTTCGCTATTTTATGATGCATGCATATTTTTATAAAATTCTGACATTGCAACAGTTGCTGCATTGCCCATTCGGTTTTTCTTTTAATTTGCGATTTAAATGAAGTGATTATTTTACAAAACTTTTTATTACGGTTTTAAATGATATTATACACCTTCTGTAAAAATTAAAGACTTTAATTATTATTATTTAATTTTTAAAAATTCTGACATTGCTGTTTTCCAGATTATTTATTCACTGTTTTTGAATTTTTAAAATTATAAAATTAATTATTAAATTCTTGATATTTTTACTGAAGGTTGATACTGTTTTGATGTCGGCAAGATAAAAATTTTGGGTCAGGATGACTTATAGATATTTTTACCAAATTGTTTTACCATTTTACCCTGAGATATTTACTCATGATTATCTTTGATTAATTAATATTTTTACTAATTCAGCTTACCAACCGACTTAAGCAAGCTGAGGAGAGCCCTCAGATATTTATGGTGGCTTTGGAAAATTTTTGTTGAATTAACATTTTTACTTTTTACCATTTTCTATTTACCATATTCTTTGTTTCACTTTCTTGCATTAAAGAAAAGCCAAAAGAATATACAGAAAATCCAGGAAATTCAGAAATTTCAAAAATAAAACACAAAAGATGTTTCTTTATTTTATGATTTTTGAGGCTGTTACACTATATCTCGCCGAAATTTCGTACCATTATATAAAACCAAGATCTCAGCACCATTATATAAATTTTTTAAAAAAATCAACTTTTTTTGTTTGCTCAATCAAATCTATGTATGTATTGAACTTCATTTGTTATATTTCAAAAATCAAAAACACAAAGAACATAAATGGTACACTGTACTTGTAAGAATTTTATAAATTCACTGGAGTGTGATAATGATTCAAAGATTTTCTGAGATATTAATAATTTCCTTATAACCCTTATGCAAAATTTTCAAAAAATTTAAACATTATTTGGTTGCTAAAGCAAATCTATGTATTGATCTTTAGGCTTTTACGAGGATGTAGCACTCTCAGAATTTTTGAAACTCCTTGAAGCTTGATCATCAGATGAAAATTTTATAGACACATATATGATAAATCAGGACCATCCACAAAAATTTTCAAAATTTTCAACCATGGTTTGTTCCATTTTTCATTTGGTTGAAGTTTGCCGGTAAAGCTTTTATCAGCACAGTAGCACCGTCCGAATTTTTAAACATTCATGAAGCTTGATTGTAACAGCCCAAAAATTCAATAAAATAATAAATACAATATAAAAAATATTTATATGATTTATTGTTATGTTTTCTGATTTTTCTGACTTAAAGAAATTCTTTTTGGCTTTTCCTATTAAAAGAAATCCAAATGATCCATATAGTAAAATGGTAAAAGGTAAAAAGGTAAAAATATAAAAACAGAAAAATATGTAAAAATCTCAGATAATCCTAGATACATCCAGGATCCTGTTCGTGCCACTTGCACTGATCTGGAATTAATAAAATAAATTAGAAGACAAAAGTAATCATGGTAAGATAAATCAAAATATGAAACTATAGGATTTCTTCAGAAATTATCTTACCTTAAATAGGGTTAACATTTTAACCATGCCTACATTTTATCTTTAACCATCTCTGGTAAAAATATCAGAAATTTATCTCTATATTTGGTAATTTTAGAAATTCAAAATCAGTCAACCAGAAAAGCTGGAAAATGCAATGCCAGAATTATTATAAATTAAATATCATATATAAAATCATGAAAATTTTATAAAAGGTATATAATACTAATATAAATCCTTTAAAAAAGTTTAATAAAATAAAAAATTGATATTAGTCCTCAATTAAATAAAAATCAGAATCAGTAAAAATCTATAATAGTGCATTGTCAGATTTTTAATAGTATTTTTACTCATCTATTATATCTGAAAATTTTACCAGACCCTTGTATTTTCCTTACCGACTTCTGTAAAATTTTTCATAAAATCATAAGCTTATTTGTTGACCCAAATCCCGAATTTACCTCAGCCTGTCCAGAGTTTTCTCGCGACTTACCCTAGTCTCTCTCTGACTTGTGGGCCCGCGCGGACAGTTGTCCTCTGCCGACTTCCCCTTCTCTCGCTGACAGTTTGTCCCCACCCGTCAGCTCCATCTTCACCGTTCTTCTCCCGTTTTCTCGCGCCTCTCTCCGTTCTCTCACACAAAGCCCCGCCGCCTCTCCGTTTGTCGTCATCTCGCCGCAATCTCGAAAACCGAGGCCGCCTGCACTTCGTCCCTGCCATGCCGCACCTGCCTTGGCCTCTGTGCTCACTCTCCTGTGCCAAAACGGTAGAGAATGCTCGCCCGAGCCGCTGCCTTTGCCCTTTTGTTCAAACCCTGCTCCAACCGCCTTGTTTGCCTATTTAAGCGTCGCAAAAACCGTCGCTGGCACTTGTGCTCTTCCCTGGAACCGCGGAGCCGAGCCAAACCACCTCAACGCCGCCAGCGCCCACCTTCTTCCCCAGCTCCGGCCAAACATCCGAAAAGGGGGAAATCTCTCAAACGCCCTCTCTTCCGCACCATTCTTCGAACCACTTCGGCCGAAGCACCCTCTTAGCCTCCACATTCTTCCCGCAACCTCAATTCTTGAGCGTCTTCCTCGACGAGCCCTCGCGACGACCTCCTTCCGCCGCCGCCGTAGCCACACGGTGAGAACACCTCCTCGAATCCCATTTCTTTGAATAAAAGCCAAAAACGGAATCTCTGTGACCCACTGATGCTCTCTGTGGTGATACTTCATTTCGGGAAGCTTTGCTTTCGCCGTTTCACCGCTGACCGTGATCGCCGCCGCCCCCTCATGGTGGCAGGCCAACTCCGGCCACCTCCGATCGAAGCGACACCGCCCCTAGATGCGCGCAAGGCCACTGAGCACGAAAGTGGAATCCATTCCACTTCTTCGGCCATCCCTCGCCACCGGCGAGCTTCGCAAGTATTTTCTCTGCTTCGGGTGACCGACAAGTGGGACCTCTTTGTCAGTCTCACGCGTTGTGTCACGCTCACTGCCGAGCGGGCTCCACATGTCAGTCTCACGCGCTGCGCAACCAGCACTGACAGCGTGGTCCCGCACGTCAGCCGCGCCACTCGCACACGTCTCGCTGCCAACTAGGCCCGGCCCGTCAGTGCCTCGGTCCGGCGTAGCCCGAGAAAGGAAAGTGGATTTCTAGTGCAAAAGCGTGCTTTCCGTTTTTAGTAAATTTTCTAATTTTCAGAATTATCAAAACCGAATACATTCAAACTTGAATATCTTTTGAACTATCCAACCAAATGAAGTGAAATAAATTTATAAATTCATCTAAAATCATGTAGATTCAGAATATGCAAAAATATTATAAAATTAACTCTGTTTGAATTTCAGATTCAAATTTAAAGAAAGAATTTGAAATATGTCATGTATAGAATTTTTACAATTTAGCTCCAAACTGAATGAAACAAATTTTGTTAGACTTCATGCTCTGTTAGGAACCTGTTTATGCAAAAATACTTAGGGTGTACCATGGAAAATGTTTAAAATATTGCATAGGGTGAGAAAGTAGTCCAATAATAATAATAAATCAGATAATTTCAGAATTTAAAATCTGAAAATTCAAAATAATAAAACATATTGAGTAGTCTCTGGAAATGGTAAATAAAGGTAAATAATCCAAGAAAATAAGATTCATTATTACTGGAAACCTAATCGGAAAATATTCATGTAACATATAAATAAACAATCAACATGATATAATTATATACCCAATCATGTTTGAATTATGCAGTTGCTTTTATTTGGCTCTTACATATGATTCTTTCGTTTTATTGTAATTGCCATGTTATTATTATACGACGTATAGAACCCGACGAGTCCGGAGTAGTCGACAACGAACAAGAGTTCGACTACGCAGATAATCAACAAGGCAAGCGCCCCCTTTGACCATATTGAACCCAGTTTTATAAATGTTTTCATTAAATGTTTTACTGCATACTTTATTTTTATTAAAGTCTGCTATATTATGGGTATTGATAGTTGTACCTGTAGTTACATAGAACTTCCTTGATAAGTATGGATTTGCGAACCTCGTTAACCCTAGAATAACTTAGACACTACTTGATGTCAAATTTGGGTTACTCACACATAGTGCTATGCTTAGCTATGCTTAAAGCAACATAAAACTTTGACATTATTAAAAATGTTGGATATGACATTAATGGGTATGACCTTTCTTTATGATTGGTATTTGATCAAAAATGAAAATAAAACTATGGTTTTGATGCGGGCAATTATTGGCAATAGCCGGGTGTACAAGGGACTTGTACGTAGTGTAGGGGAGACTATTGCCCGTGTCGGATTAAGGACCGAACTACGTGTTCGTTAAACTCAAGAATTACCGTACAACCACAAGTGCTGGTATGGGACAGTATTAACCTATTAAGTTGCTTAAAACTAGCTTTGCACATTGGTAGGCTGGGGTAGTACGAGCTTCTTCAGTGACTGGTTGCTCGAAGGGGCGCCCACACCGAGGTGTTGGGAGTCACGTTTGCTGATACAACGATGAATGCCATACTATAGATATGCTTAATCATTATTGTGCAGTGACTGTGCAAACAATTACACCATAGTACGGGTTTAACATCATCGGGCTGGTGCAAAGTTAGGGTTAAACAATGTAACGGTTATGTTATGATCTCCTTGCCAACACACCAAAGGAAGTGTGTTACTGGCCTGGCAAAAGGGGTTGATCATTACTTGTGGGTAAAGATGTACAACTCTGCATAGTGTCAAACTTTTCGAAAATCCGTTCCCGCGGTTATGGGAATCTTAGTGCGCCAGCACTAGTTAGCTATTTTTATTTTCATAAAACTGAAATTCTACCAGGTGGTGGTAGAAGTTGGCTCTTGAAAATGGTCATGAAACCCAGGTACTTGAAATTTGTTTATGCTTATATCTCATTACCTTCAGTATTAAATTGCTTTTACTTAAATTCCATTTTGCAATCTACTATTCTGTATTTACATTTCAAATTAGCTTTATGCAAAACAACCATGAGCCTTTTCTTGAATTGGCCTACATGTATATTAGGTTTTACAAAAGTCTTGCGAGTACATAAGTACTCAACTTGCCTATGTTGATGTTTTTAGGTGAAGAAACAGATCTCCCCGACGATACCTTTTATGATGCAGGAATCGGGGATATGAACGATGAATTTTACTAGGGTCTTCTTTGTCAGTTGCCTGTGGGGATATTGGGTTAAAGGCGTAATATAAGAAATATGTCTCCACTTATATGTTTTTACTTTTGGTATTGTAAGAATATTATGTACTTTGCTTCCGCCGTAATAATAAAGTTTATGTATGACTGTGATATCAATTTGTATTTGTGCGTACTAGCCACTGATCATGGGACTAGTACTGTATGCACATGGTATCTATTTTTGGTATTAATTATCAAAAATGGGGCCTTACATTGATCATCATCTGAAAATTTTGTGGGAACATTAGTGATTCATCAAAACCATTCACAAAAAAATTAAGAATTTTATAACTTGGTTTGTTTTATTTTTCATTCAGTTCAAACTTGCCGGTCAGCGTTTTATCAGGACAGTAGTAATATTTGAATTTTTAAAACTTCCTCAAATATTATAATCATCTGAAATTTTTGTGAAAACATCACTGATATGTCAGGAACCTATAAAAAAAATTAAAAATGTTTCGACGTCGTTTGATCCATTTTTCGTTCGGTGCAATTTTGTCGAGATCTCGGCAAAACCGGCCGAAATTTCGGTTTTCTCGGTAGAAAAAAATCCAAATTTGAATTTTTTTATATTTCGTCCGAAGATTTGTCCGAAATTTTAAAATCTCATCGAGATTTTGTTCTTCAGTTATGAACGAGATTTGGAGCAAAACGAGATTTTGAACCCTGGTGGAGGTAACCATAACCCTAAACCTGAACACTAAGATGGATATCATCCACTCTTACATGAGCTAAACTGAAACCCAACACTCTTAACGGGTTTTTCAGATGGATATCATCCACTCTTACATGAGCTAAACCGAAACCCAACACTCTTAACGGGTTTTTCAGTCAGACAAGCACGCTTCTCAAAGCGGCCATTACATTGACGCCAAATATGCTCCACGAGCCTGAATTTGCGGCCAACTCCACTTTGGCAAAATACGCGATATACACGCACGTGCGTGTGTGTACATAGCCTAACAAAGTCAACCATGTGTATCTCTAGCTTTGCCACCAACTCATACTAGAGTCCATGCATAAACTTTCATTATAAGTTGGTTGCACTCCACCTAGGTAAGCAATATGGTACTAAAGATCATACACTCAACTTAACACCCCTTTGACTTCTTCCGTTGAATTAATTCAGCATTAATTCCAACAAATCTTACGTTAAGTTTCAGGTTAGAGTGACCCTGGTTTCACACTAACATAATATTTGAATGCTCCCAGCTTCTACCCTTCACTCGTATCACTTTGGATCAATGACTCGTTCGAAAGTGAAGACCTTGAAAGGGAACTCTTGGCCAAACTTTTGGTGGACTTGTGCAAATCTCAGGAGAATTTGCTGAGCCAGAGTCAGCTACTAGAGGGGTATGGTCCATTTGCATTTTAACCGAAGTTCTTATCTTAGTAGTACCATAGCTGGTGATCCCATTAACTGTTTGCTTCTTCTGTCAGGTTCCAACACGTTGTATCAACCTTGGAAGATGCTGTGACCGATGCTCCGATAGCGGCCGAGTTCCTATGGCGTATATTTGCCAAAGTCATACTGCAAAACGTGATCTCGCTGACGGAGATAGGAGGGTTGCTGCATGACGGTGAGGAGGAGCCGCCAGGGCATGCGTTAAGAAGACCAGAGGCTTGCGTCCGAGGTTTTGGGGAGCATGCTGGAGTCCATTAGAGTTGAGAGGGGCGACTCTGCCGTGGATGAGATTTGTGTAACTTTCAAAGTCGCAGTCATCGTTGTGGCACGGACCGCACGGTCCTTGTCTGGCTCCGCTCTGAAATCTGCCCCTCCCTTGCTGCATGGAGCACGAGACAAACCAAGGAGGCATAAAATATGAGAACAAGCTAATTACATTGGACATTCATACCTGTATCAAGTAGCAAACTACAACCATTCAACAGCTAACGGTAGAGTGAAAATTTTAGAATAACTTCAAATTTGATTTACTTAGTAGACTTGCATCGTGAAAACTGCGCTTTTCAAGAAAATGAACAGATATTGTGAAACGGGGAGTATATTTTCAAACAATCTTGTATTAAGTACGACCATCTTGTACCCAGACTAACGGTAGAGTGAAAATTTTAGAATGACATCAAATTTGATTTACTTAATAGACTTGCATCGTGAAAAGTGCGCTTTTCAAGAAAATGAACAGATATTGTGAAACGGGGAGTATATTTTCAACCAATGTATGTATGTATACTATACATTATAGTGGGGGAGAAATGGAGAGCCCTCAGCCGCGCCACGTCACCATGTCCGCGAAAAGAATCTCCGGAAAATTCAAAATTATGTTTAGGTCCTCCAGTCAGTTTTTAGTGGAAAGGATCCGGGAAAAACAAAATTACGTTTAGATTCCTCTGTAGTTTGCGTTTAAGTCCTCCCATCGGTTTTTATCAAGATGGACTTGAAAAAACAAAATTACGTTTATAACCCGGGAAAACGGTTTTTAGCACACTAGACCCGAAGAGAAAAGAAATTACGTTTAGGTCATTCCACGGTTTTCTCCCAAAAATAAAAAACACAAATTCACTGATGATTTATAGCAGTCCACAGATTCATCGACAGGTCCTAGCGACCCATTTCTTTTGAAAAAAAACTGGAATTACGCAAAAAAAACACGTTTGTTTTCTCCCAAAAACAAAAGGCATAGATTTGCTGACAGTTTATAGCAGCCCACAGATTCGTCAACGGGTCCTAACGACCCTTTTTATAAAAAAAACAAGAAAACCGGAATTACGCAAAAAAAAAATGAAAAAGCGTTTAGGTCCCTCCACGCTTTTCTCTCAAAAAAGGTACAGATTCGCCAACGGTTCTAGCAGCCCATTTTTTTTTTAGAAAAACCAAGAAAACCGGAATTACTCAATTCTTTTCCAAAAATATCCGTCGGACCAAATTTCGCACGTCGTAACATCGCGCGATCGAATTTCCCAAATTTCGACTGACGTAGCAGCATGCGACGAAATTTCGCACGACGCAACATAGCGCGTTGCCCTGACTAGTCTTGTATTAACTACGACCATCTTGTACCCAGACTAACTACTTTTTTATACACTGATGGTCAAACTTGAATTAAAATGGGAGGAGCCTCTAATTAATATGTTTATTCCTAGTCTTTTTATTCCTTCCATTATTCCTAGAATTAATGTGAGTAGGGCTGAAAATAAAAACGAAATTTTTGACCTTTCGGAGTAAAACGGAAACGGAAGTCTTTTTTCGGAAACAGAAATAAAAAATATCAGTACGGAAACGAAAACAATTTTTTTTTGTCGGAAACGGAAAACGAAACAGGAGAGCTATTTCCGGCGGAAACAAAAATGGAAATCCTATATAAATGAAACCGGAAATTCCGTCGGGAACTTATTCCACTTGACCAAAAAGGAGAATGGAGAATTTACATTTATTTTTGAATTAAAATAATTTCAAAAATACAAATAGCCTAGAAAATATCAAATAGAGTTCAAAAATTCCGAAACAATTCTCAAAAATACTTTGAAACATTTTAAACCTAGGAAAATTATTTCTAGAATAATTTTGGTTTTATTTTTCACGAATAAATTAATTTTATAAATATAAAAATAGCAAAATAGTATTTATAAACTCCAAAAAATTCAAGATAAATCTCAAAAAATCATAAATAAACATTGAATAATAATATGCAAATTTTAGGGCGTTACACCTTTATAGTTGGAGGAATAAGAGGATATCGATGATAATGATATGGAGGACATAATAGTCTTATCTGGGGAACAAATAGCGAGCCTTCAACTGACAAACTTGAGAAAAAACTTTCTAGTGATACCGGTGAACATAACATTGCTTTTGTGTCCACCTTAGAGGTGAAATGAGTTACATTGTTTTTACGGTTATGTATATTGTGATCATGTACTATATTTTTGTGGAATTTTTTACTTTCGTTTCTGTATCCGTTCCGCATCCGTTTTCGGGTTTCCGATTTTATTTCCGTTACCGGTAAAAAATATGAAAACAGAAACGGAACGACCATTTACCAACCATTTCCGTCCCGTTTTCATCCCTAAATGTGAGGGCTCTCGGAGGAGTCTCCAATTAGTACCACACTAGCGAACTACTTTTTATATATTGATGGTCAAACATGAATTACAATGGGTGGAACCTCTAATTAATATGGTTATTCCTAGTCTTTTTTTCCCTTCTTTTTTCCCTATATTAATGTGTGAGCTCCTGGAGAAGTCTCCAATTAGTACCGCACTGGCTAGATGTCTTAAATATTGTTTTTTCATAAAAATGTACCAGTTTAATTGGATTTAGATACAACTTCGAAGTTTTAAATATTGTTTTTTTTTTCATAAAAATGTACCAGTTTAATTGGATTTAGATACAACTTCGAAGTTTTAAATATTGTTTTTTTTCATAAAAATGTACCGGTTTAATTGGATTTAGATAGAACTTCGAAGGCTATCAACTTGTTTAGCTTGAACAAATCAAACTTTAACATGATTGAAACTTCTTTTTAAGATATATAATATACATTATAATATTAAAAGTTAGTAAGGACATTAGCTATTAAAGTTCCAGCAGGTTGGGCTATACATTATATGTACGCATCATCCGGGTTGCAAGCATGTATTTTTCTAGTTCTCAATTGTAACATATTTACCATTGCATATGACCAATCTAAGCTGTAAATGGGAAATCGGACGTAGCTTAGTTTGCCGATTTTCGAAGAAAAATCGGTGAAAATCGGTTGATTTTTTATTATTATTTTTCTTTCGCTTTTTTACCGCTAATTTAAAAAAGTTTGACTTCAAAACTATTCGATTTCGACTGATTTTTAACTAAAATCGGTGCTAACCTCCCAGCGATTTTTGAGTGCGATTCGGTATTATGAACCGTGTTCAGTGCTCTGATTCTGGCTGGTTCTGGGGAACCCAACTTTTTGTTTGGACCATACTGCCCTTGATTTCTTGTTTTTTTTTATTTACTAAGCTCCGTTTTCCTCTTCTTCGATTTTGGCTTCTCTAGTAACCGAAGTAAGATGCTACAGTACCCCCACTGCACCAGATCCCTCGGCGACAGTGCAATTGCCGTGGAACGGAAGTGCGGAAATGCAATTTTCGCAGAACGGGTGCACGAAAAATGCAATTTCCGTGAGATGAGGGTGTGGCATTTGTATTTTTCATGGCGCGGGCGTGCGGCAATTGGATTTGCCGCGGTGTAGTGGCCCACCAAATTCCACATCCCCCTGCGCGGAATAGGGCCATTCCTGCAAAAAAAAATTCTACATGAGCTAGTTCTGTAAAAAAAATTAGGGAGGCTCGAAGAGTGAACAGTTCACGTCGCTTGCCTTCCCAAGTGTGCTAATGGCTTCAAGTAACTTCATGCTTTCACCACCAAGGTTACAAATCTCAACGAAATTTCGCAAATTTTCGGTGAGATCTCGGATTTCGGCTAGGGATGAGATTCAAAATCCCGGTCAGATAAAAAAAATAAAATTGCTATAGTAATTTCAAAAATTTAGGCAAGATCTTGGCAAATTTCACCGAAATCTCAGGGTTTTTTTGACCAAATTTGACCTTTTTTACCGGATTTATCTCAATAACCCTTAAGAAAGTCATCTCCCATTAAAATTTATTGAAAAACCAAATATTTGAGACGTTTTCAAATTTTGGTAGAAACACTGTCATATTTATATAAAATTGTATAAGCTTGATCATGCTCTAAAAAATTTATGGTACTATATTCAATAGTGTAGGATCATACAGAAAAAAAATTAAACTTTATTTGTTGTCTTTAAAAAATCAAAAAACAGAATGAACATAACTGAGACAATAACCTTGTAAGAATTTTATAAATTTTCTCGAGTGTAATCATGATCCAAATTTTTTTATGAAAACTTAAGAATTGCATCAGAACACTTATTTAAAAAAATTTAAAAAATTAAACTTTTTTTGTTTGCTCAATCAAATCTATGGATGAATTAAACTTCATTTATTATCTTTCAAAAATAAGAAACACAAGGAACACAAATGGTACAGTACCATTGTAAGAGTTTTATAAATTTATTATAGTGTGATCATGATCCAAAATTTTTATGAGAGCTTAAGAATTGACTCAGAACCCTTCTATAAAAGTTTCAAAAATTCTAACCCTTTTTTGATTGCTCAATCAAATCTATATATTGATCATCAAGTTTTTATCACGACAGTAGCACTCTCACAATTTTTTAAAATTCCTCAGGCTTGATAATCATATTAAATTTTATAAGAATATTAGTGATACTTCAGGACCATCCAAAAAAAATTCAAAAATTTCTAATGTGATGTGAACCATTTTTCATTCGGTTGAAATTTGTCGGTCAGCCTTCAGTAGCACTATCCTAATCTTTTAAAATTCCTCAGAATTGATCATCATCTGAAAATTTTATGGAAACATTATTGATGCGTCATGACCATTCAAAAAAAAATTCAAAATGTTCTAACGTGGTTTGCACCATTTTTCATTCGGTTGAAATTTTGTCGGTCAGCCTTTTATCAGAACAGTAGCACTCTTAGAATTTTTAGAAATTCCTCAAGCTTGATAATCATCTGAAATTTTTATGAGAACATTAGTGATGTGTTAGGACCATGCAAAAAAAATTCAAAAAATTTTAACATTGTTTCGATCATTTTTCGCTCAGTTGAATTTCGCTGATATTTCGGCATTTCTCGATGAAATTTCAGTAATTTCGACCGAATTTCGGTTCAAAAATTCTAGATTTCAAAATTTCTTTACAACTTTTGACCGGATTTCATCCCAAGTTCTGAGATTTTGCGTGAATTCCGGATTTCGCCAATCTCTGAGATGAACAAAATTTGAAACCTTCCTCATCACTATTGATCCGAGTTTAGTAGCCCGTGCTGGCATCTGTCGCAAAAACAGACGGAAGTACGTATGTCGAGCATGTAAGCAACTGTGCAGGTCACGGCTCCAACAGAATTTCACAGCCATGCCGACACAGAAAAAGTAAGAGTGTGTTTAGTAGAGCTTCAGTTTCATCAGATGTTCCATCAGATTCGCGGATCTGATGGTGTTGGGTATTGTTAGCTTCACTAGATCCGTAGAGTTGAAGCTGTGAGTACATTAAAAGTGTTTAGATTGATCATCTTGTTTATATTTTAGACAAAAATATAAAGTTAATTCACTTTATTTTAGCCTACAAGTTCCAGATCTCAGGTGAAACTAGAATCTAGAGCTCTACCAAACAGACCTTAAATCTCACCATGAAGTACCCTAAAGCCTATTGGAGCCCAATATCAGGTAAAGAATAAGGGCCTCTTTGTTTTTTCTTTTAATTCTAGATTTTGGTCTCAAAAGCAGAATAAAAAACAATAGAATTGCTAAGAGCCAGACGTCCGATTTTTTCAGACGCTGCAACATTTTTTTTCTACTCATGAAATTTTTTTTTTCTACGCATGAAATATTTTCCTTCGATTAGAATGTCGATCCGGATCACTGCAATATTTGAGTGAAATATTTTTTTCCTACGTGTGAAACATTTTCCTTCGATAACAGTAGAAATGTGCGCGCGAAAAAAAATATTGCACACGTTGAAAAAAATGTTGCAGACGTGAGAAAAAAATATTGCACCGAGCGTCCGATGCAACATGCTCAAATCAGACATCCGGCTGCTAGTTCTTCCCAAAAAAAACAAACAGCTCGATTTTAGGAATCGATTCTCACAATCCAACCTACTCATATACACTACAATTCACAATCCACTTCATATGTGTTTTTGGAGAATCAACTTCTTTGCGATCACAATCCAATGTCAGCTTTTAGATAATCCAAAGAAAAAACAAACAAACCCTAAGAATTGCAGAAACGCAAGTTCTAGATTGCCTGACTTCGCATATGAACCTAATATTACAACAGAATGACAAGTAGGCAACAAAAACATGACACAGTTACAACATGACCTTTTAGTAACCGTAAAATTCAAATATACGATACCCCAAAAAAAAAAGTATGTGTATCTACGGTAAACAAACCACAAGCATCAAATCGGAACGATGGCGAGAGGAGAAGCAAGAGATGGGAGGTCAGCGAGGGTCAGCTGGGTACCGGTGATATGTTACATTTCGGAAGCCACGGCTACACCAACTGAATAAAGGGATGAACTACGGCGCACAAAGATGAGCTGCTCACAAAGTGCTATGCAACGAAGAATGAGATTACTCTGCCCTGTACCTTTTGCATCTCCAGTATTCATGGTTGTTATGGCTTGTGAAGCTTGAAGCCAAACACCCTTGGGAAGTATTGCTGCGACGGCTTCTGGGGCTTTAAGTGCGGGTACGTCATTAGAAACAAGTGAGGAAATGTTGGTCCAAAGTATGCTCCATCAATGTCTACACAAGAGTCAAGAAAAGTGCAGAGCTCAAGAAACCTTTTTTTTAAGAACAAGAAACATAGTTCCCCTAACATGCAAAGGGGGAAAAAGCTTTCTTTTCTGTCAGCTGAAAAGTCATTCTCCAAGCATCATGTATCATATTGTTCACAATGTTTTGTCACATCCAGTGATCCAGACAAAATGTTGCATAATGTTTTGACCATTTTGGGGTGCGGTTAGTTCAATGAAAAGTAAAAGAAGGCAAAGCATATCAAGAGTAACTATAGCATGAATCGGATTTTTTTCGTTACGCAGCACGAACAGGGTGGGAAATGCTGAATCTTGAAAGTTCTCTTCCTAAGAATTTGGCTATGTTAATGCTTAATGCAACTGTATAGGATTTGCTTCCATGAATGATTCTGTGGGGTGTCATTTTAGTGTAACGGATAGATTAAACATTCTACAACTGAACAAATGCTGAAAGGACAAAGCTACAAGATGAGAGTAAACAAAGTGTAATCAGGCAACTCAAATGTTTGTGTGAGCATGCCAGCAACTTCCCTTATCAATTGTCTATTGACAGGACGATCAGATCTGCGTAGGCATTTTAAGCAATCAATAAGAGTTAGAAGGCATATGTTGTTGGAGGAATAACTAACATCTCCTTAGATATAGCCCGTCAAGGATGGTCGTGATCCTCATACCCTGTCCTACAGGGAAACGCATGGGGGCTCTAAAGCGTCCTCCCTCAAAGGCTATGTCTCATGTCCCAACAGAGGGCTTACCACGCTGACTTAATGCCTCCGATGACATTCATCCCTAGCGGGTCGCGCAAGGCAAATGGTCCGTTGGCCCAGGAATATGATCTAAGACATTGGGGCTACTCATCATATAGGGCATACACAATGCGACCGACAACTGATTATATGATATAAAGATCATACAACTACCTTGTGCCTAGAAAGGACAATAATATCCCTCGCATGTACTTATAGATTAACTATCTTCATGAGGGGTATTTATGTCATTTGTATAGGCCCAAGAGCCTACAAATACCACATGTATCTCTCATTTGTAACTTGAACTCTCTTGAGCAATAAAATAGCACATTCAGGGCCTGTTTGGGGGAGCTGTAGCTTTTTTGGAAAACTGTCTTTTGGCTTTCTAGGCTGAAAAGCAGTTGTAGTTTTTTTATAAGAGACTATTTGACAAATAACTAATTTCCCAGGTCCAGCTCAGCTTTCGGCTTTTGCTAGTTATATATGGCTTCTAGCTTATGTCAAAAGCCGCTTAAAAGCTGAGCTTACTGGCTTTTCGAAAATTGAAGCCGACTTAAAACCCTCCTAAACATGCCCTCAAACTGGTGAGCCTTCGGGGACCTACACCTCAGAGGCAACCCCCGTTGGCCCACCGACATAACAACCCCCGAACTTATATAAATCTCCGTGTCATTTTTACTCCCGTGAACGATGGCCCGTTAGTTGGCCGACGTCCACCCCGTCACTTGTGTTAGGATTTCACACCTACAACATATGTATTATATTTATTGGAAATGAAAGGATACTGCTTTCATATTTAGATCTCGGATAGTAGATGTCTTCACACTTAGGGCAGTAAATCTTCACGTTACTAGAACGAGGAATGTCTGATTGTCCAACTGGAAGACATGGTTGGCCGCTGCAATACACACTAGGGCATCTGCCAAAGTCATAGTTCTTGTATTTATCCAACTGCACAAACATCAAATGTGAAAAGTCACCACTTAATTACAGTACTCCAACTTATCCATCAGAAAAAAACATTTCAGAGCTGCAAATAGAGATGAAGAGCCTCACCATTGCAGCCAACCCTTTACTTGTAAGAATATACCGAACATTAATCAATCCATAAAGCATCTCAGCAGCTGATTCAATAAGTTCAGTTTGCTCTTCTGTGAACATATCACCTGTGTATTTACACAAAATCACATTGAAAAAGTGTTGCATCAACAAGAAAAAGTTAGTAGAAGAAAGCAAATCAATGTATGATAACAAAAGATCTCCCAGAACATAAAATCAATTATTCCAAAGAGTAAGAGAAATTCTTGTTCCAATATCATGTCTTTCTTGTAATTTCTCATTTGATGAGCTTCATTGTGACTTGTTGATGACTTCCTTTCAGTCCATTTTCTAGCATGCCCAAAGCTTTATTTTGGTAATGCTATCATGTGATGTGTTGTGAAAAATAATTACTGTGAAAAACTCCTATACAAAATTTGAGGGGCTTTAGCAAAGATTCGTTACAGATGTTTGTGACAAGATATGATGCTGTTTTTTCATCAACTATAGCAGTTCCAGTGCAATCTAAAAGGAAAGGAACAAATGAATGAATCAAATAGCCCCTAAGACGAGAGCACAATTTCCCTCCAAAGCACAATTTCCCTCCAGAGCATCTCTGGGCTAGGCAAGTGGGATGCAACAAGGGGATCTAGAGCCAGCCCTGTGGAAGGGAAACATAGGAGGGTTCATTTCTTTGCGACCTGGCTCGGTTGGTGCATGCATGAGGGTGGGATTTGTGTCGCTTCACATCCTAAGCCGCAGACACTTCCTACTAGCCTCACCTCCCCAGTTTTCCCTCTTGTGAACTCCTCTCTTCCTCCCACTCCCTCCCACATCCTTGCTGGAGGCGGAAGCTGCTGCTCCAATCTCCCTGGCCACAGTTGTGGCATTCATTTTATTGCCTTGATTTATCCATGATTTCCTATTTATGAATGGTAGATATGGATGCTTTCTTGTTCATTTACTATTCATGAATGATACACAATAATGAAGTGACAAATTTGCTGTCTTATACTCTTACTCCAAAATTGATTTACCTACTTGTTTTGATTGCAGGACAATATATGAGGTGAAAAATTTGCTGATGCACCATATTTGCGACGCTTTTCATGTAAATTAGTCTTACATCTTATTGCTACTTGTGTGATGCAGTTCTACCTCTTGATATGTGTTGCCAGATTCAGGTCTCATGCTGTCATGCAACCTACCAATCAGGTGTTATTTCATCAGGGAAGTGCATCTCAGCTCGAGAAACCAACCAAACAACTTCACCACTCAGCCAAGTCAACTCAAAACAAGCGACCATTCAACTTCCCGTTGCATTCACTTGGCCTGGCTGACTCCTATGGGCCAGGCTAGGTCTATGTGGGCAATCAAACACACCCTAATTGCCATGCTATAGCTGTTGACTGGCAAAACCAGCTAGACTGCTAGAGCCAGGACAAGGTAAACAGGACAATTTCAATTTACTATTTACCAATCAAAGGAAGAAAGCACTGCCTGAATCCAGCTGTCTATATTTAAGTTTTAAACATTATTCAGCTATCATGATCCTCCATTCTAGTTAAATATTTCTGTAACGCATTTATCTCTGAATTGAAGTAACAAACATAAAAAGAAGTGGGATACCATGTGAAGATTCAACATCCAATATCAGATCAAGAGCATAGTCATAATGCGGAACTTGACCGCTTAGCCCACAAAGGTTGAAATCATCTTGTATGTACTCATCATCAACTTCACAGAAAAACTCATTGCCCCGCAAGCTACAGAACCATGAAATCCATGATGTATCTTCTCCATCAGAACCACTCAAATCTGATTCTTCACTGTTAGTTTCTGATTCTCCTGTAAATCAATCAGTACAAAAAAATTATAATCAAAACAGAAATAGCAAGAACTCTCCAGAAGTTGCTTATAGCAAACTAAGCTGAAACTGATTCCATTACACTAACCAAACAAACACTTTGTAGGATCAAATGATTCTGATAAGGGCAATATTGTGGCATCCCTCAAACCAAACAGTGCCATAGATTTCAACTGTAAAAGGTTAATTAGATCAACTATTACTCTTTTGTTCTTCTTTACTGAATATGAGGCACCAAATTTCCAAATTTGGTCCCTTTTTCTGGCTAGCCTTAACCGATCAGATGCCAAGGTCTCTAACTCAACAAACATCACAGATGCAGTGCAGATCTGGCTACCACCTCAAGAGCATAATTGACAGCAGCAACCGGTGTTATTCTACCTGTCTGAAGCAGCAGCTGCAACCTATTCATTGGGAGAGGAAGTTATGAGATCTATATTTGGGTTCAGACTTCAGTCGCAAGAGAGTTCCATGAATGATAAGGTATGGGAGAATAGGACAGTGATTAAGATTAGCTGACATGTAAAGTAAGCAAACTACCATATGACCATATCTAGTTTTAGCAGTTCGTTACTCGTAATGTGGGTAAAGTAATATATCAAAGTTGTTGTATAAGAGTAATAGATTCGTAGCTTGATTTCATAGTTTCTCATATTCAGCTCATTTAACTTATTCTAGTTAGAGAAAGAAGGCAAATGATTTTAATACTGAAGGTTGTATGGGCAAACCCTTTTTTTCCTTTTGGTTGTACTAATCTAACCTATTAAGACTAACTCCTAATTTCACATTGGTTTCAACGTGCTTTGGGCTTAACTTCTATCATTTCCTGCTTGGATGACTTAATTATAAATAGATTAAATACAAGCAATCACATGCATACTCACTGATGCGAGCTCCTGATGAATGCCCCTAACCACCAAAAAGTCCCTAAAAACTGAAAACAAAAATTCACCTAACAAGCAAACAAAGTACGTTTGATAACATGTCACACCAAATGCCCTTAAAATCAATGCAAGTGTGCCTTAATGGTTATATTAAGATTACTATTAGCAACTATCTATTACTGAGTACATAATTTGCATTACACTACTAGTGACCTCAACATTAGAATGTTTTCATGCCTGCTCACATCCCATGACCATCATGAATTGCAAACTTTGCAAGTCTCGCCAATGGCATCATCATCCTCATCTGATCCACAGAATCATAAACTAGGAATCTACATCAATCATCAATATCTGCATCTTTGAGATATCTCGCACTTAAACATAACAAAATAGACGAAACAAGAGAAATTTAGCATATCCTACAACAGAAAGTGCACAAGCGTCAAAGGATGGTACGAAATAAGAGTGATCTAACAGTTGAACATACCATTGTTCGGGTGTTCATTTGCAAATTGTAACCACATAAAATTCCCCCCTTTAACAGGCAGTCCACTTCACATCTAAAGCTACAAGGCATAACCAGTTACCAAAAAAGAACACAATTTCCCCGCTCCGGTGGCAGAACACAGATGATAACTTATCGCACCAGCAAACCACCAAAAGAGCAAAATAAGCAGCCAACAAAATAAAGAAAGCATGCCGCGGGACAGGGCTCACCATCAGAGAACTTGCCCTTGGACATGGCGGTGGATCCGCCGCCGGAGCGGGGCACCTCCGGCTGCTTACCGGCGGCAATCCGGTCCCTCTCGCGGCCGCCAGTGAACCCCCACGACGTCGACGGAGACGACCTTTCCATCGCCTCGCCGATCCGCTTCCTCTCGCTGGCGCCCCCGGCCGCCGCCGAGACGCCTCGATCTCTGTGCACCTCCTCCTACTCCTTCCTCGCCACCAAATCTCCAGGCGAGACGGCGGGGTTGGGAATATGGGGGCGGGGCTAGTGTTTGGAGGCGGCGGAGGTGGGGAGATCACGCGCACCCGAGTCGAGGTCTCGAGGCGGACGCAACGTGAGACCGCGGGGAGACGAAGAGCGGAGGGGAGGAAGAGTCCGGCGCAGGGTTAACAAAACCGGCAGTTTTCGACCTTTTCCGTTGCGGTTCGATATCAGTTTAATTAAATAGATTAAAAAATTTATGTGTTGAAAACCACTTGAAAAATCATTTTTATGAAACATTTAATTGATCGGTAGTTTTCGGTGAAAACTGAACGGTTTTTTATTTTTTTTTATTTTTTTTCAAATTTTTTTTTTCTTAATCTTTCTGTTTTTGACGGTTTTCGAGCGGTTTTTGTGATTTTCGAATTTCAAACGATTTTTTAAAAAACGGTTTTCAAAACCTGATCCGAGGCCGTTCTGTAATTCATCGAGAAGAAAATTAGTTCCATGCCATCCAAAAGGATCTAAATTGATCCTCTTCCATCCAAGTTTACGAGTTATATTTCTTCTTGACATATAAATCAAGAAGATATTAAAAATGACTAGATTACTCTTAAGTATTATCACTAACGACTATGCTCAATGCATATATATATATATAGATAGATAGATAGATAGAAAATATAAAGTAAAGATAGATATTTATTAGAGGTATAGAGGAAATATCACACTAATTTTATATTACAATATAAAATACACTATATTTATAGACAAAGCAAAAAAAGTAGCCTTACAAACTTAGCCGAAGAAAATAACATCTAATGTGAGATGATATATAGGTTGAAGCCATGTGTTACTGACTCCATGTATTTCATACAATCTAAAAATATCTAAATTGATAATGACACATAGGTTGAAGCCATGAGTTACTCATGTATGCTGGTGACATCTTAAATATATTTTATAATCCGATAAATTTTGCCATAGTAGTACGTAATACTTCTCTCTCAGAAACTTTGGTAAGAGTGTGCACCTTCCTCGTAATCGCATAAAGGAAACTTTTTGCAGAAAATAATATCGTGGTATTTATATAAGTGGAATGATTTAACCATACTGACTACGGATCAGTACTTCAGTAGCGTTAGAACTTACAGTCCCATACGAATAGCGCGTTCTAGCTGTGCGTGGGTTTCATCCTTCTTTTATTTCTTTATCAATTTAGTTAATAGTTTTGTAGCATGTAAAAAAAAAACACTCATGTAGCACTACTACGAATAGCGCGTTCTATAGATTCATATTTGCCGTGCTTATAAATTCACTAATTCGAAACCAAAGATTCAAACAGACCCTATTGGTATGTCTAGGGAATACTACGATTTCTTAGTAATTCAATTCCTGTGTGTATTGATGTGTTTTTCTTTTTTCCTCATTTTTTACTCTACGTGCAAAGAGGCCCTAAAATCTCAGCTCAAAATGCATATTGTTGATTTGTTGTGAATAAAAGAAAGAAAGGAGAACGTTTAAAACCGAAAAACAAAAGAAATAAACATATTACTAAGATCTGTATAGCCAATGCGTGGAAAATAGACAACCTTGTTGTATGATACTGTAAACATGTGCATAACCTATCTTAAATATGTACAGTATAATTATCAACCTATACATATTGCTTCTTCTTATCTTTCAAAGACGTCTCCGAGAAGTTCTCAAATTGATTTTACCATAGGGATCAAACACGTGTGCCTCTTCGAAGAGGAGAAAGATATTTGCAAAAGGTACTCCTACGTGTGCTCACCTTCGGTATGGTTCTTGCATGTATCTGGAGAGAGGGGAGCAACACTATTTTTTTGTTGTTAATTGTATCGTAGGCCGATACAGAAAAATAGAGAAATGAATGTTACAGTGTGCATAAGAGAGAAAGTATAAGTGACCATTTTTATTTTACACGCTAAACACAGTTGTCCTTTAAAAATGCCCTAAACTAAGGATAAACTAGAAAGCAATATACGTTCATACCCATTTACAAAAACAAAAGATTGTGCATGTACAAATACCAACTCATGTGTTTGTATCCTCTTTTACGAGGAACAAATTATAGTTTTTCAACCGTTGAAATCCCCTCTCTCCCATATGCTCGACAATGTCACCATGATGTACCTGCCTCACCGTCATCTATATCTATACCCCTTTATAATGCACCTAAGCATTCTTTTCTACGTCCACCCCAAATAATACACCCCACTAGAGATGGCCCAACCTTCATGCACCCAGCGAAACGTTCTCAGAAACTTGTCTCCATCAAAATTAACCTCTCAGATCTTTCCTCAGCTTTACTCACCCACATCCGATGGCCATTGTTTAATGTGTCTAACTCATCCCTGTGGCCCACAACAGATCTCCCCACCTCCAAAGATCATCTCAAGGAAAAGGAAACAAATATCCTGGAATTAAGGAAAAGGAAACAAACGTTCTAGAAAAGGAAAAGACCATATATTACGTGCTGGAAAAAGGAAACCGGAAGACAGGACACTATACTAGTCACCACTTGTATCTTTAACTAGCACCTTGATTACCTTATGTATCCTCTCATCTATACTCCTTTATAATGCATCTAAGCATTCTTTTTTACATCCACCCCAAATAATACACCCCACTAGAGATGGTCCAACCTTCATGCACCCAGTGAAACGTCCCCAGAAACTTGCCTCCATCAAAATTAACCTCTCAGATCTTTCCTCAGCTTTACTCACCCACATCCGATGGCCATTGTTTAATGTGTCTAACTCATCCCTGTGGCCCACAAACATATCTCCCCCCACCTCCAGCATCATCTCAAGGAAAAGGAAACAAATATCCTGGAATTAAGGAAAAGGAAACAAACGTTCTAGAAAAGAAAAAGATCATATATTACGTGCTGAAAAAAGGAAATCGGAAGACAGAGCACTATACTAGAAATAAAAGATTGTGCATGTACAAATACCAACTCATGTGTTTGTATCCTCTTTTACGAGGAACAAATTATAGTTTTTCAACCGTTAAAATCCCCTCTCTCCCATATGCTCGACAATGTCACCATGATGTACTGCCTCACCGTCATCACCACTTGTATCTTTAACTAGCACCTTGATTACCTTATGTATCCTCTCATTCCTTGTGTATCCTCTCATTTTAGATAATTGCTATCGTTTGTTGGTGAACACCATTCCACCAAATCTAAATCTAAGATATAGGAAATCATCGCTAAACTAAATTTTAAAGAAAGTAGGGTCGCGCATCCTAAAACCCGGTGCAAGGAAAGATCAAAGACACCCTTGTCGCGCAGGAAGCGGTCAGCACGAGCGCGCCACGACTCAATGGCAAATCCGTAACTACATCGAATTCCAGCGTCTAAACAGCAGAAACCGACTCTCTCGACCCAGGGAAGGCCACGCAGCGCAGCCGCAGGGTACTTCAGTTCCGTGTTGGCTGGCTCTCCGCAATCTAAAGGCTCCACCTCTAGGGTTTCGCCTCCCCGGTTCGATCTTCGACGAGGGCACGAGGTACGTGGATTCTGGCATCGTCATCCCCCGATTTGACGCCTGTTTCCGCTAAATCTGTGTTTTTCTTGATGGTGATTTCTAGGTGGTGTGTTTGGTTTGCTGTGTTCTGAGAGATGCAGCCGAAGTCGGCTAGGAGGGGCGGCGCCGCGGCGGGGAGGAAGGGGCCGGCGACGAGGGGCAGGGTGGCGAAGGCGCAGGCGCCCGTGGAGGAGGTGAAGGCCGCGGAGGAGGCTCCGAAGGGGGAGGAGCAGAAGCGGCAGCCGTCGCCGCCATCGCAACAACCGGCCCCGGAGGTGAAGGCTTCGTCGGATGCTGCAGCGAACGGTGCCAGCCACGGTGAAGGTATTGCGTCCTACTTCTTCTGTGATCTGTGCTATGGCCTATGAGAATCTGGATGAATTGCTGCATTGGTGTATTTGTACGGTGGTGCAATAATACCACCTTTATTTTGACGTCATGTAGATTTTCTCCGTTCTGTTGATGGTAGACATGGGTTCACGAGGAGCATGCTTGTGTTGGCGTATTAGATTCGTTACATCCTTTAATATTTGCTAGGAGGCGGAGGCGGTATTTTTAATGAGTTGAATGATATTCAATGGATGAGGTTACATGTCATTTTGCTTTAACAACGACAAATATGATTTTTTCCTAGTTTTATGATAGAGAATATAACATGAACCACTCTCTTAACAAGCATGAAAGAACATATGTTTGTTGTGACTTTATGGTTTTTTTTTTGGTATATATGTGTTGGGCACTCTGTTTATTTTCATGGGGTTTGAGATTTATGTATCTTATGATTCCTTCATTTTTAGACGAGGTAACTATGAAAGAAACATACGAAGAGGAGGACAAAGGTGAACGGCTGGAGTTCGAGGATGAGCCAGAATATGAAGAGGAGGCTGCTGTAGACTATGATGAAAAGGATTTGGAGCAGTATGAAGAGCAATATGAGGACGGTGATGAAGGGGTGGAGTATACTGAAGGTGTGGTTGAAGAGGAGACCGATATGGTGGACGAGGAACTGGATGATGATGTGGATGATGGGGAGGGTGAGGGATATGAAGATGCTGATGGAGAACAGAGCGTGGATGTGGAGGATGAAGATCATCATGAAGTGGTCAAAGAGCACCGCAAACGGAAGGAGTTTGAAGTTTTTGTTGGTGGGCTAGATAAAGATGCGACAGAAAGTGACCTCAGGAAAGTTTTTGGTGAAGTGGGTGAGATCACTGAAGTTCGTTTGATGATGAACCCTATTACAAAGAAGAATAAAGGTTTTGCCTTCCTGCGATATGCGACTGTGGAGCAAGCTAGGAGTGCTGTCTCAGAGCTAAAGAATCCACTGGTTGGTCTTAAGATCTAAATATTGTATATCTGTGATATATTCTTTTTAAAGTAACTTAATAATTTATTAAACACTGTAGGTGCGAGGTAAACAATGTGGTGTTGCTCCGAGTCATGACAATGACACACTTTTTGTTGGCAATATCTGCAAGACATGGACGAAAGAACATGTATGATGCTTAAACTCTTTTCTCTTTATGTTCTTTCTCTGCTTCTTGGTTGAAGAAATAGCTTATTTTGGCATTTACAGCTGAAGGAGAAACTGAAGAATTACGGAGTTGAGAATTTTGATGATTTAATATTAGTTGAGGACAGCAATAATCCGGGGATGAATCGTGGGTATGCTTTACTTGAGTTTTCTTCTCGTTCTGAAGCAATGGATGCTTTCAGGCGATTGCAGAAGAGGGATATAGTCTTTGGAATTGATCGTAGTGCAAAGGTTTCCTTTGCCGATTCCTACCCTAAAGTTGATGATGAAATAATGGCACAGGTAATTACTTATTTTTCTATAGTAATTCTAAGTGGCTTTGTCATGAAAGTTTTTTATATGGTTTGGTCATTCAATCATTCACTCTTGTACTAGTTAGTTTGTATGTTTTTTTTGGTGTTGTGTTTCGGTTGATATTCTACAAATATGTTTAAAGCTGTTGAATCCTCATTTTGGTTTTATGGTTCAGGTCAGAACTGTATTTATTGATGGCCTTTCTCCCTTATGGGATGAAGATCGTGTTAAGAAGTACTTTAAAAAGTATGGAGCTATTGAGAAAATTGAACTTGCCCGAAACATGCCAGCAGCCAAGAGAAAGGATTTTGGGTTTGTTACTTTTGATACGCATGATAATGCTGTTGCATGTGCAGATGGGATAACTAATTGTGAGATTGGCGAAGGTGATAACAAGGTCTGTTTCCCAACTGTGTTTGCTGTACCGTTTTAACTGATTTTTACCATATACTCAAATCTGTTGGTCAATGGATCAATAATCACGCAATTCCTTCTAATGGCTGTTACGTCCTTGTTCAGGCAAAAGTGAGAGCCAGATTGTCAAGACCACTACAGAGACCTCCTAGAATGAAGCATGGGGTAAGAGGAAATTTTAGGATTGGGCATAGTGCTCCTCGACTTGGCCGTTTTCCATATGCTCGGCCTCCTCCACCACGCCGGCCTCCACCACGTATTGTACGACCTGTTGTTAGTCACTTACCACCCATCAGGAGTCGTCCACTGAAGAGGCAAATAGATATTAGAGATAGACGCCCTGTTATGTCAATACCAGATAGAGTTAGGCGTATACCTCCTCCGGACAGATCCTATGATAGAAGGCCCCCAGGTGAGCAGATGTTATGTGCAATCTATCCATTTTTGTTGCAGTCCAGTCCACTCTAGCAGCCTCACTTTTTCTCATACTTCATTTGTGTACAGCTCCTGTTTACCCAAAGAGAAGCCCAAGGAGAGAATATGGAAGGCGTGATGAACTTCCTCCTCCGAGGAGCAGAGCTACCTTTGCTGACTACAGTTCAAGAGTTCCAGTGGATAAACACCCCTCTTACAGGGATGATTATTCACCCCGGGGATCAACTTATTCAGACATCGGTCCTCGTAGTGCTCCCCGCTTTTCCGATAGGCGAGCATATGCTGATGATGGTTATGGAGGGAAGATTGACCGGCCTTTACCGACCTATAGAGAGGATCGTGGCCGTGATTATGATACAATGCCTGGTTCAAAACGCTCATATGCAGAGATGGTGAGGGTAGTTTGATTATTTTTTTAATGGTTTACAGTTGCAGTTTATTCCTCAACCAACCTAATTTCTGTTAATGTTATGTAAGGATGAGGCGCCTCCTCGGTTTCATGACATTAGTGTTCGTCAGTCCAAGGCGCGCTTAGACTATGGCGTTGGTGGCAGCAGTGCTCAGTATACAGATGCATATAGTGAGAGGTTGGTGTATATTTTAAAACATGCAGTCTTTTTTGCTCAGTACTTGGCTTTTAACACCATGTTCTTACAAATGCTCATTCTTGAAGGCTTGGACGATCACATGCAGGATACAGTGGTAGCCGATCTATATCTGGCCATGATTCAGTGTATAGCAGCAGCCGTCATGACATGGGTTATGGAGGTATACTCTTGAAGGCTCTGTTATTTTCCATGGCACCTTTGATTATGCACTTACAATTTTAATTCTCATGTCATCTTGCATGTCACCTTTTCAGGTTCTGCGAGCAGTAGTGATGCTGGTGGAATGTACTCTTCAAATTTCAGTGGTAGCTACATGTCTCGTGGATCTGATGTGAGTCTTCCTGAAATATTATCTCTAATGCATTTACTATCTACTATCGTTTTAATTGTGCCAAGCCATTTCCTATGTCGATTTCCCCCAATTTATTTTAACTTCTGTTTGGGCAGGTTGGTGGAAGTTCATATTCATCACTTTATTCAGGTCGTAATATGGGTAGCAGCAGTGGCTACTTTGGTGGTAGCGGTTCTAGTTCATATTACTAAGGTACAAATTCAAACTGTTCCTATTTTCCTTGAGTTGTGCATAAAATTTGTTCATCATTGTTCTCTCATCATCATCATCACCATCGTTGTGTCAATTGCTCACTTCGAAGATGGCAAATGTTTCCCCTTATATCAAACATGGGACCCCCTCTGTGATCAACCATGAATTGCTTTAATGATACAGATTTGGCATCATATCATCTTTGTGGAACAGATTTGGCACCATAGGAGATTGGTGTAGGCCCTGGATTGTATGGAGCTCCTTAATTTAAGGCCTATGGATCTGGACAAGAAGAGGCAAGTTTGGGCAATGCTCTCAAATAAGACATGTTCGAAGGAGCCAGAAACATTTAGTTGGTTGAAGCAGTAGTCTTGTGGATGTTCTGGCTTGTTTATTTAATGTAAGGCTTTGATTTATTTGGTCAAGAGTTGTGAACATAATGGCCAGCTATGGTGTCTTGACATGTTTTCTTCCAGTGTTTCTATAACATTGTCGAGAGATACGGAGTGTTTCAATTAGTAGAAGTACTTTGAGGTAGTTTCCTGCAATACAAGGTGTTTTGGAGATTCCATCTTGTGATGTGCTGGCCAAAGAATCAGACTTACAAATGAAGCCTTAGAAGTGGGTGCTTCGTGTAAGGCTGTTTACTTTCTGGAACCTTCAGTTCTTAGCACACTGCATCTATTCTCTAGTGGATCGAAATTTGCTGACTGAGAAAGAAAGATGATTGGTCAGACTGGAATTCTGGAGTTGTTATTTGCTAAACTGCAGATAAAAATGGATTTGTTGGTTGCCAAAATTTGGGAGAAACCATTTGTATGGTTCAAACAAAGCAATTGCTTTGGCTTCACATAAGTTTAAGATAACAGAACTTGCAGCTACAGAACTGTGATTATGGCCTTGCAATGCTGTCAGTTAGCAGCATAGAGTACATGGCACCAGGTAAATCTAACAAGAAATGTCAGTATTGAGAGCCGTGGTTTAATTACGCACTGTTTATGAAATTTCTTTGAACTACTGCATGGAGAATGGATTAATATACATCTTTGAGCTAAATGGTTATTGGATGATTGCAAGTTTTGAAGAACTTTGCTGGAGGCATGACACTAACTAATTAAGTTGCAGAAAAGTCTGGTTTGTATATGACATCTGTTAATTGCTTTGATAGTTTTTGACCTTGCGTTATGACCTGATATCTAGGTTAGGTTTTTTACGAATATGCTCTCATTGCATTAGATGGGGAGGTATTTATTTAATAGAACCAAATTTCTGATATCCAAGTTCCTTCTTGCACCAACCATTTATAAACAAATGATGTTTTAGATTCCTAGGAGGTTTTACATAATTAAGTATTTAAGGAACAACATACACTGTTGATATCTTTTGGTAGTACCTGATGCCATGTGGTATTCTACGAAGAAATAGGGAAAGGAGATGGTTAATAACACCAATTATACAGGCTACAAGGAGCTGCAACAAACCTAAGCAAACTTGTTACTATTAATGGCATCCTTCCTTGTCTGAGCTGTAACAAGGAGCTATGGTAAATCATCTGCATTAACTGTGAATTTTACTTGATTGATTGAACACCATTATTCGGTCCTGATGCCAGAGTTATACATTCTTGTGATTGGAATTCTTGATTTGGATTCTACATTTTCCTAGTCTTGGCAGTGACTGGCTTTGGTGTGCAGTGTCTTCTCAGAGGCAGCTCTGAGATGCTTTGGCAGTCTTCACAAACAACGCATTGTTTTCTTAAGAGTTATGTGTCAACTATCATTTATTGTTTTAGTGTTTGGTATTTGTTTGAGTCAGATTCCATGGGGGAAATTGACAATGATGTTATCAGATCTTGCAAAACTGTATTAGATTACCAGTTGTGCATGGAAGGTTTACACTATTCAGCAAATGGGGGAGTTTCAGTGAATTTGGATACGGGGATTGAAAATGGGAGGGACTCAGTACCAGGTAGTTGGTTGATTTGGTGTTTGTGTGAAAAAGAAGGGTAAGGAGGGGAAGGAACAGACAGGTGGTTGATTTTTAGGCGAAAGGAATATAGATCAGAAACATTGGCATCAATTTACAAGATTCACCTGTGGAAGCATTTTTCTTCAAACAGCAAGTGCAAAAGCTCCATTTAAGTTTTGTATTGAGGGCCTGGAATTGGGGATTTTTCTCCTAATTGTTGGAGCAAACAGAAAGATGAACAATACAATTTGGTCTTACTGAAGTACAAAAATATGATAGGTTGAATCACAAAGGACAGCTAAATACATCTTCTGAATGGACTAAAATAGAAGCTAATGATCAATATTGAATACACTATCTTTGAAATCCTATTACCATAATTTTGCAATTTTGACCATTTAAGTTACATTATCCATGACTCCGTTGCATTTATTTTGTTGTTCCCCCAGTTTTTGTATTCGTTATCACACTCAATTTTGAGCTGACTTGTTCTATAGTTGACATATTAGCTGAGCTTAAATATCATTGTGTTTTTTTTTCCAATATTGCTCGAGAGTTTGAAATTTGTAGCGAGCATCGCTGCCTCCATTGGTTGTACTTCTCCAAAGGCGCGCTTTGAGCTTTGAACAGGTGATGCAATTCTTGTACGGTATGGCTGTAGCTATTAGCTACTGTGTACTGCAGTTCTGTTGAGAACAGTGAAATTGCTTCGTGGCTTAGCTGTGTATATATTAGGGGGTTAATTTCCCCGTGGATTGTTTTCCTATTTCTGCTTTAAGCAATGTAAGAAGCATTGTAAGCATGGAACGAATCTCATGTACAGAGCATCAAGTGCTTATGCTAAAGATTGTATGAAAAATATGCGGATGTCATCATGTGCATGTGAACCGTTCTAGGGTCGCATTATTTATTGCCACGGGCGTGTTTGGATATAATGCTTCACATTGTTGCATTGTCTATTGCGTTGATGACCCTGTACAATAGTTCGGATGAGAAACAAGAGATTATGAGATGACGTTGCTTTGCATGTTGGGATATCATTAACTGATAAACGAGACAATTCTGTAATTGTAGTATGCGATACAAGCGTCGCTGCGTTTTGTACCAGTACTCACTGGATACTGTGTCCGGTGCTATTGTTACACGGTTGTAACCTCGGCCGGTCTGGATTAAGCTCATGACTAGCAAGCGTTCCTTCACTTCTAGAACAAAGCTGGAGAGGAACGTCGCCTGTTACCGATTTAGGCTGACAAGTTTTTTCCGGCCATCGCCCGAGCTTTCAATGAAGTTGGCTGCAATACACTAGCACACATGATGGTTCTTCATTCTATCTTTTTTCTGCGAGCGTTGGACTCGAACAATTTTAGATTGAGTTGGCTGCAAAGGTTAACAATATGGATTTCGAAAAAAACCGCTGGAAAATCAAAATTTAAAAATCGGCAATATCGAGTTGAAATAAAAAATTTTGAACAAAAAAAATCGAAAATAGGTTGAATTTCACCCAAAACTAAGCGACCAATCGATTTTGACCGGTTTATGTTGCATAAATTTTTTGAATTGGACCGGTTTCTAATTCCGAACCGGCTCAATACGGTCGATTTTCGCGATATTAATCGTTGATAACGTGAACCCTGGCTTCAATACACTCGCACACATGGGGTTTGAAATTTTGTTTTCGGTTCACATCTCGGAGATGGGCGAAATACGAATTTTCGGTGAAATCTCAAAATTTCAGATGAAATCTGGTCAAAATTCAAAAAGTAAATTTGATATCTGGAATTTTTGAAACAAAATTTCTGAAATTTCGGTCGAACTTGCCAAAATCTCAGTAAAATTTAACAGAGTGAAAAATAGTCAAAACAATGTTAAACATTTTTGTGGATGATCCTGACACATCACTAATGTTATCATAAAATTTTCAGATGATTATCAAGCCTTAGGAAATTTTAAAAATTCTGAAAATTTACTGTCTTGATAAAAGTCTGACCGGCAAATTTCAACGAATGAAAAATGGTTCAAACTATGTTGAAATTTTTTATGGATGGTCACACATCAATAGTGTTCTCATAAAAGTTTCAGATGATGATCAAGTCTGAGGAATTTTCAAAAATTAGGAAAGTGCTACTGTCCTGATGAAAGACTGACCCGCAAATTTCAACCGAACGAAGAATAGATCACACCATATTAGGATTTTTTTTCAATTTTTTCTTGGATGGTCTGAAGCATCACTGATATTCTCATAAAAATTTCACATGATGATCAAGCATGAAGAATTTTAGAACAATTTGACAGTGCTATTGTCCTTATTTTTGCTTGGCTAAGTACATGTATTATGTTCATATATTTAGTTGAGCAATCAAAATATGCTTAGAATTTTTTAAACTTTTATTGAAGGGTTCTAAGGAAATTATTAAACTCTCATAAAAATTTTGGATCATGATCACACTCGAGCAAATTTATAAAATTCTAACAAGGTTACTGTCTCATTTATGTTCCTTCAGTTTTTGACTTTTTAAAGGTAACAAATGAAATTCAATTTTTTGGAAAGTTTTTCTGTATGATCCAAGACTGCTAAAGATGGTATCTTAAATTTTCAGAGCATAATCAAGTTTATATATTTTTATAAAAATCTGACAGTGTTTCTGTTATTTTTATAAAATGTCTAAAAATTTGAGTTTTTTCAAATATTTTCATAGAAGATGACATTATTAAGAGGTATTGATCAAAATCTAGTCAAAATTACTGAAATTTTGTTGAATTTTGCTGAAATGACTGTAGCAATTTGACTTTGTTTTTAATTTTTTTATTCAGTCGGAATTTGGAATCTCGTCCCCAGCCGAAATCCGAAATCTAGACCAAAATTTCACCAGGATTTTGGACCTTATGCACACATGATGGTTCTTCTTTTCATTTTTTTTCAGTGAGTGTAGGACTCGAACAATTTTAGATTGATCTCCATCGAATACCCCGAAGACGAGAGCAAGCGCACTGGAGGCACTAGCAATTTGTGGACAGTCAGTTCTGTTTAGCCCGTCACTCCAGGGTTTGCAAAGCAGACGAAAACCGGTCGAATTTCGCAAAAACCGAGCCTGTCGAGCCGGTTCGGCATTAAAAACCGAGCGAAAAATCGATCCGATTCGAATTCGAAAAATTCGAAAAAAATTATGTGACGTAAACCGGTTGAAAATCGGTGAAAACCGCTTGATTTTCGATGAAATCGAGCGAAAATCGCTCAAAAATCTGCTATAAGGAACATTCGCTTGGTTTGTCGGTTTTCGACCGGTTTTTCGAGAATTTCGATTGGTTTTCGATTTTTTTAAAAAAAATTCCAAAAAATTTGATTTCTTAACTCTTTAGTTCCTGATGATTTTTGAGTGATTTTCGAATTGATTTTTCTGATTTTCGAAATTTGGTTTTCCAACCTATTTTTCAAAAACGGTTCCGTGAACCCTGGGTCAGTCATCTATGTCTGCTTTTTCGAGAACACTGCTGGAAAACCACGTGGCCCAATGGAAAACCCACGATGGTCCCTTAGCCGAAACCCTAGGCGACTACTATATAAGGAGGAGAGCCCCCCTATGTACAAGCAATCAGAAATCAATAAAGAATTCTGTCATCGTCTCCCTAAATCTGTGTCTCTCTTTCTCTCTTTGTTCTCCAATTCAGATCTGTTCGGGAACCCCGGACTATTCGATAGCGAGGTTCCTTAACACGTTATCAGCACGAAGCTCTACCGGAGGTCAGAATTGAAAGGTGAGAAAGGTGGGATTTCGGCGATTGAATCTAAACGCTTGTCGTTTCTATGCATGCATCTATTCTACGCATCTTGTACCGTTTTTCGTCACGTGGCACGAACCTACACGACGGTCGCTCGAAGCTACTCGGCACGAAGCTACAGTACACGGATTTGTTGTTCATACACAAAAAAGAAAAAAGAAACCGTCGCCTCGGTTTCCGCGCCTGCAGCGCACCGTCGCCCCGGTTTCCACGCACGAAGTGCGTCGGTGTTGTCCACGATGATGCCGCCGACGCCGTCCGCCCGCAGCGCCAAGGCCGCGCGCCCGCCCGGCGTCCCCTCCGTCGGCCATCGCGCGCGCCTGGCAACGCCCCGCCGGTGCACATGAAGCCGCTCCGGCCCAGACGCAGACGCCCGGCCGACGCCTCGTGCTCGGCCGCTCGGCACCGCCCGCGCCGCCGCCTCGAGCCCGACCGCGCTGCCGAAGTGTCTTCCGGCCGCGCCCACGGAAGAAAGCCGCCCCATCGGCCGCCGCCGCTCGGCCAGATCCGCCGTCGCCAGCGCCTCGGCGCGGCCTGGCGCTCAGCCCATGCTTTCGGCACGTGCCGCCGCCCGCCCGACTCGACCCGACTCCGCGCCAACGACCCGGCGCCTGCGCGCGCCTCGGCCGCTCCGCTCGCCGCACCTCGCCCACCTCGGCTCGCAGCGGCTACGAGCCCGGCCGCGGTCGTGACGCCGCCTCCCGGTGGCCGCCTCCGTGCGCGCATGAAGAATGGCGGCTAGGGTTGGAAACCCTAGCCGCCACGAATAAAGAAGCCGCGCTGTGGGCTGAAGGCCCAAAGAGGCCAGGCCAGGTGAAAGAAAGGCGGCCCGAAGGCCGATTCGGCCAGGAAATAAAGAAAAGAAAGAGAAAAGAAAAGGGAAGGAAAAGAAAAGGAAGAAAAGAAAGAAAAAAAGAAGAAATATAGCAGAAAATTTGAAAAAAAATTGTCAGAAAATTCCAGAAAATTTTCTGGCTCTGTTTTTATTTTTTTCTAGCTTTATTTTCTATCTTATGAATGTTCTTTATAAATTTTGAATCTATTGCTTTATTTAAGATACTGCAATGCATAGCAATTTATTTTCTGTACTTTATGCTTTTTGCAACCATTTTCTATTAGATTACACGCAGTAATCTAATGTTGGAATTTTGAAATCATGCAGATGTACGGCATCGTGAATCGTGAGTTTGAAGAACTGGCCTCGCACGGTCAGAACTACCTCACTTGGGTATCGGATGTGAAGATCGTTCTTGGGGGCAAGAAGCTTCGTGCAGCGATTGGTCTAGGGTCCTCGCATGATGTGAAACCTACCACCGAACAGAACGATCAAGCCATGCACTTCCTTAGGCACCACCTCTCAGCCACTCTGAAGAATGGATATATGGCTGAGGAGAGTGCACTTGAGCTTTGGACTGCACTTCAGAAGCGGTTCGAGAAGCTCAAGTACACCATCTTGCCCCAAGCACAGCAAGATTGGGTCCGCCTGAGGTTTGCAGACTTCAAAGCAAGTGGCGAGTACAATTACGCCTTGCACGAATTTGTACCGATCTCTCTATGTGGCAAGAAGATCACTGATGAAGAGAAGATTGAGAAAACTCTCTCTACCTTCCACCCAAATGCTATCCAGAGTGCACGCAGCTATCGTCAGGACGCATACAAGGAGTATAGCGAACTGATTGATGTAATGCAAGTTGCGGAATCGCAAGACGATATTCTACGCAAGAACTATGTCTCGCAGCCACCTGGAAGGGGCACTGGCACAGAAGTCAATGCCAATAGCTATAAGGTGAGAAAGCCCATTCATAGAAAGAAGGGCAAACAATGTGGAAAAGAGAGGAATCAGGCGAAAGGAAAGTCCAAAGCCCCGGTGAAGAAGGATGACAAAGAAAAGGCGCACACCAAGCCGTATGGACAGTAGAACCAAACTTGCTCCAGGTGCGGTACTTGGGGACACTGGTCGAAGATATGTCGGGAATCCAAGGAAGTGATCAACGTATATCAGGCTAAGAGGAAGGCAAAGGAAAACGCCCCAGCAGAGGCACACTTCGCCAAGATTGGTGATGATGATGCCATGAATGAAGATACCCCACTTGTCTCATCCTCACAGAATAGCCTCGACATCGATGCTGCAGCCAATATTATGGCAAATGAAGAGAAAACTTCTGTTGATGACATAGAAGCGTAAATTAATGCATATTTTCTGATTCATTTAATGCATTTTTTTTAGATTATGGTTGTTATCAATTTCTTTTGAATAATGAATTGTAAGCTCTAGAAGAGCATACTTCTCTCATGAATAAATATGCAATTTATTCTTTATTCCAGTATTCTTCCATTTGCAAGCAATGTTTGAATTATTTTGCCACTATTTGATTGGAATTATTTTTCCTTTTTAGAAATCGTGTAGCGCCCAAATGGAAGAGATATGCATTGTTGATAGTGACACAACAAATACCATCTTAAGAGAGTCCAAATACTTTCAGTCGATCACGAAAAACGCTGGAAAATTACTACGATCGCAGGAAGCGATTCATATGTAATAGGCTCAGGAAGAGCCACTATTATATTGCCTATGGGTACAACTTTGGTAATTGAAGAAGCCCTTTTGTACCCTGAATCAACACGCACTCTCTTAAGCTTTAAAGACATCCACGCCAATGGTTTTCATGTAGAAACCAATGAAGAAAATGGCAAAGAATACTTGTGCATCGTGAAGCACGCGGTATGTGAAAAAATGGTATTAGAAAAATGTCCCTCATATGAATCTGGGTTGTACTACACGAATATCATGCGCCCGAAGTGTATACTTCCTTGAATACTGTTTTTAGAAGCTCTGAGTTATTTTCTTTATGGCATGGTAGATTAGGTCACCCTGGTCTTAGAATGATGAGAAATATAGTGAATAACTCACAAGGTCGTGGCATTAATGTTAAAAATTTCCCAAATCATGAAGATTTCGTGTGCCCTGCATGTGCCACCGGGAAATTAATAATAAGACCCTCTGTCATGAAAGTGCAAAGTGAAATTCCTGCATTCCTGAAACGCATCCAGGGGGATATTTGCGGCCCGATTCAGCCCTTATCAGGGCCGTTTCGGTACTTTATGGTGCTCATCGATGCTTCCTCGAAATGGTTGCATGTATGCTTATTGTCAACAAGAAACCATGCTTTTGCAAAGCTGATCTCGTAGATCATAAGAATTAAGAATGCTTTCCCTGATCATCGCGTGAAGTCCATCAGAATGGACAATGCCAGAGAATTTACTTCAAAGGCATTTGATGATTATTGCACGGCAACAGGGATAGCAGTTGAGCACTCCGTACCGCACGTCCATACGCAGAATGGACTAGCTAAAGCACTAATAAAGAGGATTAAATTTATTGCCAGACCGCTTTTGCAGAGTTGTAACTTGCCCAACACTTGTTGGGGACACGCAGTCCTGCATGCAGCAGCTCTCATCAACTTCAGACCTTCGGCCTACAACATCCATTCTCCTATGCAGCTTGTGCACGGGATCATCCCAAAGATCTTCCATCTCAGGAAATTTGGGTGTATGGTATATGTTCCTATAAAACCCCCTCAGCGGACTGCAATGGGCCCTCTCCACAAGTCTGGGATATACGTTGGTTATGAGAATGCATCCATAATCAGGTATTTAGAACCCATGACTGGAGACTTGCATACAGCCTGATTCGCTGATTGCATTTTTGACGAGGATTGTTTCCCGTCATTAGGGGGAGGAAATCAACCTTTGGATGAAAAATGCTGGGAAATCATATGGCATTCCACTGGAATCCCCGCGCATGACCCCCGCACTAATGAAGCAAATCAAGAAGTCCAGAAGATAATTGATTTGCAGAATCTAGCAAATGAACTGCCTGATCATTTTTGTGATTTGAAGGGCGTGGTTAAGTCGCATGTACCTGCAAGAAATGCACCAGAGAGGGTGGAAACACCAAAGAAAATAGAAGGTATCCCTCATCCTGTTCAGAGGCCTCAAAGAAAAAGAGCAGAAAATCTGGCTCCTCAAACCCAAAGTACCCGGAGACGTCTGGAGAAAATTGGGCGAAAGGACTTACCACAACCAATCACGAAAATACCCCAAGGAAAGAAGGGGAGCCAGTTGAGACCTGGCACTGGAAAGAAGCCGACAGAAAAGGCAATTCCAGACTTGAATCTTCCACTGCAGGAAGCCGCCGAAAATAATGTGTGCGTACATATAGGCGATGAAAAGCTAAAGGAACTTGCTCCTGCGATAGGGAATAGCAGCGAAGAGCAAGTAGAAGTGCATGAAGCACCCCATGAAGAAATGGCCATAAACTTTGTAATATCGGAAGGTCACTCCAAGCAGACCTAGACCCATACAGACCTAGAGAAGAGGGGGAGGAAGTCCTGAGAGCAGAATTCCCATATGTGAGTGCAGTTGGAGCGCTCATGTACCTTGCGAATAGCACTAGGCCGGACATTGCGTTCGCTGTGAATTTGCTTGCCCGATACAGTGCAGAACCCACCAAAAGGCATTGGAAAGGGATCAAGGACATCTTCCGTTACCTCCAAGGAAGCAAAGACCTCTGTTTGTTTTTTAGAAGAAACAATGAATTGAATTTGGTTGGCTACGCCGATGCTGGGTACTTATCAGACCCACATACTAGCAAGTCCCAAACTGGCTATGTTTTCCTATATGGAGGAACAACAGTTTCTTAGAAGTCGTCTAAGCAGACTCTCGTCTCGACGTCGACAAACCACTCAAAAATCATTGCTTTGTATGAAGCATCTCGTGAATGTGCATGGCTCCGAAGAATGGTTCACCACATCCAGAAGTCATGTGGCTTGAACATTGAGCAAACTCCTACGACCATCTATGAAGATAATGCAGCTTGTGTTGCCCAAGCACAGATGAGTTATGTGAAGAGCAATCTCACGAAGCATATCAACCCCAAGTTCTTCTATGCTCACGAATTGCATAAGATGAACGAGATCAAGATATTGCATACTAAGACATTTGAAAATTTTGCAGATTTGTTCACTAAATGACTCCCAACATCTACCTTTGAAAGATGCGTTAAAGGAATTGGGATGATGAGACTTAGAGAAGTATAGATTTCAAGGGGAGATATTTCACATACTCCCACATGAATCTCGAACATGAATTATGAATACCCAACATGAATCTCGAAGATTAGTGATTGAAGTTTGGGTGAATTGTACTCTTTTCCTTAGCAAGTTTTTCATGAAGTTTTCTTGCATAAGGTTTTAACGAGGCAATTCGTGCAACATAGTAAGTGTATGCTATGTACTCTTTCTCCAAGTATTTTTCCCACTTGGTTTTTCTGGAGTTTTAATGAGGCATATGCATCTCGCGGCAAAGGGCCCAAGGGGGAGTGTTGGGAAACCACGTGGCCCAATGGAAAGCCCACGATGGTCCCTTAGTCGAAATCCTAGGTGATTACTATATAAGGAGGAGGGGGGTCCTCCCTATGTACAAGCAATCAGAAATCAATAAAGAATTCTGTCGTCGTCTCCCTAAATCTGTGTCTCTCTTTCTCTCTCTGTTCTCCAATTCAGATCTGTTCGGGAACCCCAGACTATTCGATAGCGAGGTTCTTTAATAAACACATCACTCATCTACGTTAGTAATCTGTTTTTGCCAAGAGTATAATGGGTTCACTTGTCGTTCCACTGCTACCAGCTTACTACCAGTGGCTGGGGCTGCACTCGCCACACGCAGGCGCGTCGACCACGCGCGGGGCAGGGTTCTAAATCTCGTGATTTCGAATTTCGGACTATCCCGAAATCTGAAGTACCGACCGAAATTTTTTTTAAAAATCTGGAATTGCTACGGTACCCGAAATTTCGGTTTTTCTCGGCGAAATTTGGCCAAATTTCGCATTTTTTTGGTCGATTTTGAAACTTTTAGGGCCATATTTGGTCCAATAACCCTTAGGAAAGTCATCTCCTATGAAAATTTGTTGAAAAACCGATTTTTTTTAGTCATTTTAAAATTTTGGCTGTACCACTGTCAGATTTTTATAAAATTGTAAATGCTTGATAATAAGCTAAAAATTTTATGGTACTATCCTTAGTAGTTTTTTATCATACATAAAAATTTTTAAAATAATTTAACTTCATTTGTTATCTTTAAAAATCAAAAACAGAATGAACATAATTGGGACAGTTACATTGTCAAAATTTTATAAATTTTCTTGAGTGTGATTATGATCTAAAATTTTATAAATTTTTGTGAGAGATTAATAATTGACTCAGTACCATTATATAATTTTTTCAAAAAATTTAAACTTTGTTTGTTTGGTCAATCAAATCTACGTAAGCATTGAACTTCGTTTGTTATATTATATTTAAAAAATAAAAAAGAAAAGAATATAAATGGTACTGTGCCTTGTAAGAATTTTATAAATTCACTGGAGTGTGATTATGACTAAAAAATTTTATGAGATATTAATAACTTCCTTATAACCATTCTGTAAATTTTTCAAAAATTTTAAACTTTTTTTATTGCTAAAGCAAATCTATGTATTGATCATCAGATTTTTATCAGAACATAGCACTGTCTGAATTTTTAAACATTATTTGAGAATGATCATCATCTACAATTTTTAAAGAAACATTAATGTTACATCAGGACCATTCACAAAAAATTTCAAAAGTTTTTAACGTGGTTTAGATAATTTTTCATTTTGTTCAAATTTGCCGATAAGCCTTTTAACATGGCAGTAGTAGCATTAGAGATACATCATAACCATGCAAAAAAAATTCAAATGTTTATAACATTGTTTGAACCATTTTGTATTCGGTTCAAAATTGCCGGTCAGTGTTTTATCAGGACAGTAGCAATGTTTGAATTTTTAAAAATTCCTCAGACTTCAGAATAATCTGAAAATTTTATGACAATATCATCAATGTGTCAGGACTCTCCAAAAAAATTTTAGACATCGTTTGACCCACTTTTTTTCGTTGCAAAAAGACCAAAATTTCGGTATTTTTCGGCGAATTTCGTTTTTTCTCGGTACAAAACAAACCGGATTTGAATTTTTGTTTTTAAATTTCGGACGAGATTTGTCCGAAATACCCGAATTTCGCTGAAATTTCGGAATCCGACCGGGAGCGGTATTTTATCCGAAAACGAAATTTGAATCGGGCAATGCCGCGGTCTCGCTGCCCAATCGATCCTGGCGCCGCCGCGTCGACGCGTCACGGCGCACCCGGACTGCCATCCATCGGAGCAGGCCGTCGCGTTTCCCCGCTACAGTCTACAGGCATCCGCGCCGATACGCCGCCGTCCGTGCCCTGTTTTCACTCAACCTGCACGTCTGCGCCCTTCACATCTCGGAAACACGCGGTGCGGGTTCCACGCTGCTGGCTGCCGCGGCGCCCGCAACAACGCCGTGCGACCCCGCCAAACTCGCGCACGCGGCCGCAACTAGCCCCACCCGGGCCCGTGCAGGTACAGTACAGGCGTGCCCCGCACCGCCCTCGAAGGTCTCGATCTCACTAGCCACCCCACCCCCGAGACCCGACCGCGTTGCCGTCGCGACAAGCGGCGCGTCACGTCGGCTCGCCGCTCGGCGCATGTGATTGTGACTTGTGAGTCACCACGGCGCGTCGGCGCCCCCTCGCGACACGCGGTCATACATACAGCTCCCTCCGCGCACGCCGCAACCGCACCGCGCGCCACCTTGCGGCGTTCACACGCTACCTTGGTATACCAACTTACCAAGTCGCACCGCATGCCCACCGAGCGCGGCCAACCATACAACGTCACGACCGCACTCGAGCACTCTTCTCGCTGAAGAGAATATTATGAGCAAAAAAACTGTTACAAGGTTATGCATGATCTTTACCCCCCTCTCCGTGGAGTAAAACTGCAATTAACCAATTTCCGGTGCAGTATGAATGAAATCTCCCCAATTAACCAACCTCGAGAGACAGCGTTGCTCGCTCGAGATCCGACGGCTACCGTTCACCCGTTGGCCACAATAATGCTAGCATCTGAGCCGCCCCAGAAGCCAAAACGCAAAGCAAAAAAGCTGAAAAACCACGCAAACTTTTACGTCCCGCACGGCACGGCTGCGCCCCGGGGGCTGTGGGTCAAGGTGTCAACCCCACATCCCGCGGTTGCCGCTGCCGCCGCCGCCGCCCACCGCCGCCCGCGTGCGCCCACCGCCACTTGTCGCCGCCTAAAAAGAACTCCATTATAACCCCCCGCACCATGCCTTCCTCCTCCTCCACCTCACCATTTTCACCATGGCTTCTCCCCCCACCACCACACCGGGCTCCGCCCGGCGCGTGCCGCCCCCGTGCTGGACCCCCGACGAGACCCTCGCCCTCGCCCGCGCCTACACCGCGCGCCGCCTCGCGGTCGGCCGCGCGCACCTGACCTCCGCCGACTGGGCCGCCGTGGCCGCGGCGGCCACCCCGTCCAAGACCGCCAGGCAGTGCCGCCACAAGGTCGAGAAGCTCCGCCGCCGCCTCCGCTCCAAGCGCCGCAGGCCCTGCCCCCTCCTCGACGCCATAGATCTCCTCGACGGCCCTTCCCCGTCCCTTTCCGCGTCCCAATCCCCATCCCCACCACCACCAGCTTCGCCTCCTCCGCCCCCTCCCTCCCCGCCCAAGAAGAGGAGACGGGCTGATGTCGAAGACGATGGAGAGAGCGACGTGGTGAAAGCGCTGAGGGCGATTGGAGAGGGGTTCCTACGGGCGGAACAGAGGAGGATGGATGCGGCGAGGGAGACGCAGCGGATGCGCATGGAGATGGCGCTCCGGCACCTCGATGCGCAGCGGCGGCTTGTGGACGAGCTTGTCGGTCGCATCATCGACGCGTTTGAGTGAAGCGGTGGCTCAAAAGTGTCTCCTTTCAAGGTTTTCTTGCTTGTCCTGGTTACACACTGGCTTGCGAGTTTAGGAGTTAGAGCTGTTCATATGTTCCTGTGATGGATGTCTGAATTCTGATGTAGGCGTAGCGTGTAAATCTTAGTGTTTTACTGTCTTGTCTTGCTGAAAAGAAGCACTTCCTATGGAAAATAACAAGTTAGCCTGTTCCGTGTTCATTGTCTGCTTATTTTGTGTCTTGAGCTTTAATTTGTTGGATTTTATGTCGCGAGGAAGTTAACTAATACTATAAGATATGAACTCCAGAACATGGAATTCTGAGGGTAACTGTGAACACCGTCGGTACTTTTGCCACACCTGAAAACCTATGGAATCACTTAACAGTAAGGAATGGACACGAGAACAACATGAATGCACTGGAGATGGTGCCGTTGTTGTGGTTTGCGATTGGAATGTAACTAACAGATGTGGTTCTGTGATAGGAGTGTTTGTCACTGACTTAAATCTGACTTTTCTGCTAGTTCCTTTAAAGTTACTAACTTGATTAATTGAGATGCTGAATGAGGCTTTCAATGGTTGCCACAGGTTGAGCCAACCTACTTTTTGTGCCAATGCATGCTTCAGGTTATGGCCTCATTTTTAGTTAGGCTAAGCAGAATAGCGTCTTATTTATGCATGTTTCTTTGCTGTATGGATCTCAATATGCGGCATAGTTAGTTGGGCCGTTTAAGGAACTCATTGCCCTGCTACACTATATCTCTATGAAGAATGCCATACACTTCTTCAAGGTGTTTGTCTTTCTAGGTGGTTCTTTTAAGCAGTTGTGGATAGAAAAGGCAATAGTGTCATTTATATTCAAAACCCACATGGTGTTACCCCATATCTGCAATTAGAGGATGATAGATAGTGCCCAAGTTGAAAGCCTCCAGAAAAGTCCAATAGGCTTATATGCGGCTGTGCACTATGCAGAGTTCCATCCCAATGTGATCATAGGCAGTAGTTTGTAATCCCCTCTTCTTTGTAGAACTATTGAACAATTGAAGTAAAGAGATTCAGATGCTCTTCTTTATATTATTGTATGACAAAGCTCTTCCTTAGGACATGTTCTACTCTAAAATTGATCATTGTCTTACCGCATGGCATCAAAAGTGATTATGTTCTCTTGCCCCCCATGAAATTGTTTATGTGTGCTTATACATAGGTGCTTCATTGAGATTCCCCATGGTGCTCATAGGCTGTTGTCCCAACCTTCAGGTCGTCCTTTGTTGACCGCCTTTTTAAAAAGAAGATTATTCAGACAACGTATAGCTTTGGATACTTTTTTTTTTCTGTTTGTATGAACAACCATGCTCTTGTTGTTGTGGTTCTCTTTTTCTTCTTTTCCTTTTTAAATCTGGTTGTCTCCCGTTGTTTATGCGTGTGCGTGCACAAATTTGTTCATCATAATCAAGGATAGCTCCTTTCCTCTCCATTCCCCCCTAGATATTAATGTTTTGATTATATTTCTTCTTTTTGTTTATCACTTGCATGTGCCTCGTTTGTCTAATGGTATGTCCATGGAAATTGGTTTTCTACCCTAAAATGAGTGTTACAAAGAGACAGAAGAGTGATATCTCAATTCATGTGAAAGTGAGAGGTTCAGCAGCCAATTATAATTGCTGGTGCTAGCATATATCATGCATATGCATGGATTGGATACATAAGTATTTTCGTTGAGAATTCCTTACCTTGTTTGTTCAAGTGTTGTCTGTAAGTGTCATTTCAATATTTATTGGAAATCTATGTTGTTTCAATATTAAATATTGTATAACTGTCATTTTCTTTGCTCAACAACAACTTGCCACAAATGCTATGTCTGTTTGCTGGTTTGATTGGTCACAGGAATTTGTATAATTGGATATCATCACTGATAGCAATGAAACAATTGCATCTGTTTTGTCTGTCTTGTTGGTCAAATTAAACCATACTTGTCTGCCAAATTGTATAGGCATTGCTGGATGAATTTATATTTATATTGCTGAAGTGTGCTCACCATGGTTGTCACGGCGCCTGAGAGGCGCCAGGATGCCATGGTGCCCAGGCAGGCGCTATGGTAAGGCAAGCAACACTTGAGAGGGCAGATTAGAGAGGCACAAGAGAGGCAGAGCGGATCACATCAAGAGCAGAGGAAGAGGAACAAAACAAGAAGTAGAGGTAGAGGAAGGAGAAGAATACCTAGAGGACGGAGTGGAGGAGGGAGGGGAGCTCACCGGAGGGAGTGGAGGAGGGATGGGAGCTCACCGGAGGGAGTGGAGGGGGGAAGGGAGCTCGTCAGTGGCCCGCGCAATGAGGAGCGGCGGTGGCTAGGGTTCCATACCCTGCAGCGCCAACTTACTCCACCCACCCCTTGCCAGCTGGACAAGGCACCCACCTAGCCGCTGCCGTGGACGCTGAGGTGACACCGTGGGCGCCGCAATTTCCTAGATGCTCGCCTAGATGACCAAGCGAGGCGAGCATCCACGGCATCCCATTCGGAGCACCATGATGCCTGCCTTGGGTGATGCCTTGACAACCATGGTGCGCACCATCAGTTTCTATCAACATGTTTCCTTTGCTACAGCCTGGTAACCTAACTTGCATCTAGAGTTATCTATAAGTCTCATGTTCTCAGCTGAGCTGAAAGTTTAGTTGCTTTGGCCGAAAATGGTCTAGAATGTTCCATGATCTGCTACAGTTAGCTTATTATTGATTAGAATCTCCCTATCCAATGAGAACTCCACATAGATACTGGAAAGTTTTGAAAGTATAATATATTTATAGTAGATTAAATTTCAAGATGGCAATCTAATGCTTCCTTTGGTGTTAGTCAATTTGCTGCAGATGAAGGCAAGTGCCACTTGAAGTAAGATTTAGGACCACCATCAAAGTGAGTGGTCCTCAGCATGTTTGCATCCACACTTTAGTTAACTGGCATGTTCAACAATTGGGCTACCACTTGAGATGAGCATGAAGAAATGAAAAATTGAGATACACACATTGACTCGATGTAGCGTGATGGTTTTAAAAGCAGGAAATTGCTCCATGATGCTCGGCTTTACTTCCATTTTCCATTGTGTGTGGTCCTTGAATTCTTGATAAGACTGTATAATAAGCATTGTTTAGATTTATCAAATATATCTTTAAAAAGCTAATTTATCGAATGTTGTGACTTGTGAGGCCTGTTTTGTGTCGAATATTCTCTGAATATGCTCATGTTTTTCAAGGATCTGGAACCATATTTTGAAATCCTTTAGGTACCTCTTTTTTCTTTAAAATGCAAATGTTAGCTATTTAGTTCTCTGAAGTGAACATTTCTCTTATGTTTGTTTGTGTGAGTTCTATGTCTAAATTGCTGACATCAATCTTGAACCGGTAGAGGACATGTTGGCATGATCTGATACTTCATGACAAGATGACATTTAAGCATTAAACTGTTTCTGGACTGGGGTATAACATGAAGCAGATTCGGAATGGTATCCATTGTTGATTCATCTGAGTGCAACATTCTTGAATGGTTAGGAAAATAGCATTTGTTTTGCTGTTTCCCCCCTGTCACTGAGTTCTGAATAATGCAGTTATCTGAACTACCCTGTACATAATTTTCTTCCTGCTAACATTAATTATTCAGCAACTGCTGATTTTTTTAAAAAGGATATTGAAACATTGGCTAGTATACTGAAGGTGTATGCTATGTGCGTCCTTAGATCTTTTTTTGTTTTGGCAGATGTTGTGAAACTTATATCTTGTATATTCATGTATTATATTCAACCACATTGCTCCAGTTAAGTTAATTAGTGCTGGTAGTTACTGCATGCACACTGAACAGAGAAAATACATTTCAATTTTCATTTGCTCGTTTCCTTTTCTCTGAGTAACACGGAATGTAGAATTGTAGATGTTTCAAACTAAGGTATTTTGCTGTTCGTGGCTTCATTAACATTTATTTTCTTTCAAAAAAATACCAGTGATTTTTGAAGTGTGGAGATTGTATTTCAATACATTATTTTGGATATGGTAGCCAGTAAACTCGAATTTGATTATCGTACTTTGCATTCTCATTGCCTGTTCCATCTGTAATTATAATCAGCGTGCATCCAAAACAAGGGAGACAATACACAGTAACTTCTAGCTGAGGCAAATAAGTCATCCTCCCAATGTTGGTAGTTTCCCATATTCAGAATTGTTACTTATAATGTTTAAAATAGACAATTTGAGACCTTTGATCAAACAAACACATGCCTTGCACAATCCTGCATATGCACCTTGAGAAAAAGCAACTTACATGCCAATAGTTTTGGCCAATCAGCAATCACAAAAGCATGAAAAGAAGGAATTAACCTAAAGCAATCTTTTGCCCCCATCCTCTTTAGGTTAAAGACCATTTCCAAGATGGCCTAATTGCCGAGCTAGTAAGCTCCAAAGTAACTCTAGGTCAAATTATTATGCTGCTATTGCTAAGATATGTCCATATTGGCATGATGAATCATTGCATTGACAATCTCATTTTCTTCTGCAGTGTATGTTGAGTGCACCCCATAGCACACATAGAAGATTATGATCAAAAGGCTACAGATGCCAAACCTCTGGAAGGACCTCACCTTGAGTGTGGTCATCAGGAACACATTCAGGAAGACAGATGCAGCAGCCGGCCATGGCATCAGAGGGACCGTCCACTCTGACGGTGGCGCGGCCACATCCTGCCGTGCTGTGCAGTGGAAGATCGTGGTGATTGCTACTAACATGGTGCCGAACAATGCCATCCCCCATCGGCACCTCCCGTCGATCCTCCTCGAGAGGGAGAAGCCCAGGGAGCTTAGCGTAAGGAGCAGCAGGAAAAGGAGGACATGGAGCGGCCGGTTCGTGCCGAGCTTCGCGTACCGGTGGTAGATCAGCGCGTTGGCCACCAGGTAGAAGACCAGGAGGGTTCCGATTGATATCATCTCAAACACAATCTGCAGCTCTGTGAAGAGTGCGATTGATGCTGTGCAGAATCCTGGGTACGGATAGTGCTTGACGGTAAGAAAAGAATGCAAGAAATATTAGCAAGAGTATTGGGCTATTGGCTAGTATTTCTGATAAGTAATCTGCAATTCTGCATTGCCTTTGCCATGCTTTGATACATCTATGAGCATATATCCTTGACAAAATTCTACGGTAATTAGAATTAACTATTAAAATTATTGTATATTTTCGTACAATTGATCTTAAACTGCTTTAGAGCTGATCTGTTTGGCCTAACTTAAATTTGGGCTTGGGCAAGGTGAGGCTAAGCTAGGGCAACTGGGCAACAAGAGGAACAGCTTATCAGGAGGATCTGTTTGGTCTAGAATCCTGGTTATGCTTATCTTGCAAGTTAGTTCAATGAGCTAGCAGTTCACTCATCAGATAAGCATTATAAAGTTGTAGTGTCTTAAATCAAGCTTAATCAAAAAATCATAACTCACCCTCCATTTTAAAATTGAGGTATACTTTTGAACAGGGGAGTTTTTAACACTAACCATCTCAACCAACTGGGGAGGAACGACACCATTTCTACTATAATGCTTTTATCTCGACTTCAGAGAAAGAAAGCATCTCCAACACTGACATCTTACTACAAACTTATTACTTCACCGATAGATCATCTTACTCAAAACAGTTGTAATAATCTAAGCTATCTCGGGAGTGTAAAACTGAGCTATCTCGGTCCATAAGGTGAGAGACCAAATTAAGATTTGCATTCACAAGTTAACAGCCTCATTTAGGATTTGCATTCACAAGTTAACAGCCTCATTTAGGTACCTAGAAAGATGGTGGCATTCATAGGAGTGCCGGTAGAAGGGTGGACCTTGGCCAGCCATGACGGCACCAGCCGCGCTCTGGCGATGACGCACAGGTACCTCGCCTGCCCCAGCATCGCCACCAGCAGCGACGCCATGATGCCGAGGCTCGCGCCGGCCCCGACGACGCTGCTCGCCCACTTCCACCCCGCCTTCTCCCTGAACGCCGACGAGAACGGCGCATCCTCCGCTATCTACACACGGCACACAGTACATCACACGTACACACACGATGAGCCAGCCAAGAACACCGATCGATCGATCGATCAGAGGCCATGGCATGCACACGCATATCTACGCTCACCTCTGTGTAGGGCAGCATGACGCAGAGGGCGATGGACATGAGGCAGTAGATCGCGGACACGACGAGCACCGAGCCGGCGATGCCGACGGGGAGCGCGCGGACGGGGTCACGGATCTCCTCAGCCATCGTGGACGCTGAGTCGTAGCCGATGTAGCTGAAGTAGACGATGGCCGCGCCGTCGAGGACGCCGCGGACGCCGTAGGGGACCAGCCCGTGCGGCCTCACGAGGTTCCGCGCGCTGCCGTTCCACAGGCCGGCCAGGATTATGAACACGAAGAAGAGCAGGTGGAACGCCGTGATCACCATGTTCAGCATGGAGCTCTCCTTGGTGCTGCACGTATTTGAGACATTATTGACTCAAAACCGATTATGCTGATCGGTGTCAAATGCTAAACTTAAATTTCATTTCCTCTTTCTTGCAAATACTAAAAAACTGTTCATCAAGAAAAATATTAACCTAATCATGTGTTATCACATAAGAAGCATGACAAGTTCATACCATACAGTTGTACTACTATGACTACCATAAAATATAAACTATATATATAAGAACACGGAACCAAATGCTGGCTAAAGGGCAAGTAATACTAGTATCCAAGGACAAACCAAAAGGCATATGTTGATGTATATATGACTAGAACTTGATTGGCTTAGATGTGCCTAAATAATGTACCTATAGCACAAGCATAGAGTTAGGAGGAGGATGAGCGCGACGGCAGGGAAATCCAGCGCATTGTACCCCTTGGCGACGCCCTCGACCTCGATCCTCCACGCGTTGGGCTCCGTGACCCCGAACGTCGAGGCCAGGTAGTCCGTGAAGCTCCTCGCCACCGCCGCGTTCGACAGCACGTACTCCATCAGAATGTTCGCTCCCCCGAAGAACCCCACAAACTCACCTGACAACAAGCCAACAACAAGAGAAATATAGTATAGCGTTTGCACTGATTTTACTCATAGGATTTTGGCTGCATAGATTTCACAAAAACAGTGGCGCCATTGAATGTTCTTAGCCGTCTGTACAATCATTAACTGCGGGTTTTATGATGGTGTAAATAGATGCGAAGAATGAAAGTGCCCGCATATATTAATCACGTACCAAACGTTACTCTGAGGTAGCTGAAGGCGCCACCGGCGACGGGGACGCGCACGGAGAACTCGGCGTAGCAGAAGGAGGACAGCAGCGCCGAGACGCCGGCGAGGACGTAGGAAGCGAAGACCGCGGGGCCGGCGGTGTCGCGCGCGACCCTGCCGGTGGTGACGAAGACGCCCGCGCCGAGCATCCCGCCGACGCCGAGGCCGACGAGGTCGTACCACTCGAGCCGCCGCTTCATGCGCGCCCCCGACCGGTCCCGCACCTCGTTCAGCTCCTGCGCCGGCGTCCACGTTACCAGCGCCCTCCTCCTCAGCCGGTGCGGCGTCTGCGCTATCGACAGCAGCACGTGGCGCAGAGCCATTAATCTAGCTAGCTACTACCTCTACTCAGTCTCTTCTCCTTTGCTCTTGGTTTCTTGATCGATCTCTAGCTGGGTGGATATAGCTGGGACGAACGCGCATCGACTATTTATATACGCTGTGAAGCGCATTCAATCCAGTGTTTAGTTATTCAGACGGTGGGTAATGAAGTCTCTGCTTGCGCTGGGACAGCGTATATATGAGCCTGTGTAGTGTACTGGCCTAGCTAGATGCGTGTGCATCAGTCAGTAAGCTTAGCTAGCTCAGCTTGCATGGAGCAGCTTCTAATTAAGGCCTTGTCTTTTGCTGCTTTTTGTGCAGGGTGCAGGTGACTTCTCACTGCTGCTACCGGCATGTTCTGACGCTGGGATGCCATGCCCATGAATAAGACCTCGGCATTGAGCCGCGTCGGGCCGGCACTGCACAGATCTGATTAGCTGTGGGTCTAGATCTACCATACTGACCTGGTCCGGCTTGCTAGCTGTGCCAGTCCAACTCGTCTCTGGCAAGTTCAGCACATCGTGTCGACTTAATTTGTGTTATGTCGGTTTAGATCCGGTCTATTTTAACTATTATAGAGGAGAGGACATGAGTTGGAACGAGCGGGCACCTACCAGCGTGACCATAAGGATAGAGTGTAGCTCGCATGGAGACAAAGAATGCATTAGCATCAGAGAAGAAGTACGCATGGTTGCCAAGGACGGTGGCGACGTGGTGCGGGAATGATGGGTTTGGCAGCGGCATAGCTGAAGGCCGCTGAATCCAGCGTTGAGGTTGTGAGGATCGTTGAGATCTAGCGTAGTCGCCATCTTCTTCCTTTTCGGTTACCACTGTCTTATTCCTCGAGACGGCCGCCGATGCTAGTGGTGCGGTGTTGTAAGGCCGTTTCCGACAGCGGAGCGATTGAAGGCCGCTGAATTTGGCACTGAGACAGCAAGGACGATGAGGATAGGATGACATGGCACGACAGGGGGAGGTGGTGATGCGGGGAGGAAGCATAGGTGGAGGAGAACGAGAGAGGAGAGGTAGAGAGGAGACAACAGAGACGCTGGGAGATGGCGACTATGCTTAATTGGTCATGGAAGGAGGTAAAGGGAAGAGGTGGTATTTGATAATAGGTTAGGCCGCTAAGGTAAAGCAATTGATGATAGACTGGATTTAGATATGATGTTTTTTAAAAAAGAATCGCTTTTGTACCGGGTCAATCTAAACATGATCTAGTCAATTGTGTCTATCGTGCCACACATGGTGACGAGTTTTTAGATCCCGCACAATCAATCATTTCTAAACATCAATACTGTACCGTGCTTTGTTACGTACATGGCTGGCCGTGAGCCGGTGATAAAAAAAAACACGGCCCATTGCCGAGGAAGCCAGCACGATGGCATTCGATCGTGAGCCACGTGTTCACCTCAAAAGGCACATGAAAACCATATGCGCATCAACAGCTGGAGCCTGGAGTGCTAAATGCCCTTCGTTCTCGTGCTACTTCTCCGAAAAAAAATATGCTTTTGACCGGAGTGATGATTTCAGTTTCATATGTATATATGTCCAATACACTGCTCTTAACTGAGAAGAAGATTAAGGCTGAGTATTATGATCAATTAGGGGCGGATCTAGGGTAGTGTTAGGTATGCTCTAGTATCTTAAAAATTTTGAAAAACGTTGTAAAATCATCTCTTTAATAAGTCAAATTTGTTGATTGAATTGGTTTCGCTTTTAGTGATTTGGGATTTTTAAGACCTTAGAACTATTTGTATGTACTTTTAGCAAAATTCAAATATATGATTTATGATGTCACAAAATCATTATACAAGACTATATAGTTGTATGTGTAAAGTATACATATCTGTATAAAATTTTCTGGTTCCGTCGCCGTGAACTGTGATTAACTCTCTTACATGCATAGACTTGGTACTAGCTAACACTATCAGCTTAACTGCTAGCTGCTGGTAGATACATATAGATCAGCTGTGAACGTGGAAACTAAGTAGCTTGGTCGATCATTGATGCCTCCAAAAAGGCTGATACTTTGTATGTTGCTAACTTGCTATGAGCCAATGACTGAAGCTCACATGGCACACGGGCACAGTGTACAGGTAAAGATATATGTAGATGTATCCAGTAGCAATTTCTAAAGGTGATCGAATCAATGCATGGAGGTTGAGCCCAGATTTCTTCTTCTGCCCCTCTCTGCTGACAACTGGTTTGGCAGGTAAGATATAACCTACCAGCGAGGCAAGGAGGTCAAATCTACATTAGTTCTATAAGGAGACCGTCACTAAACTATGAACATGCAGTAGCTGCATCAGATATAAGTAATAGGTAAAGATGCATGGGCATGACGACGTGTCGATAAGCAATTGGCATTTGGGGAGAGCACACAGGCACTTTCTTGTTGCTCTGGAGTTTATCATCTCATAATTTTAGCGTTACTGTTGCTAGCATACGACTCGTGACGGAATAAAAAAAAGAGCATAGTGCTTTCTCGGCCAAATGATGGAGGCGCTTCGGACAGGTAGGAGGACTAATTAAGTCCGAGACTTAAGAATCTAAAATAAATTACTTGTTGAATCTATTTGCATTAAAAAAAATGTTTTACTGGACGGAATTTTAATGAATTAGATTTCTACTAACTAAAACTACTTAACGCGTTAGCTACACCACTGCACGGATCAAGTCACACAATACCTAATATCCATCGTTTATGGTCAATGTCGGAACGAACAACGAAACTTTACGACAGCGGCAAGAGAATATGCACCGCCTCAATTCTCAATCTCAGCCTTTTGCAGCCTTAATTTACTCGCTCAAATTAGAGGAAAAAGGGGATATGCAACAGTAATGGCTTTTCTTTGCTCTTCTATCCTGGATTCCTTCTCATCGAGAGATGGCCAAAAAGAAAGAAGGCTCACACCATAATAATACATACCCTCGATTGTCAAGGCAAACGTTGTCATTTCCTTTATTTGAAAAAAAAAAGTCAATAGCTTTGGCTGTGAAGACTCTTGGTCTTGGCTTGCCCATAGGAAAGATACATAGCTCGGTCAGCCTATAGCTCTTTCAAAAGGGATTAGAACGTAGAGTCTACTACTACTATTTAGAGATTTTTCTACTTAGATGAATAAATCATACTCCATTAGATAAAACTTAATGGATAACCTACTACTTATACTTCTGACTTTCACTTTTATTTAGACTTGAGTGAGAACAAGCGATTTGGTCCATGAATTCTAAGATCGTGAGCAGTGGCTCGGTCCCCGAACCGTACGTCATTTCGTCAGTAGTGGTAACAACAGATCTTGACCTCTTATACCACCCGAGAGGTGAATCAGAGTAGAGGCCAGCACTCACCCTAGGTGGCAGATAGATATGAAAACATAGCACATCTTGGTGTGCTCACTGGACCACACATTATCTGCCAGGATTCGGTTGGTTTAGGATAGGCCTTGTATGATTCTACCTAATGTAGGAAAACCTCGAGACTGTGCCTCTCGGCTGGAAACTCCAATGGAAGTTCATTTGAAAATTTCCCAAAAAGCTAATTATAGGAGTAAGCAATCCCTTTCCTAGTGGTTGAGTCATGATCAGAAATATTGCGAATGGCTAGTGAATTCAAATTATAGTCACTTGCAGATTTCTTCAAATTGTTGTAGTGTAGTATTGTGGTTTTTCCTACCTTGACCACTGAGAAGCTACTACTCTTTTTTCTGCACAAAAGACAAAACGGTCCCTCCAGCGCATAAATGGCCTGCTTGAGTGCTTTCCTAAAGTAGCCTAAACACTAAGTATCTTTGTTTGGTTTAATTTGCAGCTATAGGAAGGAAGGACACTTCACGAGAATCAAAATAGGAAGAAAGTATGGCCGAGGCCCTTTTCAGAACCAGCCTATGATAGCAGGATCCTAACCTAACCCGAAGCCTAAAGGTCCAATAGGCACAGGGCAAAGAGTTAACATCTAACTAAAGTTTGACAACTTGGAAAGATGGCCTTTGGTTAGGCTTGGTTACGATGACGTCGAGTTGGCGGCGGAGGAAGACTCGGCATGAAAGCGAAAGCTTACTGCCCAGCCATGCTACTCTGTTTTGGTTGAAGTACCTTCCTAATCTTTGTTGTCTCCACTGAGATTTCAGACCTTCAAGGAGTAGACTCTTGTTGAAATTGCATCACGCACAGAACCAGAAGCACCCCTTGTTTCAAAGAGAGGGCTCGCCCTTTTTTGATCGGTTTTTTAATGCATATGAATCTCCTTGAATGTAGATAGACCAAAAAAAGGGAATAAAGGGATAGGAATAGGAATTATAGTATCATTGGGCTTTCGTCCCTTCGCCTATCGGCAGCAGCTTGGCTTCGCTATCTCTCATGTCAAGTCCTGCTATACCCAAAAAACCACCCCCATAGTATATGAGGCAAATGTCTGCATTTCGATTAGCAGGATTGAACTAGGGGCTTCACCTTCTTTTCTCTGAACTACTACTTGCAGAATGGAAATACTTACACTTCCAGTTCTAAAACTGCTTGCCTGGAACTGATTCTACCTTGAGAGCGCCGCAATCGACTTCCTCGCGACTATGGTAGGGCGGTACGCTTTGCTCTCTCGAATATTAGTCAATAAGCAGGCTTTTTTCAGTCTTAAATGAAACCTTTGCAAAAATCTTTTAAAACAAAAAGCCCAAGAGCGGTTTAATTACTTGCACTCATCATTAAGGGTCGAACTCTTCTTTGGTGTTAAGGTAATAGCTGTGAATAGCCATCGACTACCCAGAAAGAGTAGAAAAATGGAGCAGCTTCCACGTCGCCCCCTCCCCAAAATAACCAAAAAGTTGCAATTTGTGAGGGCAATTCTCTCTATATAAGAGATGATTCCCACCAAGAATTTGATCGCTGAGTCGGGCTAATTCCATACGAATCTGAATAATGCTCAGCCACTCATTCGCCGCTTTATGTTCGATCTTTTCAAAGAAAATATTTAATATATATATATATATATATATATATATATATATATATATATATATATATATATATATATATATATAACATAAATAGAATACAAAATACAAATCAACTCATTTGGTTTCAGTAGATATTATTTCATATGTATAGAGGGCATTCATAGACAATATATAAATCAAATAACATAAGGACCAAATATAAATCAAATAATAAATGGACCAAATAAATATTACTTCTTCTAGATACAAAAATTAATAAAAATAAATAAATCCATTTTTTATTTTTAAATAAAGAATAAATCGTGTATATATCTAAACAAACTTTTCATAAATCTAATTAAGCAACCCTTTCGTACATCCAAGCAAACTTTTCATAAATCCAAACAACTTTTTTTTGTAGGCATCCTCAGATTGGCCCGGGGGATCAAATTGATTTAGAAACATGAGTTTAATTAATCGATTTATTAATCAACAAGGAAAAATATTATCGAGACGCTTAAATACCTTGAAACAACAACTATTAATTGCTCATACTATAAAACAGGCTCGTATTTTTATCTGTCTTACCATTTCGTAACTATGAGAATGAGAAGCAATTTCAAGCCTTGTCAATTTCAATAATTACTGGTCCTAGACTAAAAAAATAGACATATTCCGCAATTAATTTAAAAGTTCAGTTTCAATCGAAACTTAAGAAACTTCAACCAGAATTTAATAAACAAGTTCGACTGTTGATGTTTTATTTGAAAGGGCTAGACCTTTATATAAAGAAAGTAATCTAGTTTTGATTCTTGTATTTGTCATAAGAAAGAAATATAGGGTACAAGAAATAATTTTTTATTTACTGCAACATGCTCATTAATTCCTATCACTTAATCTTAATTTATTGTATCTTCCCAGAGTTCCCTCTTCGAGAATTTGGTTTTAATTATTCCTGTATATTACTTTTTAATCCATTTAATTTATTATCTTTATTTTATTGGAAATTGTGTAAAGATTATTTGGATTTGATATAGCTACTTGTGCAAGCATTTTACGATTAAGAACAATTCCTTCTTGTTCAGATTGTGTATTAATTTACCGTAACTATTGAATACTTTATATATCCACATTGTTGCGTTTATTTGAGTTATCCACTAATGACGAAAGTCCCTCTTTTGCCTACCTCTACCTCGATGAGAGGAAACAAAAGCTATTCTTACTTGTTGAGTAATCATTTGATTAAGTCTTAAATGAGCCTCTCTAAAGTTTGAGGCAAATGAACACATTTTTGTTTGTCGTCTCTGAGCTATATATCCTTGCAGAACTCTGGTCATTGAATCAAATTAACCTTAATGAATAACTAATGACTTATCTGATTTTAGCCATCCTTTTCCCCATTAATAACCTAACTATCATCCTAAAATACGGCATATATATCAAATTTAAGTAATCCATAAATATTTAATATTTTGATATTTTTTTTGCGGCAAGTAGTATCAAAATGTAGTTACAAAAAAAAAATCAAAGCTGAATCCAAAAGGAGATAAAAGAGCGCAATAATAAAGGAGAAGTTGCCCTATGTTCTAACTATATATATAAGTGATGTGTTAACATAGGCGGTTCCGCACGAAGAACAACAAAAGTATAACAAATATTATCAGTCAAAATTATTAAGTATGGCAGTATGCAGAATCAAATCCTTGACCTAGTTAGGTATATTGAGTTGTTGAGAAAAGCGTTCAGTTGAGATATATGTGAGGCAAAAGAAAACTGTTCGGAAAGCGAGTCAATGTATTCTGATCCGGCCCTGATGAACTTTACCAAGCATGCAACTTTGTAGATAGATACATAGGAGGATAGGACCAATGATCTGAACTTCTGAAGGCTTGAAAGAGAGGCCAGGCCAAGTTCAGAATAGTCAAAGATTCTAAAACGATTATTAATCTGAAATGCACAGGCACATTGCTGCATGAAAGCATATACATATCAAATCTATAATATATAATACTCCAGTAAAGAGCAATGCGAAAAGGTTTTAGGAACAAGCAGCTAGAGATTACTTGCTGTAGACTGCCTGCACGAGCATTCGCCTTGGATGCTTGCTGTGTAAAAAGGCTTTAAGCAGCAGCTGGCACTACAGGGGGTTCCCGGAGAAGAACACAAGGTATCACACACATCGGCTGCCACTAATGATGGCCTTGAACGAAAGAGATAGGACGCCTTTGCAATTGTTAATACTTTTGGTTTGGCAGAAGCTAGCATGGCATAATTGGAATCACCTGTTAATCAAAGTGGAGTTACAGGTTAGATGCTACAGGTCTAGGCATGCACCCTAGCCTGCCCTTTGGAATAGGGATATGAGGTTCATATATCATATTCCAATTGGCCATGTCTGTGCTCACTAAAAGTTAATGTCCATCTCCATGTGGGTATGCTACTTTTGCTAACATATAAGATCAAGATATAGCATTGAAAAAATTGAGATTTGTTTAGGTCCAAAGTCAAATCTTCTGGATTTTGAATTCTGAATTGAATTGTATTAGGTATCCCAAAGGATTTGTATTAGTTTCTGTGAAATTTCTGCTCTCCAAATGACCCTCAATAGTTGGGCCGTTACATTAATTGGTTGGTGTGGGCTAGGTCGACGTTAGTTTTGTTGCATCTCATCAGCATCCAAAAATTAGGCCAGCTTAGGAGCTAAGGAATTCATCGTTTATCTAGCCTTATGAATCTTTTTTTTTTTGCAAATTTAGTACGTACATTTACAAATTTGGACCCCTCTTCGCCCCCTATTGTGTCCGGGGAGCGTAGAAGCCCTCTACCGCGGCCGGTGAGCGCGGAAGCTCACCGACTTCACGACAACTCGAGTGAGAGCAGGAACAAGAGCTTCGACACTGCTTGACTGTAGCAGCGGCGCTGCCATGCTCTCCTAGCGAGGCAGTGAACACGTGTCGCATGTCGCGGTGCGGAAGAGAGCCATTTTTATAAAAAAAATATTAAAAAGCTAGATTTAAAAAAATGATGTATAGAGGTTAGATAAAAAATGTGTTCGACTACAGAGCCCAGCCCGGTTCTAATTTCTAACCATCAATGTTTTCAGAGTTAAGTGGCCGTCTTATGTTCCTTTTTCTTTAATGGCCAGCTTCTAACAAAGCCCAATATCTTAGCCTTGGGACTGGGAAAACAACCACAGTACCGGAAATTTTATTTTAAATAATACATTTTTTTATTCAAATTGCAAAAATATACGTTCATCTCAAAAAATTACAAAAATATACTTTTGTCGCCCGTACATGAGGCTATCGCCCGTATATGGGGCGATCGCCCTATACACGGGCGATTGGTGCGGCTTTCAACGCGCGATATTTCCTCTGTCTGCGGTCAGTTTCTAAAGAAAATCATAACTTTTTCATATGATGTCGGATGGAGATGAACTTTATATGAAAATTGTAGCTCTCGACAGGATCTACAACTTTTGTATACAATTTTTTTTTTCATTTTAATCCATTTAGATAGCCAAAAATAGGATAGAAGTTTCAGATCTAAAAACAGATCTGTTTTTAGATCTGAACATTCTATCCTATTTTTGACAATCTAAATGGATTCATTTAAAGGTCACAACTCACCTGCCGAATCAACTAGCCCCGAAAATGGATGGCGCTGAAGCGCGCGACCCACTCCCGGCCATCTGGGCGAGCGCCATGCCCCGATGAGTAGGAGGGCGCGGCGGCCGCGGCAAAACCCGGGGCGCGAGCCCGGGCGGAGCGGCCGTCGGTGCAGATCTTGGTGGTAGTAGCAAATATTCAAATGAGAACTTTGAAGGCCGAAGAGGAGAAAGGTTCCATGTGAACGGCACTTGCACATGGGTAAGCCGATCCTAAGGGACGGGGTAACCCCGGCAGAGAGCGCGAGGACGCGCGTGCCCCGAAAGGGAATCGGGTTAAGATTTCCCGAGCCGGGACGTGGCGGCCGACGGCGACGTTAGGAAGTCCGGAGACGCCGGCGGGGGCCTCGGGAAGAGTTATCTTTTCTGCTTAACGGCCCGCCAACCCTGGAAACGGCTCAGCCGGAGGTAGGGTCCAGCGGCCGGAAGAGCACCGCACGTCGCGCGGTGTCCGGTGCGCCCCCGGCGGCCCGTGAAAATCCGGAGGACCGAGTACCGTCCACGCCCGGTCGTACTCATAACCGCATCAGGTCTCCAAGGTGAACAGCCTCTGGCCAATGGAACAATGTAGGCAAGGGAAGTCGGCAAAACGGATCCGTAACTTCGGGAAAAGGATTGGCTCTGAGGGTTGGGCCCGGGGGTCCCGGCCCCGAACCCGTCGGCTGCCGGCGGATTGCTCGAGCTGCTCGCGCGGCGAGAGCGGGTCGCCGCGTGCCGGCCGGGGGACGGACCGGGAACGGCCCCCTCGGGGGCCTTCCCCGGGCGTCGAACAACCGACTCAGAACTGGTACGGACAAGGAGAATCCGACTGTTTAATTAAAAATTCCACAGTACCGCACCCAAACAAAAGCTTGTACGAGCGAAGGAAGAAGGAAACTGGAAAACAATGGCGGGCGAGGCGATTCTCCCTTACTCCAAGACGGCGAACGGAAGCCCTAGGAACGGCGCGAGAGGGTGGTGGTTTGTGCTTTTCTTTCAGTGCAATTCTCTGCAGTAGTAATGTAGTATTACTCCTTTGGATTCCTTCCCTATGAACTATTATTGGACATCTGTTCACTTGCAAGTTACAACAACTGATGGTTTTGCTGCGACGAGTTAGGAAATTAGGATATTGGCTCGGTATTGCGCAATTCTGTGCGGCACGAAGAGTGTTTTCTTATATGGATTAATTCAATTTTTTTAGGAAATCAATTCAGTCAGTTGGGACCCAAGTATATCACATTCTGACACTAAGCTAAAATACAGTGCCTTGTCCCTAATTGACCTTTGAATTTGGTAGATTGCACAAGCTGCATGGCTTGCAGAAAATGCTTCAGCGTAATTCCATCACTATCTTTATTGACTTTGAAGAAAAGGATCTTACGTTTTCAGCTTATTCAGTTTATTCATCAATTCTTCAGTTGTTTCAAGATGTTTGTATTTTCACCAAACGCCAGAGTGATGGTACAAATGATATATTCAACTTGACTTTCGCGAGGACAAGTAAAACCCTGTTAACTGCTTGATAGTTGAGGAGTCAAAGAAGGTCCCATGGAGGTCGGGAAGCGCTTATTGCATGCTTTTGGTGGCTTCGTTACGACTTACGAGCAAGACATTTGTTGACGTGTCAGGTGCATGCCATTTTAATTCCTCCAATCTTCACCTAACATTCTTTCAAACAATCCTTGTCGTGCATTTATAAGCACATATGTCCAAGCACTGAAGTTTTGGAACGCTTCAGACAATCGTTCAGTGAACTATTGTCATGTCCTTTTTCAAGCCATCTCTAGTGTTCTGTTTTATTCTTACTTTTATAAGCCTGAATTGTGGTCCATCTCATGTATTTGCCAAGATTTATATGGTGGTGATGGAGGATGACCCAGTCATTTCCTACAAAGCAAGCCGGAAGAATATAATGTATGTCATTTCCATGCAGGAATCTTGTTACTTATGTTCTTTTTGTAAAAGAACACTTATTAATGGAATTTCATTCAGGAGAGGTGAGGAAGCTCAGAAGTAAAAGGAAACCGCGACTACGAAGCATGACATCTTCCTGGAATCATTTCTTCCTGTAGGATCTTACAAGAAACTATACAGCTACACTCACCTGCTTAAGGTTTTGCTCTTCATGCAGAATCTGAAGAGGTGCTCTTTTCTTAACCTCTAAAGTGCATAATATTGTTTTGATTCTTTTATCTGTTACTAGAACATATACTCCCTCCGGTTCACAGAAACTTGTCGGTTTGGGATACGTGCAGTCAAATTTTTAAAACTTTAGATATTGATATCTTTTTAAATATTTAGATTGGTTGCATGAAAATCATATGTGTAGATTCATCTCGAAACGAACTTTCATAATATTATAATTTTTTTAGATTTTTTAAATATATTATAATAGAAATTAGTGGTCAAAGTTGAGTTTTAGAGACCGTGTTGATATCCAAAACGACAAGTATTTGTGACCAGAGGGAGTATAAGCTAGCAAATAAGGACATTACTCTTACAAAGCTGTGATTCCCTCGCCTGACATAGTAGTATTTCCAGGACTAGGTATAGCCTTTAAACGCAGAGGCGGAGCCAAGGGTGGGGCTCCAGCCCCCCTGCCCCACCACGAGAAACCCAGGCTCACGCACGTAACAGTAGTCAGCAGCTGCAAATTGTATTTGTCAAATCTCTTTTTTCAGACGGTGACAATGAAAAGTAATTTTTTCCCCTTGCATATTTACATACTAATACTATATTACATGTATTTAAATCTCAACTATAATATATTGGCTTGGTAGTTTTTATATTTAGTATATGTACTTGTGTTCAGCTCCCCCTTTTGAATGAATCCTGGCTCCGCCTCTGTTTAAACGTACACATAACAATAAATGATGCTGCAGTTAATATACATACAAGAAGATAAAATAATAAGGAAAGATAGGCAAACTCAACGAAGAATTTTTATTGTTGAATATTATCAGGAGTAATTTTTCAGACAAGACAGAGAATCTGCTCCAGTTTGACTTTTTAGCAATGAGCAGTCTTTAACTTGTTCAATTTTGCCTATATTTCTGTGTATTTTCAAACATGAAACCCATAAGTTTACATGAAGATTTCCAAGGCAGTATCAAAAGGCTCATATAAACTATTAAATGCAAGCACCTTTGTTCTTAATCTGGCACGCTTGAAACTTCTTATATCTTATATTTGTTTGCAAGTTTTCTTTCTGAGTTGCTTATCTGATTTGTGAAAATAGGAATAGGTTGTCTCTGCTGAGGTTGAAAACTGAATGCTTTTATATTTTTTATATGTGTAATAGACAGTTAGAATTCTTAGTGGTGCAAAAGCAGTAAAACTTATACAAGAAGATGTCAAAATGGCCAAGATGACCACGTACACTCCGAAGTACATTGGAGCTAATGGAGTCTGGCCACTCCTTGGTGGTGCTGAGAATTCTGGTGATGGAGTAGTTATTGGCACGATCGAAACTGGTATTGACCCCAAGAACCCAAGCTTTGTTAGCATGTCAGGCCAAGCAAAACCACCACGGGCCAGTTTCAAAGGTATATGTCGCTCCAGGGATAGATTCCCTCTGGATTCATGCAATGTTAAGATAGTGGGAGCTAGGTGGTTTGCACCCGCTGGTCAAGCATCTGGGGAATTCAATTCTACAATTCACTATGCATCTCCTTATGATCCTGATGGCCATGGCAGGTTCGTGTTCCTTAGCTACTACCGTCGATCAATAATTAACCATGTTAAAGTATTTTAACTGGAAAAAATTACCAACAGATTAAAAAAATGTCTACACAGCCACACGGCATCGATCGCAGCTGGCAATTTCCATACACCAGCAACCGGGAAATTATCCAGAGGCTACAACTTTGGGTATGCAAGCGGCATGGCCCCCGGAGCTCAGTGAGACAACAATCCTTGTTCCATTCTTCAGATGTTGAAAGCAAATCCAAAGGGGAAAACAGTTAAGTATGTAATCATACATTGTGTTGTCTCTTCTGATTTCTGAATGCCTTGACAGTCGTGTGATCTACAAAGCCACCTATCCTTTTGGTGGGTACATGTCAGATGTGATAGCCGCCGTCGACCAGGTTTGTAGGTCATATTGTTTGCAGAAAGCTACTACCGTTCAACTCTATATGTTAAACTGCCTGTGTAAGATGGTGTCAATGTTATCAGTCTTTCTATGGCACCTTCTTCGGTTCCATCTGGGCCAGCATCTTTCCTCAGTTTGCTTGAGACACAACTACTCCTTGCCACCAAGGCTGGAGTCTCAGTTGTTCAACAGTTGGCAATGGAGGCCCTGATGCGAACTCAATAAGTCAAGTCTCGTTCAGCCCATGGATAATGAGTGTTGCGGCTTCGACAACAGATAGGAAGTATAACAAATCAGTCATAATTGACAATGGGCAAGTCTTCTCTTGCGGCAGCCTTTCCCGTAATTCATTTCAACCTAATTTGGTAGATTGATTAACAAATTTGTAGCTTTTTTTAAGAAAAAAATTACTGGAGTAGCTAAGTGCCAATATTCGGCCCAGTTTTTTCTTTTGATCTTGCATAGGATAAGTTTTTTTTCTGTCCTAACTTACAAAACCATCTGCTGCATTCAAGTAGATTAACAATTAACCCAATCATACTCTGTCTTTGTTTCAAATTCTTCACTCGATGCCTACTTCTTATGTCCAGCGTTGACACCAGGCGAAATAATGTAGTAATGTGCCCACTAGCATTGGCTGATGATGTGAGCATGGCGAATTCGACTGATGGGTCTTCCAACTGCCAAGATCCAAAGGTCTTCGTAAAGTCTCTTATCCAGGGGAAGGTGATCAATTGCAAATATGTGCCGTCAAACTACTATGAAGGCGGCAGCCTTGCAGGCCTTGTCGATACGATTCAGAAAATTGGAGCCGCTGGAGTCGTCATCACTGATCGCTATTCGGATGACATCGACATTGCATATCATCCAACATTTCCAACTGCAGTCCCTTCAGCCATAGTTCTGAACATCGTAAATACGCAGGTGGGTGTAGAAACAAATTTTCCGATCAAATAATTGGGTAATGTATTTCAAGAATGAGAAGTTTCTAAATCCTAATTCAATTATAGCTAGTGCTTTGATCTGTACGGAAACTAGATTTCAGTAACTCTGAATGTTTGAGTAGCTCTGCATAGCTGCATTGTGTTCTGCAACTTGGTGCAGACTCTACTGGAGTACTACGACAAGAACACGGTTCGAGATAAGGACGGGAGTGTCAGCACGTTCTGAGCAACCGTCCGAATTCCGGAGGGACGGCGTGCAAGCTACACCAGGGCAGCGCATGTCGTCGCCGACTACTCGTCGAGGGGACCAGACGTGGACGACATGCAGATGCTGGCCGCGGACGTCCTGAAACCGAACGTCATGGCCCCGGGCCATTACATATGGGGAGCTTGGAGCGCGATCAGCGACGCCATACCAGAAATCCAAGGTGAACACTACGCGTGACTGTCCGGCACAAGCATGTCCACTCCGCACGTCGGCAGGGTCGTGGCCTTGATCAAGCATGCACCCAAAGTAGAGCCCCGCCATGATCTTGTCGGCGATCATGACGACCGCGGACGTGACCGACCGTTCCGGGAGGCCCCTGACGGCGCGGCGGGACATGGGCGCCATCGAGCCGCGACGCCATTCGACATGGGCGCGGGGGCCATCAACGCGGCGCGCGCCGTGGACCCGGGCCTGGTGTTCGACGCCAGGTACAGGGAGTAACTGCAGTTCCTGTGCGCTGTGCCGGGCGTGGACGAGGGCGAGGGCGCGGTGCGGCGCGCGTTGCCCGCCGTCGTCGTCGCGTGCACGGTGGTGCTTGGACCTGAACTCGCCGAGCGTGACGGTGGCGAGCCTGGTGGGGTCGAGACGGGTGGACCGGAGGGTGAGGAGCGTGGGCGCGGAGAACGAGACGAACATGGTACGTGCGGGCGCCCGACGGCGTGGCGGTGCGCGTGTTGCCGGACTGTTCACCATCGCCCCCGGCGCGATGGAGGCGCCGAGGATCGTGCTCAACACCGCCGCGCCGGGGAACGCCTTCAGCTTCGGCGAGGTGGTGCTCAAGGACGACAAGAAGAACAGCGTCAGGATCCCCCTCGCGGTCTACCCCGCCGCGGCGCTGGACCCATGAAGCCGGGTACTACACATGTATACTCCTGATGTATCTATATCTATATCTATACCCCTTATAATGCACCTAAGCAATTTTTCCTATATCCACCCTAAATAATACACCTCATTAGAGATAGCCCAATGTTCGTGCACCCAGCAAAACGTCCCCAGAAACTTGCATTCATCAAAATGAACGTCTCAGATCTTTCCTCAGTTTTACTCACCCACATCCGATGGCCATTATTTAGTGTGTCTAATCATCCCTGTGGCCCACAACAAACCTCCCCCACCTACATATTTGGAAGGAGAGCGAATCAAATAAGGAAATAAATAAGGAGGATCTGCATGCAAGGAAACTAGACTTGAATTTTTTACTGGCCAAAATTGTACGTACTACATATTTGGAAGGAGGGTGAATCAAACAAGGGAATAAACAGGGAGGATCCACATGCAAAGAAACAAGACTTGATTTTTTTTATTGTCCTGGCATTGTGATCGTATTTTTTTCCGAATATGATCATTCTCGAGATTTTTTTACGGATCTAGCCCCATAGAGCCTAATTTGGTATACGAGAGCGTTAAATTTTTGTTTTTATTTTTATCTAAGGAACCAATGGTCCGTGAGTGTTGCTTAATTTTTTCAATTTTTCTCGCGGAACCGGTATGGCGAAACCTATTTAATTTTTATCTTTTTTCCTTGCGGATCCAGTGGTCGGCGAGCGCAGTTTATTTTTTCATATTTTTCCGAAATCATCCCTGTGGCCCACAACAGACTTTCCCTCACCTCCAGCATCAACAAGGAAAAGGAAACAAACGTCTTGGAATCAAGGAAAAGGAAACAAACGTCTTGGAAAAGGAAAGGATCATACATTACGTGCTGGGAAAAGGAAACCGGGAGATGGGACAGCGCGGCCGGGAGAACGCAGGTCTGCAATGACTCCACGGTCGCCATCGGTGGTTTTGCCGACGCGGCGAGGTTGCTGGTCAACGACCTCGCGGCCGCCGTGCCTCGGCAAATTTATAATTTAATTTTTTTAAAAATAATTTTATTAAGTACAAAATAATCGAAAGTTTTTTTGAGAATTTTTCTAGAATTTTTTAACCTAATGTGCTATCTTTTCAAAAATTCTTCTATATTTTAATAAATAAAGGCAACTCACCTATAGCTTCTTCTAGCTGCAGCCCAGACCAGAGAAGCTTCTTCTCTTTCCTCCCTCCATTAAAGTAAGAAAGAAGCTCCAAAGCTCCATCAATCCCGCACCAAATCTCCTCTTTCCATCTATGGTGTTAATTCCCCAAATTTCATGCTCTATTGCCAAAATTTCCTCCCAATCTGATTTGATCCCAAATTATGGTTTCCATAAATATGCTTGTTTCGGGGCTATAAAAGCCGTGAGCTCTCCTCCACCCCATCGCATTGCGTAAATCCCCAAATGCTCCCTCTTGTAAAGATCGCGGATTTTGGAGGTAACCCAAGCCATCACCGTCATCTTTCCCGACGAAATTCACCGCGAATCGTGACTCCTCCTCCAGGCGCCGGTGTCGGCGATCTCGCCGCACAGTCTGCCGACCCATCGCGACCGCCGGCCACCCCGGCCTTCCCTCCCTTGAGTGGTTAAGACCAGAGAGCACGCTGTGCTCTCTGTGGAAGCCGCAAAAAAATAATCTAAAATTAGAAAATTCTTTTTTCTTTCTCTTTCTTGATTTAAAATCTTTTGGAAGCCCGTTTTCGCCCATTCGACCTCCATTTAGTTCCGTTCTTCTTTCTAAATTCATTTAAAATTCTAAATTTCTCTTCTATTATTAAGTGTTATATTCATACTTATCTTCTCATTTAATTGATAAGCGGGTGTACTGCCGTCGTAGCGTTAGCACAGGCACTATACTAGTACGGATAGAGTTCCTGTATAGTTGTAAGGTGACTACAATCTAAGCTTTAGGTTAGGTCGACAATCCCTCTTTACTCTTTAGTTAGTGTAGTCAACTGGTAATAATACCAAATTTTTGTTTAGGGAGCGGCTGTCAGACTTCAACAGTGTGGTACCAATTGTCTCATGGCTTTGCCATATTAGATTTTGAATGAGCTAACAGGGTAAGAGAGGACTCACGAAACAACCTAAGATGTCTGTCATGGGAAGGGTTCACAATATAGATATCGAGATAATCGACCGTATCGAGATTTTCGAAAATAAGAAAAATTAGGTTGAAATTTGGTAGAAATCGAAGGGTTTCAAAATCAAACTCTTTGAAGATTTTTTTTTAAAAAATCGATTTTCACCGTTAATTGCTCGATATGTCTCGATAATCGACCGAAATTTGTGAGTGATTTTGTGAATTTGTGTTCTTCAGCGGTTGATTTTGTGAGCGATTTTCGCTCGATATTTATCAAAATCGAGCGATATTCAGCGATTATCGCGATATTTACGTCGCATAAATTTTTTTGATTTTTTTTAATTTAACCAGTTTACCGACCCGTATTATATACCGTACCGACTCGATATGATCTATAATCACGATATTCGAGTTATTATCGACGATATTGCAAACTCGGGATGGCCTTAGCACAAGAACCAACATAGCACAGTGCGTGTGTGTGCTAATTCTTAATAACTTATGGAGTTGACTATTCTATTTTACCGTTAGAGTGATTGTTTCTAATATTAATAAGATATGATATAAAAGGTAACAAAAATAACTATGTCTCAAACTTTTTTCTAACCAATAAACATAAGCCATTGACTCCAGCTCTCCGAGGTAACGAAAATAACTACGTCTCTGAGCATGCCTTTAGTCTCTTCCAAGTTGCTGCAGCCGGGACAACTGCAACAATGCCTCTAACAATTACAAGAGCAATTCTCGCTCCTAAACCGCCTTAATTACTTAAAAAAAGTCTATCGCACGTGGTAGCTCAAATTCTTTTTCTAACAACCGATAAACAAAAGCCATTGACTCCAGCTCTCAAGGGTCCTTTTGCTTATCTTTGCTCCTGCAGTCTCGTTTAGACCTTGTTTATGTATAGTGTCATGTCATACGTGGTAATGATGGCCTAGAATACTATTATCCATCCACATTATTCCACAGAGATGGGGAGATGATCAGATGACGCCCCTCTTCCACACTGACCCGCACCTGCTCCCCATACAAAACTAAAAATAGCTCGGTGGCAGATCGGCTGCACATTTAACCAGTGGAGCTTGGCCTGCGGTCTACCAAAACTTGACGCCACCGCGCGCGTGCGCTTGAGCTGAGCTGCGTGCGCTGCGTGGGGCTCCCGCGCCGATCGACCGCGCGGCCATGCCGTCCGTCTATCACCACGGTGGTAGTAATAACAGGATTGCCTCGTCCCGTCGGTGCCTCGGTGGTGCTTGCTCCGAAGCTCTGCCGTGGGCGAGCTGTTCACCGGCGTTTGTTTGAACCCAGTTCGACGCTGGTGGCTTACCTTTTCTTATCGGTTTTAAGTCTCGGATGATGAAAAATTATATACACATGTTTTTTACTGTCAGCGCGTACCCGCACTCTATGAGGTTCTGATCTCTATTTTAGATTATACATGTGTTAGGAATACACCTACGTATATGTTTAAAAGGTGAGTGTGTCCTTCTTTGTAGTAAAAAAAGTAATAGTACGGACCAAATCTATATATCACCGGCTTCATCCTCTGTAGACGAACTAGAGAGCTGCTACTGCCGCGTCGAGCCATGGATGCAGCAGAGTGGTTATCTATTTTCCAATACATCGCAGATCTGTCGTGAAAAACTGTCCTCGAGTAGCTGGAATGCTGGATACCACAAGTCCTACCATCGATGACGACAAAACAGTGATGCAATAAGTGAGCTCATCCAATCTGCATTCCCAACACCGAAAACAGATCAAAAGTCTTTTATCACCATCGTCTGAAGACACAAACCACGCAAAGAAACAGATTTGATGTGTGATTTGTTCCACCAAATCACAAAAAGTGCTGAAGTGGGGCACTATACTGCAACTGCACCTGTCTAGGCAGATACGTCCACAATTTCCATCCACCAGTTTCTATTGGAAAGGAGGCTCTTTTCAACTGCACTTTTCCTAGGGAAGCACTTTGCTGAACAAGATGTTGCGTGGCTCAGATGCTGCCTCCTTCAGTTCTCCCTCTCCGTCCATTATCCCGAGGAGAGGGGAGGAGAGCGAGTTGGCTACCCAAACAGGTGAAAATGTCTCACCTATAGGCTACAGTACTTACTAGAAGTAGTACTAGTACCAAATGCCAAGGTAACATGACATCGCAAAGTTCGGAATTAGGCATTGCCGTGTTCAGTTGATGTATATTGGTTGAAGGCCTGCGCAACTGTAGAGTTCATAGAATCCGGAGGGAGACGCAAATAACATCCGTATTTTCCCCCTATTTTAGCCCTTTTTCTATTCTATTTTAAAAAATGTATCATTAGGAAACTAATTCTAAAAATGACCTTTTACTCAGCATTTGGTGCTCAAGTATAACAGATCAGCACTGTAAGATCGAGGATATCGACTAGAGAGGGGTGAATAGACGGTTTTTAAAAATTTCTCTTCTAATTAATTTCTCGCCTAAGTACCACTATGAAAAAACCTCAACAACGAATAATGCGGAAGCAATAAATTAAGGTTCTGACAATTAAGGTCTAAAACAACTAGGTTCACTAAGCACGCTAGCTAATTATGTTTCTACTCAAGCATATGCAATCCTAAAGACAATCAAGCAATTTAATTTTAGGAATATCAATTGCAACAATGTAAATAAAAAATTACAAACAAAGTACAAGGAGACACACCGATATTTTACCTTGGTGTTCTGAGACTTACCGGTCTCCCCTAATTCACATTGAGGCAAACCCAAACCGCTTTGGATCGACTCCACGAATTGAGCACCCGCTTCGATTCCATTAGTGGTAGCTCCTTTTCTCTTCCTGGTAAACAAGCTCTAACCTTCACAAACTTCGCTAGAGCTCCTCACAACCTCCGTTGAGAAGCTCACCGTGCACGACGCCGCTACGCTGTCTAGGTGTCGGCAAACACCAAGAGTAACAAGTCAAGCCCTCTAACTTGAACTTCACTAAGTACAATACATGTACAATGGTGATCTCCAAGTGCAACAAATGCACAAGGATTCTCCTCAAGTACAACACATGCACAAGAGGCTCTCAGTTCTCTTCTAATTGCAACACATGCAATTAGAGATCACTCTTAGCTCAAAAATCAAATTGGAGAGTGCAACACATGCACAACCTCTCCAAAATGTCTCACAAAAATAGCAAGCACAAATGCCAGCCCCCCAAGGCTCCTTTTATAGCCCTCACACGAAATCTAGCCGTTAGGGGGGCAAATCGAGCATTTTTTTAGCAAACCCGGCACTACCGCCCATATAGGGCTGGTAGTGCCAGCCTCTGGCGCAACGGTTAGAAAACTAACCGTTGCCCAGACAGTCCGGTACTACCGCCCATGTAGGGGCGGTACTACCGCTCGAGTGGCAATACTGGCCCCACGGGCGGTAATGCCGGCCTCAGCGTAAACTTCCAGAACAACCTCTTTGGAAAATAACTACCGACGGTTTAGGGCCAGTACTACCGCCCTTGAGTCCCGGTAGTGCCGGCCAAGGGAGAAAACCACATTTTTCACAAAAAAAACTTTTCTCCAAACTATCAAAAATTGATCAACACATGATCAAGTTTATTTGCAAACACTATTCACATGCTCCAAAGAGTCGCATTAAAATATCCAACTTACTTGCAAAATACATTTGTAAATAAACCAAGAGCGTATGAGATCAATCCTCTTAGCCATGTGATAATCAACACATGATCAAGTCAATTCACAAAACACATTTGCAAAACCTATTCACATGCTCTAGGATCGAAACCCATAACCTCCAGCTTATTTGCAAAATATATTTGCAAATAATAAATCCATTCAATTAAAGTTAAATATTGAGCCATGAGATGATCAACACGTGATCCCGATACTTTGCAAAATATATTTGTAAATACTTATCTCATGCTCCAAAATAAGAACCAATAAAATCATATTTTGAAAACACAAAGTATAAACCTTTCTTAGCCTTGTGATGATCAAGTCACAAGCTAAGACTCTGATGCATGAGCTCTCTATTTATAATACATGCAAATATCTAGCTCCATGCAAACAACAACCATTAAAATCAAGTTGCATAAGCTCTCTCCTTTTGCATCACATGCAAAACTTAGCTCCATGCAAAAATCACTTAAACCAAATTGCATGAGCTATCTTCTTTTTGCAACACATGCAAATCCATAACTCCATACAAAAACCACATCAATTAAGATTCAATAAGAAGTAAGCATGAGCTCCCTTATTTGCAACACATGCAAATACTTAGCTCATGCAGAATCCAACAAAGAGAGTGAGTTAGAGTGAACTAGATTGAGTTCATCAACACATGATGAAGCTTAAGTTAAATAACTCAACCCCTCTTAATAGTATAGCAACCTAACTAGCAACCCGATCTTACATCCAAACACCGAGACTGGTAAAAGACTATGACCACATCCTTAGCCCTAGCCTGGTAAAAGACTATGAACACATCCTTAGCCCTAGCTAGTTATACCTTTGCCTCTAGCGATCCACTTGGAGCTTTTATGATATCCAATCACCTTCTCTCCAGGATCGAATCTCGTCTTGTTCATCAACACATTATGAACCTCCTCTTCTCTTCTCTTTACTTCGGGATCTCCTCTTGAAGCTCATCAACACATGATGACTTCTTTCTGATTCTTTATTATAGTTGAACTCGACCTACTTCACAACTCATGAAAGATTGTTAGTCCAACAAACATGGTCGTCTTAATCATCAATTGCACTCCATTAACACATAATAGATGCCCCAAGATAAATTGAGCACAACCTAAATCGATTTGAATGATTAATTGTGTCTTGAGTACCTTGATGCAACAAATGCTTCATTATACTCAAGAACTTTTCGTTTATCCTTAATCAATCAAAGGAACACCATCAACACATGATGAAGCATTCTTTGATGATTAAAAGACAAGTGAATCCCAATTTAAATTTTATTTAAATTGATATGAGTATATATAACTATACAAGTTTTATATACTCATTTTAACGGATTCTCAAAGTAATGATCCAATATGTTTGAGTGATGGAAAGGGATCAATACTCTTGAGACCATAAACTATAGAATAAATTCTATTAAATATGTGCATATAAATAATTGAACTTAGAATCAATATGCACATAATCAATCTTAGATAGCATTTGAGTTTATCCTATATTTGCATGAGTATATTACAACTACACAAGTTATATATATATATTCAAAGGGTTGTTTTATAGTCTTGATCCTTTATATTATTTGGCAAGAAGACATGGATTAATACTATTGAAACATTAAGTTAAATTATGAACTTCCCCTAGATGTGTGCATTCATGTAATATATGAAATTGGAAACATAATGCACATCTTTAATGTATAAGCAATGGAAGAGTTCATCCTTTAACTTGAATCCTAAGTATACAATAGGATAATAAAATGAATACGAGTGCATACCTTAGGTTTTCTATTTTCCATCGAAATTTGAGACTAATAAGAATAAAGCTCAACAAACATGTTAATCTCATAATGATTAGATTTGTCATTAAACAAAGATTAAGCATTAATCTAAAACCAATCACTAAAACCAATGAAGCTTGAATTTACAAGCGCCACACTTTAATATTTGATACCCACGTTAGCATAGGAGGGATGAGTAGTGCTGATGTGTATTTGACATGGCAAGAGCACTTAGTCAATTTTGTAGTAGCGAAATTGCGGTGCCTCCTTGGACCACGAGGAAAGATAGCACTAAGGTGCTATACCTTACCTCTAGCTTTATTGGCGCGTGCCCAAGTGGCTAGCACTGAGCTCTGGCATCTAAGGCCCACACGAAGGCTGCAAGTGAGCTAGTTCCTACTCGCATCCCCACGCACAAGAAGAACAGAGGCATCTGCCCGTGCGCACTTCTCTCCTCCCTCTCCTAAATCCACCCCATATGCGCCCAAATCGACCAATTTCGCTTGGGATTTCTCGAGGGATTGTAGTTTGAAGGTGATATATCCCATTTCCCCATCTTTTTATCACTTGGTTTTAGTTGATTTGGTGACATTTGAGCAAACCCTAGATGCTATGTGAGCCCCAATATTAGAAAATTTACTGCTTGAATTGTTGTTATTTGTTGAGATTAGCTATTCTTTAATGCTTAGCAATGGTTTGTACTCACATTGTGGGCTATATTTTGTTATTTTTGTTGTGTATGGTTTGTTTGTTTGTTTGGATAGAACCGGTGTGGACAAGGGAGAACTTGTTGGTGTTTGTTGTAAAATTGGAGAAACTCGGCATAGTTCGTGTTGATGTAGGGTAGAAATAATATTTATGTGCTCATGTGGTAGCATTATGTGTAGCATTTTCTTCATCTAGGTTTAGAGAAAACTTCATTATAGGTCGTGTTCATGTAGTTTGTGAGTATTTTAGTGTAATTTGTGAATATCTCTTTATGGCTTGGTACAATTTAATCGGTCTTGATATTATTTTCATGCTTTTGCAAAGGAATGGCGTTTGTTGCATGTTCGGTTGTTGCATTTGGTGTTTAGATTGATAGAATCGTGTGTGTGCATCATGGTGGTACAATGACTTACAATGACAATGGTTTCAAGTTCGCGGGCATAGAGTTGAGTGTATTGGTGTATGGTGCACGCCCCTCATTCGACGAGTTGGTGGAAAGTGTGAAAGGCAAGTTGGGGTGGACAAAACACGGGGTGGGTGTTCAGTTGGAGGGAAGATATGATGTTGGTGTTAGGGCCCGATCGATTTTGATGTTGCCAATTACCTCTGAGCTCAAATGGGACACCCATATGGAGGCCGTATCCAGGTCCCAACCGAAGTCTCTCGACCTAGTGGTGGTGAAGGTTATAGATCCTGAGCTGCAGGAAGTCAGCTTCGATCTTAACCATTCTCCTCATGTGGAGGAGGAGATGAAAGCTACATACTTGCAACCTGAAGCGATGGCCGATCATGCAAATGATCTTCCATTTGAGATGGATGATCATCTCAATAGGATGCCCTTCATTGAAGCTTTGTTGAGCCATTTGAACGGTGGTGTCCTGAGCCTGTGAGTGCACATGTCAATTGGTTTGATGTTGCAAGCACCTCCAAGGAGTTGGATGTTCGAGTCTTTGGTGAAAGGACTCTTGCTGATGAGACTTATAATGACCTGTATGCATCTGATTCTAAGGAGGACCGATTGAAGACAGTCTTGATGGGGCAGGATGCTGTTCTCTTCGAAAAAGTAATTGGTCGTGATCCCTGTATATCAAAATTTAGGGGTCTTAGTCTTGTGTAATGGCATACGTGATGCACATGTTCGGGGTGGTGCTTTCCCCAATGGTGTGGGCATCATGTCTCCTGTATGTTCCTCCCTTTGCTTTGAGAATGGGACGAGGCAGGGATTTACAGCTGGTGTGGGCAACCCTTGCCTTCCTTTACAAGCACATGTGTTTAGAATATAACAGATCACTTAAGTCCTCCAACATCGTCAGGTGTGTTTTCTTGCTTCAAATCAAGATGTGGGAGAGGCTCCTGATAAGACAAATAGCTTGGTGCCGCTAGCATTAGTGGTAGCTTATAGACCTGGACCGATGCCCCACTATCGCGTACATGTGGGATCAAGTCGCCCCAGTGCATGTTCGAGCTAGGACCATATACTTGCACTACACAAATGAGCTCGACTGTCTTCAACAGGCATACGTAATTCACAAAGTTTATTTGTTGTAATTTCATTTAATTTTGAGAACTAACTTGTGCGGTGTTTGTTTCTTACAGGTGACATGGTGGCCATACTCACGTGAGGAGATTCAGGGGCTGATGCTCAACCTTTAGTGCCGGCATGACGAGGAGCTCTGGCTCGTTAGAGCCCCCCTCATTTGCTTCTATGCGGTGGAGTATCACCTTTAGCACAGGTCCATAAGTAGTTCGGTCTCCTTGAAGGATGTCCACCCCACTCCTTTCTCCACGTCCATCAACCTCCACAAATAAGTGCATTCCGTACATTTCCATTGCATGTTCTCATTACATATGTAGCCTATTGAATGTAATATCCACAACATGCTCTATATGTAGGTTGGATAGACAAAAGGTGAAGAAGATTACGGATTGGAGGCACCTTCTGCAAAGGTACATCGATGAGTGGAATCGCTTCAAAAAAACATTGTATTTGGCCCACAAGTGGGCTGGGGACCCTCCGTTGCCTTTGTCCTTGAGGAAAGCTTGGCGTGGAAGCACAATTCCGCATCAGTCCCCACCCAAGGGCAGAGACACTATAGGAACCATCCATTGTCTCTATCCTCCGAGGAGGACTAGCGCGGGTCAAAGGAGGTTCCCACATATTATTAGCCCCAGCTTGACGCAAGAGCCACAACCACCAGTTAGATCACCCCCCTCTTCAGATCCATCCAAAAATCACCAATTATGCCCTAGGATTTCTCGTGAGAATCAAAACACAAAGATAAGCTTTCTCATTTCCCATCATTTCACCAATTGAAATCGTGTGATTTAGAGCATATTTTTTCAAAACCCTAGATTTCGGGTGACCATAAAATTTACTCGATTTAACGAATACTAAGTTGGATTGTGGTAGCCAAATCATGTCCATGGAGGGTTAGTAAGGTTTTAAAGTCATATTGTATTATAGATTTTGCAGTGACAAACATTCGTTGATGTATTCATGCTCCGACGATTACTTCATTCAATGAAGACACCTTATCTTAGGAAGATTAATGAACCTAGATATGGATTTCTAGGTTAGGATCTCCATGTCGCAGTATTGTAAAATTTAGGTTTACTTTTATATTTAAGTAATAGATCTCCATGTTGCAGTATTGTAAAACTTAGGTTTACTTTTATATTTAAGTAATGCACAATTTTGCATGCACAATGTTTTCAGGGATGTCAGACTATGCACAAATGCTTCGGAAGCGAAAATGGGTTGCTAAGAAGGCAGGAACATAACCTGATAAATCTTACAAGGATACTCCCATTCCACCATAATTCCCATGCCTGCAGTGCAACTACGGTAACCCGACATGGATCAAACAATCCACACATCCTAGAACCACCTCCTAGGCTTACTATATGTATGTGGATTATCACATAAGTGATGTCTCTCGATATTTCACATTGCATGTGGCACTTGAAATATTAGCAACTCTACATGTGTATGGTAGCCGGACGAGCGTTGCTACTTCTTTCAATGGATCGATGGCCCAAAGAAGTACAACGAGGAACTTATTAGGTAGAAATACATGATGAGCTATGCAGTTGCACTCGAGGCATTTACCCGTTGGAGATCTCCCTCGACTGGGAGTGGGGAAGACAAAGGAAAGGTACCGATAGTCCCTGTTGCATTAAACATTATCCTAGACAAGAACATGCCTGAAAAGACCTTATAGCCGATTGTTGGGAGGCCCGTGAAAATGCCCATGTCTACAAGTGGGAGTAGGACATATGTTCACAAGCCTAACTTATTTTCCATCTGTCAAGTTTTTTTCGATTCTAAAGGGCGCACATATATCTTAGTTGTAGTTTGGGTTCATAGTTCGTGCATATTGTCATTTGTATATAGGAATAGTGATGTAAATGTATGCACCTAACCAAAACCTAGAGCACATTCATTATCAAGTGTTATTTCGGGCTTGAAATCTTATCTTCAGTGCTCTATTCTCTCTCAAATTTAAGCTTACAAAATATTAGTCCATTTGATCATATAATAAAAAGCCTAGATAATTTCGATGATTCTAATTCTCTATCTTCTAAAGCATGATGTTTCCAACATGTGTCTTCGGTAATCCGAAAATGAATAAAATACTCCAAAAAGAGATGCACTCCACCACACCCTATGTGCCATCTTACTCCAAACTTTGTTCACCAATTATCACCAAGTATTGCTCGGGGCCTTGGGCTAATGTTTCATATGTCACTTCATATATCATGGATAAGTACTCTGTACTACCACTTCAACTGCTACCTTGAAACAACTACTATACCCTTTGGAAATTGCCATAACCTTAGCGTAGCACAGTTGGTGCTACCCCAGTGCTGTATTATCTAAAGCTAAGGTTGTATATGTCAGCGCCGCACTAGCTGGTGGTAAGGTGTGCTGATATGTCATATACTAGAAATTGCATGATGATATGGCACCTAATTAGTTCTCTGTAGGATTATTTTTTAAAAAGAATAGAAAAAGTCAAAATAGGGGGAAAATACACAACATCCTAAAAAGACAAAAACATTTGATATTTCACTTTAGGTAGTGGGTCTCAGGGAAAAGGGTCACGAAAAGGCCAGACATGGGATAGAGATGGCCAAATGGGCCGTCCCGAGCACGGCACGGCCCAACCGTAAACGGGCCGTGCCATGCTTGGGCCGGCACTGCGGCACGATGGGTTGGCACGGTAAGTCCCGTTTACGACCGGGCACGGCACGGCACGGCATGGCTCGGCACGGCATGGTACGGGTACGGCCCGTTTAGCCCGTTTAAAAAATAGCCGTTTTATAGCCGTTGGAGGTTTAAAAAATCCAAAAAAATCAAAATATCCCAAATTTTTTCCTATAAATAGGTGGCTCCCCCCATTTCCACATCAGCAATCTTGCATTCTCTTCTACTCATTCTCTTGTGGAAATTCTTTTGCCTCTTGGTGGTAATTTGGTAAAATTCAAAATAGTTTTGTCAAAAATCCAAAAATCTGAAATTCGGCTTTCGGCTTCTGTCAAGAAATCAAGGTGATAATTGTGATTTATTTTTTCATTTTGTTAGTATTTTAAATCATATTTTAGTATTAATAGCGTAATTATTTCTTGTAGTTTGCTTTATGGAGCCCGGGGATTTTCCGTTGTTCCCAGCTTCTGATTTCGGTATTTCACCCGAGGAGCTTCTTGCATCATATCAAGCCCAAGAAGCTGCAGGAGCTGTGCCATTCTCAGGCTCTACAAGTGCTACTGCGTCGGCAATCACCAGGGCGAAAAGAACAAGACGCAGTACATCAGGAGTTTGGGAAGATTTCGAGCAGATTTTTGAGACATCAAACGACGTCCAGAGCAGGTATGCTGTTTGTAAATATTGTAAGCATAAATTAACTGCGAAATCTTCAGGTGGAACAGGGCACTTGAAGAGGCATGCTGAGAGCTGTGGAAAAAAGCAGCGATGGCTTTGAGACAGACGCAGTTGCAGTACAACCCCGATGGTACGGTATGAACTGGGACTACAATCCTGAGGTAGCTCACGAATCTCTTTGTCATTTAATCGCTTCTCAAGATCTTCCTTTAAACTTTGGTGAGTCAGCTGTGTTTGAAAGCTATATTAGGACCGCTCATAATCCTAGGTTTTTTGCAGTTTCTAGACAGACAACAACTAGAGATTTGATTAAATATTATAATAATTGTCGCAATAATCTAAAAAAATTTAGTACCTGTACTTTTTTGTGTCTTTGACATCTGATATATGGAGTGGTAGAGCTAAAGAGGATTATCTTAGTGTAGTTGCTCATTATGTAAACGATGATTGGCAACTAGAAAAGAAAATTATAGGATTCAAATTAATTGATGTAGCACACACTGGTAAAAATATTGCTGATTGTATTGTAAAAGTTGTAGAAGATTTTGGTCTTAGTGATAAGATTTTTGCAATAACATTAGATAATGCTTCTGCCATGAACATTCTTACTCCGCTTTTCAATTCTTATGCTGAATCTTTCTTATTACATCAGCGTCGTGCTTGCCATATTATTAATCTTGTAGTTAAATCTGGTTTGAAGAGGTTAGATAAGTATCTTGAACCTTTTCGTACTGCAATATCTTACTTAAATTATTCTAATCAACGAGTAGCAGCATTTAAGACTTATTATATTGCAATGAATGTGCGTCCGCGTAAGTTTGGTTCGGATATGCCTGTTAGATGGAACTCTACTTACTTGATGCTTAAGAATCTCATACCATATGAGAGCACATTTTCTGTTTTTATTAACACATATTGTCTTATACGGGATGGTCAATCGCTACTCACAGAGCAACATTGGTATATTGCTAAATACTTGCTTTTATTTTTAGAACTTTTTTGAATCTACTGTTGCTTTGTCTGGAGTTTATTACGCAACCTCTCCTTTAATTGTGCGTCATATTTTAGAAATTGCTACCCACTTAAAGAGCCACGAAAATGACAATATCTTGCATGAAGTTGTTTATGCTATGAAAACTAAAATTTTGAAATATTGGAAAGAAATTCCTATGTTATATCCATTTGTATTTATTTTAGATCCTAGAGCTAAAGTTCTAGGATTCTCTAATGTTCTCTCACTTCTAAGCGATGCGGTAGGTACTAATTATTCTAGTTATTTTTCAACTGTCCGTGCTAACTTATCTCAAATTTATGATAAGTACGATGGGAAGTTTGCTGAAGTTCGCATGCAGCGACCTCCACAAGCACCCACAACAGGTAAGAAGAAAACCTCATGGGGAAAGATATGGGGTGCATGTGACTCTTCCTCAAGGAGTTCGACTACATCAACGACAAGTACGGACACATCAAGTGGTGGGGAGCTAGCTGCCTATCTCAACAGCGACACTGTCAACTACCAAGAGCAGCAAGAGGAGGACTTCAACATTTTGTAGTGGTGGCACGAACACAAGATAACATATCCGGTGCTTTCCATATTAGCACAGGATGTGTTAACAGTTCCTGTCTCCACGGTTTCTTCGAAGTCTGCTTTCAGTCTATCCGTAAGAATAATCGAGGAGAGAAGAACAAATCTGACAAGTGAGATGGTGGAAATACTTCTTACTGTGAAAGATTGGGAACAAGCTGATCAACGAGCTCAACATACTACAAAAAATGCTGAGCTGGCGGAGACGTTCGAAAATCTTTATCTAGATAATGAAGAAGAAGAATTGTAATCTTCACTTTTTTCTTGTATCACTGAGCTATAGGTTGTACTTTTTTCTTTGCCAAGGTTTTCTCGTGTTGAGTTTTTACTTGGCAAAGTTTTTAATGAGGCAGCCAAACATCAATAAAGCTCATTATTTAATTCAAATTATTTGTCTCATTTTAGAATTTATCTCATATTTTAGCTTTTTATTAATTTATATATATATTTAAAAAGTTTTTCTACATCCTTCGAGTTTTTCTAATTATTCTAAATTTTTCCTATTTTTCTGAATTTTTTCATACTTTTTCTGCATTTTTTGCCATACTTTGTCTATTTTCTAATTTTTTCTGATTATTTTTTGAATTTTTCTGACACTAACGAACTACCAGGCCGACCCGGCCCGTTAGACCCGCGAAAGACCGAACCGGCACGTCCTGACCCGTGAGACCAACGGGCCGTGCCTAGACTAGCACCCCGGCATGTGGACCGGCACGACACGATCTGTTTACAAGCCGAGCCGAAACGGACCGTGCCTAAATGGGCCGTACCGTGCTGGGCGGCCCATTTGGCCATCTCATGCACCTACCATGGCAGGTGACAACAAAATACTACCTGCACTGTCTAATGGCCCCCACAAAGAAGAAATAGTTGATGCCAATAGAAATGCAGGTGAAAGAGGTAGAGAAACTGCATCAATGTTGCCCCTCCGAGAAATTCCCCTTCCTTGACTCACTTTCCCCGCAAATTTTCCTTCCTTATCCAACCGCAAATCTGTAATTTATCTCCTCTAGTATACGCTTCGGACTCCGAAGACGTGCTGCTGAATCCAATCGAGTCCGAGACCGAGTCACCTCCCAGACATGAGCATTCTCTTCTCCCCCCAAGATTTCCAGATCAAGAAGGCCAGTCCATGTTTAATCAATCCAGCTCTTTGATCCTATCCTACCTCCCTGGTTCCTGCTTCGCCCCGGCTGGATCCCTATTAATACCATCCGTTTCCTCTTTCCTTCGATCCATCCAAACCCCTCCTCCTCGATCCCCGGAAAGACTTCTCGTTTTTTTCTTGCCGTTTTTGGCGCGAAAGCCTCGCCCGGATCTTGCTCGCGTGCCCTTGTTTTTTTTAGATCAAAAGGGCATCAAACCTGATGCCCCAGTTCCATTACTGAAACTGGATGCAATATTTGTCCACATAACTCGCGTGCCCTTGTTTCTGTCCGGTGGTAGAAAGAAACGTCCTTTTCGGCTCTCCCCTCCCTGATCTTTCTTGCGGTTCTTGGAGCGGGAATAAAAAAGGTGCCGCCTTTGTCCAGCTTCCATGAACGCACTCGCCGCTACCAGCCGCAACTTCCGTCAGGCCGCGAGGCTGCTCGGCCTAGACTCCAAGCTCGAGAAGAGCCTACTGATCCCGTTCCGCGAGATCAAGGTGAGTTGCGTGCTTGTGCTGTGTTCTTTCCGGTGTTTGAATTGTTTGTTCATGGGTTTCTTGGGTGGGTGTGTTAATCCTTGCAGGTGGAATGCACCATCCCCAGAGACGACGGCACCTTGGCGTCGTTCGTTGGGTTCCGCGTGCAGCATGACAATGCCCGCGGGCCGATGAAAGGTGGTATCCGCTACCACCCTGAGGTGAGGGATCTCTTCTGATGAGATTGTGTTGTTTATTCTGTTAAGTCAAATGATTTCTCCTAAAAGAACAATAAAAGGCCGAAATTGTGTAGTGATTGTGAACTTGGCATGTTTTCTCGCCAATGAGGCCGTCGTTTCTTTTCAGTGAGGTAGATCTACAGTACTTAGCATTCTTTGGTTGTTTTTATATGGCCTTTCCAGTTATGTATGTTAGTACTTTGTATCTTTCGTTTGTAATTCAGTTTTGGAATCGCTAATTTGAGGGTTCCCTCACCAAAGATTTGGAGAGGACACTCTCTTTCTGTGACAAGGGGCAGCACCTTCTTGCTCTTCCTACTTTCCTTCCCCTCAAAGACTCTCGATGCGACATTTTGCGCCATACCCCTCATCCTCCTTTCCTCCCTGTTCCTTTCCCGTCAAACTCAAAATAGTTTTTGTTTTTCAAATATTCCCCTAAGTTTTTGAATAAGAAGTACTTTTTAACCACTTTCGAATTTTTTTGACTTGAAAATTTTCAAACCGAATGTTTTTTTATTCGAAAGCTTTTGAAATGAAAGTTTTCGGAGTTGAAATTTTATAATTTGATAAATTTCGATTTAAATTTTTTTGAGTTGAAACGTTCTAATTTGATGTTTTCCAATTTATAATTTTTCGAGTTGAAGGTTTCTAATTTGAAATTTTCTGAGTTGAAACTTTCTAATTTGGAAATTTTCAATTTAGAAATTTTCGAGTTGAAACTTTCTGAGTTGAATTTTTTCGAGTTAAAACTTCTTATTTAAACTTTTCTAATTAAAATTTTTTGTGTCAAAGAGGAAGGAAGGGAGGTGAGGAAAGTGAGTAGTGAAGAGGGAAGAGAGAAAGGTGAAGATGGATGGAGAAGATAACACATGGCATCCTAGGAGGGTGTCCTTAAATTTTTTAGTTCCTCAAACTAGTCGTCCATTCAGTTTAGGATATTTTGCGGCTTGTCTGGGTTGTCAATTTATCATGCAGGCAATGTGAACCTAGAATCTTTTTTATATATTTGCTCTTTTATTAATGTGCGCTTACGACTATTGTTTTCAGATTTTTGAATACATATTTCCTTTTTCTGAACTCACCTGAATGTATCTTTTAAGTTTTATTGCGTAGTTGTCAGCAAATAAATTGTTGTCCATAAAGACAAAAGAACACCAAAGGATGCATGCCAAATGTTGTTTCTCTGTTAATATATTTCTGTAACTTCTTTTGATATTTTGCAAATGTAGAACGTTTTTCATCTTTACATGCTACAAATGCTAATTTAATATTTGGAAATAACCAACTTTGCTGTTTCTTTTGGAGGTTTCATCTTTTGCTCTATAGTGCTCCAAAGATAGATTTGCTTATTCTGAATTAGCTTAATAAAAAGGCATAATCTACTGCTTTGTTCCAAAACTGGGGCCTTATGGTCTCAGATTGGAAAATGTCACAATCCTGTATGTTGAACTGTTGAATGTACACCCACTAGGTTCCAAAGGAAGATGGGGAGTTTTCCATTTACCGTAATAAAAACATAGTGTCGCAGAAACCTTAATATACGAAGATTATTAAAGCATCGCATGCTTCTGTACCTAGTTTATTGTCGCTTTCCAATTGTATGAATGGCACGTGGATGTCCTTTGACGGTGAATTAATGCCTTTTACCATTAGTATTACCTTCTTTATCTATTACATTTTAAAAAACTCTATTAACTGTAAATTGTTCTGCATTGTGCCAAAAATTCATTCCAAGATGATGAAGTTATTCTCACTTTGTACAGTATTTAGCTAAGTGGATAATCAGTCAGTTGATTGAGTATTTGAGTTACTTGCGTGAGTAAGCAACCAATGTCATCAGTTGTCAATTTTGCAAAGGAAGCACTACTTTATTAAGAAATTGTCTTCACTGGGTGTTGTTCTTTTATGTTAGATTCTGAAAAGCTAAGGCAGAAAGTCAACTGTAGTATTGCCTACTGGCTACTTATCATAATTTTTTGTTGTACTTATTTCTGCTTGGTAGGTTGATCCGGATGAAGTAAATGCACTTGCTCAGCTGATGACATGGAAGACTGCCGTTGCAGCAGTGCCATATGGTGGAGCAAAGGGAGGGATTGGGTGCTCTCCTGGTGAACTAAGTAGAAGCGAGTTGGAGCGTTTGACACGTGTATTTACTCAGAAAATTCATGATCTTATCGGAACTCATACTGATGTTCCAGCTCCGGATATGGGAACTAATGCACAGGTATGCCATGCAATTTTATTGTCTCGTTTGTCATCCACTGCCTTTGTATAGTATGCTGTGCTACTTACCTCCTTTTTGAAACCTTTTTTCTTCCAATTCTGACACAGACCATGGCATGGATTTTCGATGAGTACTCAAAATTCCATGGTCATTCCCCTGCAGTTGTCACAGGGAAACCCATAGTAAGTATATAATACAACAGGAAGTTATTTTTGCATAAATAAACTCTTTACTCTTTATGATAGTAATTTGGATCTCTTTGTTGTAGGATCTGGGTGGATCGTTAGGTAGGAATGCTGCCACTGGCCGGGGTGTGATGTATGCTACTGAGGCTCTCCTGGCTGAATATGGAAAGTCCATTTTTGGATCAACCTTTGTTATTCAGGTGAGTCATAATAAAATCATTGACCTCCATATATCTTGTAAACTACTTTTCATATGTTAAAAAGATCATAGCATGTGCCACATAAAGAAGCACAGATATTCATGCTCTGTTACTAAAAAAGGATATCGCTGCAGTTCAAATTCCAAAACAACTCTGTTCAACATGTATGCTGTCGTTAGTAGCCAGCACCTTATGTAGCTTTGGTCCTTAATCTGTGAAAATCTTGCAGGGATTCGGTAATGTTGGTTCATGGGCTGCGCAACTCATCCACGAGAAGGGTGGTAAGATAATTGCACTTGGAGATGTAACAGGCTCAATCAGAAACAAGGCTGGGATAGACATACCTGCTTTGATGAAGCACAAAAACGAGGGTGGTGCTTTGAAAGACTTTCATGGTGCTGAAGTCATGGATTCTGCAGAGTTGCTAGTGCATGAATGTGATGTTCTTATCCCATGCGCCTTAGGTGGAGTCCTTCACAGGTGAGAACTAGAGTCCTTAGTCCCCATAAAAAAAAGAACTAGTCTTGTTTTTTTTTTATTGTTTCCTAGTATATAATATACAGTGCAGTAATTGCTCATTTGCATTAATTAATTATCTGAAGGGAAAACGCACCTGATGTGAAGGCCAAATTTATAATTGAAGCTGCTAATCATCCAACTGATCCAGAAGCTGATGAGGTATAGACAACTTAAAACAAGATTTTTCTTTTCATCCTTGAGAAATATCAGAAATATAGCCAATTTGGCAATTCCTGTTTCCTGAACTTCTGACTCTTGTTGTATATGCTACAGATTCTTGCCAAGAAGGGAGTGACTGTATTACCCGATATCTATGCCAATTCTGGTGGTGTGATCGTTAGCTATTTTGAGTGGGTTCAGGTAATTGACTACACGATGATAGTCTTCACCATCTCATTCCGCGTTAGTTTCTTTGCCTGAACCAGCAGCTTCCTTATGCTATTTTGATTTTGCAGAACATTCAAGGCTTCATGTGGGATGAAGAGAAGGTGAACATGGAGCTCCACAAATATATGAACAGCGCTTTCCAGCACATCAAGGCCATGTGCAAGTCTCAAGGTTGCAACCTTAGGATGGGAGCGTTCACCTTGGGTGTTAACCGGGTTGCACGTGCCACCCTCTTGAGGGGCTGGCAAGCATGAAACCATTAATTCCGGATTTTTCACCCAATAATTCATGTCCGGCATGGGAGGAGTCCAGTTGAAATGATTTTTGGGGTACATGACAAAGATGTTGTGTTCTTGCTTTTAGCTAACTAGTCATCAACCTGTGCACCAACACGGCTCGTAGTTTTACAAACATAATAGTTGATTTTACGATGTTTCATAGGTCCATGATATATTGAGTAGAAATGATATTTTTATCGTATAGCTGATAGCTCTATTTTTATTGTTCTCCCCAATCACGTTATATGCAATTTATAACCTGGTCGGTTAATATATTCTTTCATTATCTTAAAAAAATGCAATTTATAACCTGGCATTGAGGCAATCTCTAAATTTGAAAATGGTCATTGCTACTGTTTTATACAGATACGGAGGTACTTTTTTTTTACTTTGTCTTATCAATATGAAAATATTAGTATCAGCGATGTAAGTCTAGTCCACCATGAAGACAAACCAAGGAAGCATAAAATATGAAAACAAGTTAATTACATTGGACATTCATACCTGTATTAAATAGCAAACTACAACCATTCAACAGCTTTTACTGCCTTCAAGCAACGCTAGAGTGAAAATTTTGGAATAACTTCAAATTTAATTTACTTAATAGACTTGCATCGTGAAAACTGCGCTTTTCAAGAAAATGAACAGATATTGTGAAACGGGGAGTATATTTTCAACCAAACTTGTATTAAGTACAACAGCTTGTACCCAGACTAACGGTGGAGTGAAAATTTTGGAATAACATCAAATTTGATTTACTTGACTTAGCATCGTGGAAAGTGCGCTTTTGAAGAAAATGAACAGATATTGTGGAACGGGGAGTATATTTTCAACCAATCTTGTATTAACTACGACCATCTTGTACCCAAACTAACTACTTTTTTATACACTGATGGTCAAACTCGAATTAAAATGGGAGGAGCCTCTAATTAATATGGTTATTCCTGGTCTTTTTATTCCTTCCATTATTTCTAGAATTAATGTGAGGGCTCTTGGAGGAGTCTCCAATTAGTACCGCACTAACTACTTTTTATATGTTGATGGTCAAACTTGAATTACAATGGGAGGAACCTCTAATTAATATGGTTATTTCCTAGTCTTTTTTCCCTTCTATTATTCCTAGAATTAATGTGAGAGCTCCTGAAGGAGTCTCCAATTAGTACCGCACTGGCTAGATGTTTTAAATATTCTTTTTTCATAAAAAAAATGTACCAGTTTAATTGGATTTAGATAGAACTTCGAATGCTATCAACTTGTTTAGCTTGAACAAATCAAACTTTAACATGATTGAAACTTCTTTTTAAGATATATAATATACATTATAATATTAAAAATCAGTAAGGACATTAGCTATTAAAGTTCCAGCAATTGCAGGCTATAGCTTTATTTTCCAATATTACTTCCCTATTGGGAGACATGCAGGTTGGGCTATACATTTGTGTGTATGCATGATCCGGCTTGCAAGCATGTATTTTTCTAGTTCCCTATTGTTACACATTTACTATTGCATTGCATGTCGCCAATCTAAGCCGTAGATGGGAAATCGGATGTCGCTTAGTTTGCCGATTTTCAAAGAAAGACCGGTCAAAATTCGGTGAAAATGGATCATTTTTTATTATTTTTTTACTGGTTTTTGACCGTCAATTTTAAAAAGTTTGATTCGAAACTGTTTGATTTCGACCGATTTTAGTCAAAAATCGGTGTTGAACATCCGGCGATTTTTGGGTGCTATTGAGTATTGTGAACCCTGTTTGGGCTCTGATTCTGGCTGGCTCTGGGGAACTGTTGGCGTTAAAAACTTGAGGTAGGGTTTCTGACAACAGCACACCAGACGAACATCGGGTTCAGAGCGTGCCGGTCGATTTGACCTGTAACCGACAAGGTAAAAAATATAAAATTCACACAAAGCCGATCAAGATCAAAGTAACAGGATAGGTCTAATTAGCCGATTAAGGTTAATCAGAAGATAAAGGTAGATCGATTCTGAAGAAGGCGACGCAACTTTATTGATCAAGATTGAATTACAATGACTAAGTTACAAGAACTACTCCTAGTCGACAGAAAAAAGTAGGAAAATAAAGGCTAGTTGATTGTATTGTGTTGGATCCTCCCGCAATTTGCTTCGACCCTTCTTTTATACCCGTCGGCCGATCGTGTCCTTTTACAACACATTTCAAGCCCTGACCCGTATCGGCCTTATCTCGGACAGTTATTTCCTTAAAGATTTTGCTGTTACCAAATATCTCCAAATCTTTCCAACCTGTCCGTTAATTTCCGCGTGTCTGACTTTATTGCCGATTTTGACTAGACTTGCCAAATTTTGGTGCAAACAAGAACCCAACTTTTTGTTTGGACCATACTGCCCTTGATTTCTTGTTTGTTGATTTAATAAGCTCCTTTTTCATCTTCGATTTTTGCTTCTCTAGTAACCGAAGATCTATGACAAATCAGATGCAGCGAAATGCAGATTATTCAGATAGTAAAAGTCGCCATTGCTTGGGCAGGAACTTTAGGTACCAACGGGGTTCATTCATGTTTGTGAGACCGATGAGAAGATAAAGAGTAAATTTTACAAAATTACATGTTTTTTATATAAATTAAAAAGTATAGGTTTTAGATTATGTTTAATAAAACTACATATTTTAGGAGAACTTGTAACACAAAACTATAAGTTTTAGAATTATCTATTTCTTATAACGAGTCTAACAGTGTGGACTCATATGACAACTTGAAGTATGAGCAAAACGGAAAATGTAGGCATATGAAGCTGCCATGTAGGTCTATACTGTCAAACAAGTTAAAAGAAACATCAATTTAAAACATATAGTTTTATAATAAAGGTTCTTCTAAAATTTATAATTTTATAAAATAAAAACTAAAATCTATAATTTTTTAATATTTTATATAAAAACTTGTAATTTTGTAAAATTTACTCGAACATAAATGGTTTTTTTTTTGTACCCGCAGCACATGGATTGAGGCTAGCATTGCCCCTTAACATTTTGAAATTAAAAGGCCCAGCGCCAAGAATAAGCTTCTGTACCATGTCTGCCACATCGACTTAGGGCCTATCTAGGGAAGCTGTAACTTTTTTGAAAAGCTTCTTTTTAAATTTTTGGGCTGAAAAGCAACTGTAGTTTTTTTATAAGAGGTCGTTTGATAAACATTTATTTTTTTTATAGCAATAAGCTATAAAAGCAGGTCCCGTCCAGCTTTCGGCTTTTGCTATTTATATATGGTTTCTAGCTTATGCCAAAAGCTGCTTCAAAGCTGAGTTGTTTGGAGAGAGTACTGACTTTTTCGAAGCTAAAACTGGTTTTAAGCTCCCAAACAGGGATTCGATCGCAAAGAGAATTGCATCGTTTATTGAATTAGCCTTGGCTTATCTCCGGCTCTTCAAGATCAGAAGTTTTAAATGTACGATACGCATTAAAAATTAGATCTAGCTATTAATTTAAAATTAAAAATGTTTCTACTAATATATTATTAGAGGAAGTAATACTTCCTCTATCTAAGTTTATAAGACATATTTTTAAATAGTTTTGTTCATAAATATAGGACGCATTTCATATTCCAATACAAAATTAGTGTTATATTCCTTCCATGCCCCTAAGAAATATCGATCTATACTTTATATTCTCTACATGCATGTTTTAAATATAGTGCTTAGTGATAATAATTAGAGATAATTTAGCTATTTTCAATATTTTCTTGTGTCTATGTGCTAAAAAATATGTTAAATAAATTCTAACAAAGAAAGTAACATATAATCTAATTTATTAGATTGAAAATATTTAACAATTTATATTGAATTTAGTACAAGTGTTCTACAAGAGAGGAGAGACGGAGTTGTTAAGCACTAGCGTAACTCGTGAATGGACGTTCACATATCTAGTGAAAACTACGTAAAACTCACATGTATAAGTTTTTCAGAAATTCTCAAAAAATTACCATACATAAGGAAGGTGAGGTTCTACAATTCTACAAAATTTGAAAACCAAACTCAATTGCATTCAAATGTGATTGACTTTGGTTTTCAAATTTTGTAGGATTGTAGAAGCTCACCTCTCCTACATATGTTAATTTTTTGAGAATTTTTTAAAATGTGTATATGTAAGTGTCGGCGTTTTCGAGCGCCGGCAAGTAAATTTGTAAGTCTAAGGGGTCGCGCGTTCCACTCCCTGAATGGTTAGACTCGTGAGTCCAAGATGTATACTGGTTCGGGCTGAAAGTCCCTACTCCGATTCGGATGGCGATTGTATTGCTTTTGCACTATGTTTTACAGACGAGGCTCCTAAATGACTTAGTCTCCTCGTGTTCTTATGTGTCCCCCCTTTGAATCGTTTTGTCCTGCCTCCTTTTATACAGTTTTATACAGAAGGAAGGGGCAGGTTACATCGAGAGTTGGGGGGAAGAGCGAGGTGACCTATGTTAGGAGTTCCGGTCCTTCGTCCTGTGGACTGATCGCCACCCGTCTTGCCCATGCTGGGTTGGTAGCCTTGGTGGTCAGGGAGGTTAGGTATTCCCCGGGAAATAGCGTACTTGCCCTCTGTGACCCTTGCGAATGCTGACGTTGCGGTGCGTGGCGTTGGTCTTTGCCTCGGGAGGAGCGTGCGTCAGATCAGACGTGGATCGGTTGATGGGTGGAAGCTTTGTCTTCGCGATCACCGATCTTCTTGGGAAGGAGCCACCGCCTTGTATAGTCACTCCGATTGACCTCATTCGGTGCGTGGCGGTAGGCCGATGAGGACTGACACGCGGCCCTCGGCGTCCGTCACCTGGTTCGGTCGGAGTCGGAGATCCCGCCCGCCAAGAGGGTCGGGAGCGCCGTCCGGCCGGAGTCGGGGATCCCGCCCGCCAAGAGGTCGGGGCCATTGTCCGGCCGGAGTCGGGGATCCCGCCCGCCAAGAGGGGTCGGGAGCGCTGTCCGGTCGGTTTCGCTTCCCGCCGGTCGGAGCGGATGTCTTGTCGGTCTCGCAGCGATTCGGTCGGTGGTGGCGGCGCTACTGTTGGTGGAGATATGCTTGAGGCCACGGCTCGCCGCCGGCTGTTGGGTACCTGTTATTAGTATTCGTCAGTAAGTTTCACGAATTTTTTATAATAAAAGAAGTTTTCACTAGATATGTTGCTCTTATACAGGCGTCTATCATTACAGCCTGGCTATTTAAATGGGCTAACTGAGGACGCCCTCGGGCCGAATACTATGCCATTATGGAGCGAGTCAGGTGTAAATTCTGATCCAGCTCGAACCCTAACCCACTTGACCTCTCTATTTATATACGCCTCCACGCGAAAGCTCCGCGCCGCCGTCAAAACAGAAGAAGGCTAGGCTAAGGCTTCCCCTGCCCCTCGACTCCCAAATCTTCTCTCTCTCGACGTTTATCTTGGGTGATGCCTGTGACGACTCGGTGAAATTCGAGCGCAACAGACCAAATCGCAGGTCCCTCTCTGAGTCTTTTTTTCTTCTCGGAGACCGATCTGTTTGCCGAATTTCCGCTGAGCCGAGCCATCTTTTCATCTCGTTTGCCATCGTGAAAAAAATATTTGGTTTGTTTCTCGCTTCGTTTTGTTTTGCTCGGTGGTGTGCTTTGGTGTTTGGAGGAGTTTGCCGTCATTGCGATTAGGAAAAGAAAACAGAGCTCGACGGTTAGTATGAGTTGTCCGCCCTTCTCCAAATTGATTTTAGTTTAGCATCTTCCGCTTGGATTTTGAACTCATCTTTTATTCCTAATCGATTTTACTTTAGCATCTTGCGATTAGGAATAAGAAAAGCTCGCCGCTGAGTGTGGTGTTAGTGCTGCTGGTTGTGCACGGGTAATATAGTCTGGGCCTAATGCCACGTCGCTGTTAGCCAAGAGCAGTGAGCAGCGATGCTATGATTAGGCCAAAACTTGGTTTTCTCTCGGTCCACAGAGCCGGTTTCTGTGATTACATTTACTCTATGGCGTCGTTTTGCCCTTTTGTCGTCGTTTCTTCTGAATTTTCTTCTTTTTTCTTTCCTTGGTATTCTTTTTTCCGTGAGGAAGGAATATTACGATATGATGATTGCAGAAGCATCCGTCGTGTGTTGCCATGGGCATTCCTTTCCCTCATTATAAGTTCACACCAGATTTCTGATCATTCCAAACCATAGCCTGGCAATTGTGCTCCATTCTATTTTCTAGTATGTTTGTTCGGATGCTCGAAAGGAGTGATGAAACATGTATACTTATCGAGCCAGCGGGATCATATTCTGCTGCTGCGATGAGCTGATGCTTTTATAATTCCACATGAGATTTCTGACCATTTAAGCATCCCCCTCCCTTTCCCCCCTTCTGTTCTGCCTTGGATCATCACGAATGGTGGGTTTTGGGGAACGGCAATCTTTCACATTCACAGTGGCCGCCCAAGAGTTTTTGCCTTGCCGGGCTAAAGATGCTGCTGCTAAATCCTTCCTTGGATGTCTGAGCCATACGGTTTTCTTATGGTTATTGCTGTTGCTTTTTCTCTCCATGTTTTAATAAGTATTATTGTTTATGTTTATCAAGCGAGTATTGTTAGGTTGATTTTGTACTTCACTCGTGTTCTATTATTGATGGAGTGGCTGTGAGCCTGTGATGATAAAATCAAGGCTTGTTTCTCAACATTCGCAGCAGCCGCCCAAGAGCTTAATGCTGCTAAATCCTTCCTTGGATGTCGGATGCCTTTTGTTTAATACACTTCATTCTATTGTATGTTCAAATTGTTTAGTTTTCCGTATTGCGTTAATACAGCTGAGTGAGATTGTCATGCCTGCCCAATGATGATAAAAACAAGGCTTGTTTCTCATAACATTCGCAGTTGCTGCCTAAGAGCTTTCGCCTCGCCAGGCTTGAGAGCTTATGCTGCTCAATCCTTCCTTGGATGTCTGAGGGCACATCATTAAGAATTAAGCTTGCTGTTTTGTGTGTACAAAAGGAATTCCTTTGTAGCTTCATGTTTGCAATCCAATAATTTAAGCTTGCTATTTTATGTTTAGATTGTTTCATTTGGCATATTTCATTAATACAGCTGATTGAGATTGTTATGCCTTCCCAATGATGATAAAAACAAGGCTTGTTTCTCATTACATCCGCAGTTGCCGCCTAAGAGCTTTCGCCTCGACAGGCTTGAGAGCTTATGCTGCTCAACCTTCATGTCTGAAAGCACATTTAAGCTTGCTTTTTTGTTATATACTATGGCGACCCTATAATTAAGTCAGAGTACCGATAGTAACACTGTTATCACTCTAAACTAATTACGTGGATCTCGGCATAGTCGCCGGCAAAACATCGGAACATCTGGTGTTTTATCGGTTACTATGACGTGTTCAGAGTGTTACATATATTCATTTCAAGTCACGTTGGGCTATATGTCTATTATATAATATTACAACGATCCCTATACGGTAAAAGATAACACTACTGTATATACACACTAAATGCCTCGTAGGAGTATAATAAGGCTGATCCTGTGAATAGGTCTCATTGTCGGCCTCAAACGCTGATCCATTAAGCTCACCTTAGAAAAGGGGGAAATACAAGAGTAAATACAGAGTACTTAGCAAACATTATATCACAAGATGCAATATGAGTTTTTCTCTCGAGAAGACCAATTCTTTCCCTCCAACTTCATGTTCACAGAAATTAGTTTTTTTATTTTCTTTAAGGGTTGGAAATTTTAATTATTGAAAATCAACTGCTAGCACCTGTATATGAGACAGACTTAGCTTTTCTAGCCTCCGTTTTAGGAGATAAGGTTCGAATTCAAGATTTTGACCCTGCGTAGGTTTGTACCACTTTACTCATAACAGCCTCAATATGTGAGGCTCTAGAATGTTTATCACTAAGCAAGTACTAGATCTCTAACCCTGTATTCGAGCTGGAACCCTATCCCAGGCCATTCCACTACTCGCAATACAGTTGTACTCTGATATCCAACTGGAGCAACTCCACCGTGGCTTATATCTCTACTACTTTTAATTAGGAGTTGGTGGCAGTGGCCTGTTCTCCTCTAGAGTATCTGATTCGTTGGATCTGACATGAACGGCTGAGATAGAAGAGAATTTAATCATATCTTAGATGGAAGGATTTTATCATATCTTTTTTTTAATAGAAATATTATTTTAGCATATCTCTATTCACATGTTCTTACTATGGAAGGATGTTATTCATATATCTTATAAATGAAATGATTTTCTCATCATGTCTTGTATGGATAGAAGGATATACTCATCATATTCCATAATACGGGAATTCTATCTCATCATATCTGGAAATACATATATTAAAAGGAAAGAATCACGCAACCAAATCACGTGCTAATCACGAAGATGTCGGGGAAATCTGGCTTTCATTCGCTCGCGTATGCTGCCTTCTGCTTTCATCTACTCCCTATTAGAGGGCACCCACTCATCTTCAGGAGGACAGGTCGGTCGGTAGTGGAGACACGCAGGAAGAGAAGAGAAGAGAAAGGCTGCGTGCAAGAAGCAAGAAGATTTCCTACAAGAGAAAGACAATAACTTTCTCATCCTTCAATGGTAAGGATTGATATCTCTCTACTAATTCTAATTAAGAGTTGGTGGCGATCATTCGTTCTCCTTCAGAGTACTTATTCGTTGGATCTAACATTAACGGTTGAGATAAAAGAGGAGTTAACCCGATAGTCAACTCTCTTCAGAGGAACAAACTTTTCCTACTATTGAAACATAACTAAAGTTAGTGTTCTTTGCAAATAAATTTTTTGTCGCAAATTGAGTTTTTGTTGTAACGTACGGGCACATGGCTAGTATATATATATCCATTTCCACCAGCTTTCTCATCTAGGCCTTCCGGTATACTCAGACTTTGGCTCTAGCAACTACTTTTACCCAATATGGAGATCATAATACTTTCTTAGGATAACCTTTTCTGACATTGATTTATCTCGTTATAGTTGGTACTGATAATACGGCTCATTGCCCGAGTGTACGTGTTTGATCGTAGATTATAGCCTATGTAGAGGGTCCACTGGCGCTGGGCATCATCACGCTATCTTCCTCTGCATCCTCTACCCACTATAAATATTTCTAATATATTATCCACGACTTCATTCATGGACATCTAACATTACTCAACAAATTCCCTTCACCAAAATCACATCACCCATTTCATTTCATTTACCAAAACCTCATCTCATTTTCATCATTCCCATCACACACCCTTTCATCATTCATTCACCACAGTTTCTCCACCCAATTCTAAATCAACATTTCATTTTGAGTGTAAACCTTTGATGCAGTGATATGATATGATTCAGTATATAAAAGCATTAAAATCATTTAATAAGGATGTTTAAGGAATCTTGCCTGAAATAAAACTTGGTGGTTCGTCCTCGCTCGAAGGTGGGTCCTAATTGGCGGGACGGTTCAGGTCGAGACCTGAAAATAAAACATATTAACTAAGGCCATTAAGGTGAATTAATTATTTTAGCATCCAACCTCTGATTTGTCTTTCACTTTTATTTGAGAAACATTATTATCATAAGTTTTCGATTTTTACGCGATTCGCGAGTCGATCACTAAAATCGACGCGATCCACAGCTTGGATTATTTTTTCCTACTCTTTTCAACCTTTTCTCTTCTCTTCTCTTTCTTTTTCCTCCCTACCCCTTTTTCTTTCTCTGGTTTTGGCCGAAGCCTCTTCATCTCGGTTCGGTCGCCTCTTCTCCTCTCTACCTCCCCTCACTCCTCCCATGGCCGATCTCCCTTCGGCCCGAGCTACTCCTACTTCTCCTACATCAGCCGGACTTCCCTCTGCTGCGGCTCACCTCCTGGCCGACCTCCCTCTGCTGCGGCTCCTCCCCGCGCAGCTCGGCCTTGGCCTGGCGCAAGGCGCCTGCGTCGGTAGGGCTTCGGCCCGCGCTGCGCGGTGCTGGCTCGGTTGGCTCATCCTCATGGTCGGCTGGTCCTCATCCCACCGCTTACGGCGCCCAGCTTCGGCCCACGGCTCCTCCCCGCCCCCCGATTCTTTCCCATTTTGATTTTTAATGTATTTTTGTTTGCTTGTTTACTGATGTTGATAAAGAAAAAGGATGGGGATCTATGATGACGTTGGGAAGATTCGATCTACTCATGAAAAACAAGAACAAACACTACACTAGTGGCTATCCCGACGACTGAGAACCCCAGGGATGACCCGATCTATCCCCTACTACACCATTGGCTCGCTAAGCCCTCGATCTACCCTCTGTGCATTACATACCGCACTGTAGCTATTGTTATCATCAAAGCAAAAAAATGCACCTAGGGTTTGGTTGGGGCTAGCAATGGGATGGATGAATTGGTGGTGAAGGAGAAGCTTGGGTTGGCCTTTTTGCTTCAGGATGCCTTCCCTTCACTTCTGGAGATCCTCCTCCTTTCACTTCTGGTGATCCTCCTAGTCCTTCTGGATGTTGTCGCCACCTTCTCTTCTGGACTCCCACTCGCCTCCTTCTGGTGGCTTGTTCTTGCTTCGGTTGGAAGTGGTTGTGTTCTTGTGGGCTCCTGGTTTGTGTGTGGAATGGGGGGCAGAGGTGAAATGGCCGGCTTCTGGTTGGCTCTTTCAGTTGGCTTTATTGAATTGGCATTGTGGCACATGACCATTTTGTCCTTAGGCTTCTATTGGCCTTTGTTGGTTACAAGGGCACTACGGTTATTTCTCGTTCAAAACACTAACGGTACGCGCAACCGTACCAGGTAAGTTCTAAAGCGCCGAATGATAACCCGAAAACTAGCGAGAGGTGCCTGTCTGGGTCCCGGACAGGTCAGTTACCTCGATGAGCGATACCTTTCACTGCGGAACTGACGACACTCTCTGATCCTTACATTTTATTTTCTTGCCTAATCATTTTTATGCATTAATTAATTATTTAATTAATATGATAACTCCTGGGTTATCACATATACAGAAAAAATTCTTTGTTGTCGTATGTTTGCAATTCAATGGTTTTCTCTCTTTTTTGCTGTCCTTAGTTTGATCTTCAATTTGTTGTGGAAGATGCAGCTTGTCCACAGGTTTGTGATATCTTCTGCCTCATTGGGGACGTGGATGTAGCTGGAGATGTCCTCAGAAACATTGTTGGCATTAGTTGCACTGACGTGCACTGCCGTTGATTCTTGGTGTTAAGACTGATGAAACCAATCATCCCCTCGCTAAAGCTAGAAGAGTTCATTGCCTCTCATTGATTTGAGTTGATCCCGTGAGCCGGCAAAAAAATGCGTTTGGGTCTTTTTTTTAAAAAAAATTATGATTAGATCATTTTCTGAAAAAAAATACGATTAGGTCATTTTATTTTTCAAAAAGAGTATATTACGTCTAGGTTCTTTATGCGTTTTTAAACACTGCGTTTGGATCTTTTTACTGAAAATCAAAATTACGAATAGATCCTTTTATGCGAAAAAAAACGTTTAGGTCTTTTTTTTTAAACAAAATACATTGCATTTAGGTCATTTTTCATTTTTTTTTCTAGCATTACGTTTAAGCCTTTTTTTTGGAAAACACAAAATTCTTTTTAGGTCTTTTTCGCGTTTTTCCTCGATTTGCTCCTGTAGAGAGCGGCGGTCGTACGTTTTCTCGATTTGCTCGTGTGAGGAGTGGCGCCTGCGTCGTGTCACGACGCGTTTGGTTGGCTAGTTGTACATGTCTTCACATTGAAACATGGTGTAACAGATTTTGTTTCACGAACAGGTTGTGCTGCCATGTATATAGTGTAATATTCTGTTTTCAATGTCAAAACAGCGCGTGCTATGCTACCAATTGTAGTGCAATATTATGTCTGTATAACAATTTTATTTGTCAATCTACTGCACCGGTCACAACTATTTGTTTTGGATATCGAAATAGTCTCTAAAGTATAGCTTTAACCACTAATTTCTATTATATTTATGAAACCCAATAAAATTGTAATATTATAAAAGTACTTTTCGCGATAAATCTACACATACATTTTTATGTATCTAATTTAAATATTTAAAAGATATTAATAATTAAAATTTATACATGTATAAAAACGATAACTATTTACAGAGTAGTGAATACTTTGGAGCTCGTCGGCTCATATTCTAGAGCAAACATACCATAAAGTCATCATCTTGGTGACGAAGCAATCAATCAATCAGCAGGATAATCGGTGGGACACCCACGAGAATAAAAGGCCGAGCCATCCAAAGTCAAAAACCTACACGAGTGTGAAGAGTGTAAAGCACAGGCTAGTATCGTCGCTATTCCACTTCTGCAGTGCACGGGCGCGGCCACCGACGACGACATGGACGGACCGAGGGGTCCACCGCCCGGGCGGGCACGGGCGCCGCCGGCTGGGTGGACCGGCGATTCCGGGTCCGGGCAGGGCTCCGGCCCTGACGGTTCCTGGAGGTACGGCTGGGGTTGGGCCTCGGGGCCCGGAGGTGGCTGGGGCTACGGCCACAGCTCGGCGCAGAGCCCCGGCGGCACTGCAGAGGGCTCCGCGTTCGGCTTTGGCTATGGCAGCGGCGGTGGGGGTGGTGGGGGAGGAAGCGGGCGTGGAGGGTTCGGCTTCGGCTTAGGCGGCGGTGGGAGGGGTCCAGGCGGGCGTGGCGGCCACGCTGGCGGTTTCGGCTGGGGCGGCGGGGAATTTGGGGGCGATCACGGAGGCTGGAGCGCGCGCGGAGGGTTCGGCGGTGGGAGGCAACGGCCACCGCGTGGAGGAGGGCGCGGAGGCCGCCACTGAATGGCTAGACTTGAAGGGTTCCTCTGCTGTATGATATGGTGTCACTACCGGTATATTTTTGCATACTAGTACTGTACTAGCACTATGATCCGCGTCTTAAATAATGTGGCCATCTTTGGTTTAACTTTGTATCTGTAAGTAAGAAACAAGGGTCAATTTCAATATGAGCAGAGCTGATTATGTTCATATATTCCAAGATGCGTTGTTGATGTTCTGGTGCTAGATCATGACTGAACATTCGACATGACGCAGTACCAGGCTACTTCCCTGCGAAAATCGAACCAAAAGCAGAGTAACGAACGGATTGTTCTTTCTTTTTTGAGGTAAATGGATCGTAGCCCGGTTACAGATACCAGAATACTGAATACAGGTTTCTTTTTTTTTCAGTACGAATACAGGTTCAAGTGATACAAAGAGAAACAACTACTGAGCCAGAGTTATTCATAGCACACAACCCTACACTCCTCCGGAGTCCGGAGCAAAGCAACCATAGGAAACCTGCATACACTAGGAACTCAACAAAACACGACCTCAGCATACACAACAGAAATAATGTATTTTCAGATTGTGCAGAGCCCGGTACCATAGCACGCTGATTTCAAGCCTTCATATCGGAGTTTCCGCAACCTTGCTGGAAATAGATAGCAGGATTACCACTGCTTCAGCTATAATTCTCGATCAACGCCTGGCTTTCGCCTCACGAATGAGTGAAATCAGAACTGAGTCTTCCACCGCTAACTTCCCAAACAAGCAATACCCGCAATCCCCCCAAGCTGCCTCCTGTGCTGGACGCAACTTCTCGTTGAACTGCTACACAAAATCTTGAGTGATCTCGAGTGGCCTTTCAAGGATGAAGCTTCGAGGCTTCAACCATTGCTCTAGGAAGTACAATAACTTCTTGGAATCATAGTTGCCTCATTTCACAATGGAACTTTGTTTTTGAATAACAACTTTCTTTGAGAGGTCTAGTAGAGCCTCCAGGTTGCAGCTGCAAAGCCAATCATGAATAATTTGTTGACTAAGAAATTAACACAATTAGGACACCTGGAGCATAACTCTTCAACAGAAATGATGTTCATGCCAGTGCAGATACAAGTTGCACAAATCTTGATGCAAGCGAAGAGGTAAGTAATCACTATCTACCATTCATTCATGCTTTAATATTTGTGCAACTGTCAAAAAGAAAAGCATTGAAGCACCTCTCTTCTTTTTATTATATGCATAGGGAATTGCATCCTTTGGAACAGACTATATGAAAGCTTTGATTTTCAAAGGTATTCTTCATCTCCACAAGCATTTAAATATCCTAGATTTTATTCTACATCACATAAACTTCATCAAATGTATAGAAGGATTTAGGAATTAACTTTTTATTGGCATTGAGTCCCCAACTTGGCTCTGCCTTCTTATCTATAGAGATATATACTCTGTCCGTTCCTAAATAGATGACGTTTTAGGATTTGCACTTCAACCAAGGCATGTATAGAAATGACCAAATCGTCACCCTTCATTAGCTCACTTATTGATTTTGGATAGTATGTGTTACTCTAGTCCATAGTAATAAATAACATTAGGAATAATGAATGGTAGGAGTATGCAAAGGAAAAAATAGTTAAAAGTTGTCTCAAAATTATAGAATGGCATGTATTCGAACAAAATTTGAAAGCTCGAATGACATGTATTTAGGAACGGAGGGAGTATTTGATAATTCAATTGCGATTGCATTTGAAACTTTGAAACCATAGAAACAGAAACCAGAAATAACAGATGATGGTATAGATTATTTTAGGACCAATAGATGGTATAGATAGGTGAAGGCATAAAGTTCACTCTTACCGTTGCATTGATGTTGGCTTCTGACTTCATCACACAAGTATGTGGACATAAACCCCACATGTCCGCAATCATGCTTCCAGGACCGACATAGCATGCCCATTCTGAACTAACTCAAGGGATCGTCAATACCAAGGTTTCTCATACCAGCTCCCGACTGGACTCCAAATTGAGCTCATTACAAGTTTCTCGCCAATAATTGCCAGTATCCTGTCAAAAACTGACCAACTTTGGATTCCAGATCAACTCAAAATTCACAGGTTTTAAAATCTTTGCCGGTGCTGATAACTGAACTGAAGTTTGACACAATAGAAGCTGATTTGTATGTTCCTAATTTCATGTATCTAATGTTTGGAACAATAGTTTATTCATTCATGTGACTTCTTCCACAACATAATGGACAATTAATATATCCTTCTTTGTTTGCTTAAAAATATGATGGTAGTGTAAACCTTAGTTTATTTCTGGAAAGAATTTTGTGATAATAATTGAATACAGGCGCAAAGAGTATTTTTCGAAGTGTACCTGCAGGGATAAAAAAAATTTATTCTTAAGATGTAGGAATTTCCCATAAAAAAGATGCTACAGGAATATCCCTAAAAAGGATGTTCGAGGAATTTCTCATCAAGAAAAGATGTTCTACGAATTGCAAGCCCCTCAGATTTTCCTCCAATACAACTTCATAATAGTTAAGCTTAAAGCACCAAATGAGGAATGGAGATTGTCGGAAAAGAAAATCTACATAAAATTAGATTGGTCCTGCATAGTGTGCAAGAAATTATCTCCATGTTGAAAGCTAGAATAAAAAATAAAGGAGCTACTAAACAAATAGATTTGTTTTTTTAACCATTGGCGGGATTGGGAAAGAAGGATAACCCTGCCTTTGTTGGAAACCTGAATAATGATGTTTATTTTATTTTTTAGCCATAGAATAAGCAGACTCAATGACAATGAAACAAGATCAATTATTCCTCAAGAAAGTGCACACTCCAAACCTAATACAACCAGCCATCACATTCAATAGAGCCACAAAGGCATTTTTTCTTCTTGATGTTACCATTGACATCATGAACCTGATCTATCGTATAGTTGTAGTGGTATGCTAGCTCTTGATGGGGTGGAATATTCTCACAGGCAAAGAACATGATATGAGGCACACTCTTGTCGTCATGATCATAGAGGACATTTTGTGCATAAAGGTTGGGAGTGCAACTATGGTTGATGAATTTTGTAAAGTTGCCCATCTTTGAAGCATCAACAGCAAAGCCAGCTTCCTCATCTTTACCAGGACCATTCTGAAGTGAGGGTATAGATCTTGATAGACCCTCCCAAAGGGTTTCATCATAATAATTATGCCCTATAGCAAATAAGTACTCATCAGTCGTCCTTCTCTGTGCCTCTTCATCCTCCAACACCTCGCCTATATATTCACATACAAAGCTTCCAGATGGTATGAAATCGAGAGTTCTTACTCCCCAGCCCATCAATTTGGTTTTGAAGACTTGCAGCCGAAACTTGATGCCTTTTTGGCCAACTCTGTTATGACATGTAGGAGAGCATTTGCAAGAAGGTCCACACTCATAAACAAGAGGTTTTGCTTCTATGATACAACCTTTATCATTGAAAGGGATCTCCCCGCCATTTTTCACTGCACATGCGCACTTTTTAGAGTCCGAGCATCCGCCAACACAACCACAACCTGCTGGAGGAGCTGGCCGATAATTACGGGGGTATTGCAGGCATGAAATGTAGCGATAGGGCATTGGGTACTCATCAGATATTGAGTTCACAACAGAAATAGGGACCCTCTCCAATCCTTGGGATATATCTTTCATGATAACACGATCATTCGATTCAGCCTTTCCTGATTTCAGAATTTCTTGAATGTCAATGTGTTTCTGTCCTGCCATTCTTCTCACTCGGAACATATAAACATAGCGATCTTCACTCTCTTTCTCCCTCCAGTATTTCTCAACTAGATATAAACCCCCATATATATAAGTAAGAAATTTCTTCCGTCGGCAGTTTCCATTAAGACGAGTGATGAATCCATGGATAACACGGACTGGTGTGTTAGTGTCCATACTCTTCTTTAGTGCTAGGTTGGTACCCTCTATCTTCTGATTGCCTGTAGCTGTCATTGATCCAGCGTACACCAAGACATCCAAATTATTCTTGACATCAGAAGATTGTGCATATGACACAATGCTAACAGCTACACAAGTCCCATCATCCAACTTAATATGATCAACACCTACCCGGTGTGGGCGATGGAGACCAACCACGCAAAGCTCTACCCTCAAATGAAACATATCGCCAACATTGATTCCAGGCACACTGCCAACATATTTCTTATCATCACACTCATTGAAGAACCGCTCCCTGAAGATTTTGTAAGCTTGTAGATCAGGCCTTATCACTGCCTCCCTCGACTTGTGTTCTTCTTCATCCAAAAGCTGCCTGTAAATCAATCGAAAATCCTGCAGATATCCCATAACATTTTCTCTAGCGAGGATAGCTCCATTATTTGGCATTACTTGATTATGATCATTCTTGTTAGTTTTCCTCTTCTTATATGCAGTGCTGGTTTCCTTCTCACCTTTCACTGACGAGAAGTTGCACATAGCTGAAACTCTAACACTCGAATGAGCACTTGCATAACACCTCACAGTACTTCTAGTGGCCGGAGTGCACTGTGCTGAACTGCCTTGAGCCCTGTACTCTGGAGTTTCAAGAGGTCCAAAAGATCTGCTATCGGAGCAGAAAGCTTTCGAGAATGACCGCTTGTACCCGATCTGGAACCTCCATGGGGCTACTGCTTTCCACCCCTTGCGGCAATTTGTGTCATTACCATTGTTGCCAGGACCTGCCAAGCGGCAACCTTTGGCTGCTACATCACTGTCCTTGGCAGTCCCATTGCCTGTGCCACCGCCATTTCTCTCTGGCTCCTCCAATATGCAATCTACAGCAGAAGAACCATTCCTCTTCGACCTGCTCCCATTCACACAGGACTTCTTCAAACCCTCAGAAGTGCATTTCTCCACTCCTACATTGTTCCCATTCCCCTCCAGGTTGCAAGCTGTCCCATCACCAGTGCCGATGCTGCTGCCATTCCCAAAATTCCGCGGATCAGTATCTCTGACAATACCATCGCAGTTGGATCTCCCCAAACTACAATCTTCTCCATCTGCGGTGCCACCCCTGCCATTTCCCAAAACCTCCGCACCGCCATTGCTCCCGGACTTGCCCAAATCCCTATCATTTTCGGCTCCACAGAGACCGCCATTCTCCGTATTCTCCACATCAGAGCCCTTGGCAGCGGCACTGCGTGTGAATCTCCTCGATTGGCGATCCCCCCGACCTCCCCCGCTCCCCGCCGCCCCCAATCCGCAACCCTTCGCGTCAGAAACGCCCACGGGCACTCCGCCGCTGCCGCCGGGCGCGGCAGCGGCGTGCTTGACCTGCTGCCTGACGAAGCCGGGCTGGAAGCGCCACGGCGCGAGTGCCTTGTACCTCTGCGCACCGGACGCCCTGGGTGGCACCGCCAGTCCCCCCATCTCCATCCACAGCCGCGCCCTCCAGCCTCCACGCGCGTCTGCTCAGACCAGACCCCAAAAGCCTCTGCCCCTAGACGCAAAAGAACACAGGGCCTCAGGACGATGAATCGAACGGAAGGGAGCGAGCACGCGAGAGGGAGGACTCAGCTAAGATCACGCCGACAAATACCTGGTGGCAGCGGCGGAGGCCGAGGTATGGTGCGCGCGGCTCGTCAGGGATGCCGAGGAGGAGCCGCGGGTCGAGGCGACGCGGCCGGAGGAGGGGTAGCAGGTAGCTTCCCTATAATGGTGGAGCGGGGAGAGGAGGGAAATGAGATGCACGGGTCAGAGGGGAAGGTGGTGATGAGCCACACCGCCCCTTGGGACGAGCGCTGGTGAGGTTGGATGAGTCGGATCTCGGACGGCGACGGTGCGGTTACCACGGCGGAGGAGGGGACCGGTCCGCGCGCCACAGGGCCTAGCCTTTTTTTTATATTTTTTTTTTGCCCTTAATCTCCCCGTTAATCCGATTTGATTCCATAACAAAGGCATGGCGAGTTCTGTTCAATGCAGGACTGGCTTACGCATTTATGGAGGGTCTTTCTGCTCCTGCAATGCAAAGGTGTGAATCTCGGTTGTAGTCCGATTTGATTTTCTTAGCTCGAATCGGATTGTGTTCGGTGGTTTCCTTAAATATGGCGTAGTTCCTAGCTAGTGCATCTGATCACAAATAGTTATCGTTTTAGATATAAATAAACTAAAATTATCAAAACTTTAAATGTTAATATCTCTTAAATATTTAAATTGGATACTTTTTACATTAGAATTTGGCCAGTCTAGCCGATTTAGGAAATAAAATCGGTGTGAAGAGTTTAGTATGGGTGAAAGGATTGTAGCCAATGTTGGTTTAATGAAAATTCATGTTTCGAAGTTAAAGCCGACATTGTCAGTATCAAAATATGGTTGATTTGTAAGGATAAGTTGGAATTGGATATCTAGCTGATATCGTCTCAAATAAGGAAAACTTATTTTCGGGAAATTGAGGCCGATACAGTTCATGAGTTATACGATCGGAGAAGGATACCTACAAAAAGGTATCAAAGGCGAGCTAAGAAAATATTCAACAATCAATCAAACAACTTGTATATACTTTTTGTTTACTTTCCGTCGACTATGAGTAGCTCTTATAATTTAGACTCTGTAATTCGTTATTGATCAATAAAGTTGTGCATCGTCGATTATTGATCATCTTCAATTACGCCAATTTACCCAGATTTGCTTCTCTCCGACCTTGTTGCGCATAACCTGTTGGGAAAATCTGCCTTTACCAAACCATCTAATCAGCTGTAACAAGCTGCTTAGATTTATCGTTACTTACGATTTAATCAGCTATATAGCTGTTTAGATTTGATCTGAATTGAAAACTCTAATCGGCTGACATAGCTGTTTAGATTTTAATCTTTCTTGCCGATTGTATGATCAAATCAGCTGGCACGTCTCGAACCTCTTAAAGCCAGTGTTTGAGTTGACCAATCCTTCGTCATATTTTTTTGCGCCAACAGATACATAAATATCATATGTATAGATTTTTCTTGAGAAACACTTTCATAATATATAATTTTATCAGGTTTTATAAATATATTACAATAGAAAATTAATGATCAAAACTGTGTTTTAGAAGCTACGTCGTTGTTCAAAACTATGAAATTCGTTTCATTCAATCTCCAATTTGCAACGGAGATCGATCGGAGGAGACGAAAAACAAGACAAGTTGCAAGAATCTCCTAGTCTAGCCCTTGCATCGCCTTTGAAACGCTGGATCCTGATCCGGTGATAAGCTGATGTCACGTGGGCTTCTTGCTAATTTTGGCGTGTGACCGTCAGTATCGCTGGAAGCAGAACCAGGTCGCATGCATGCATCGGCCAAGTGGCAAGCCGTGGACGATGCACAGTGCATGCAGCCATAGTTCAAAATCTCGTCCGAGACAGATTCAAAATCCCAGTAAAAAAATTAGAATTTTTTTAAATTGCTATAGTTTTTTTCAAAAACTTCGTCGAAATTTCAGGATTGTTGACTGGATTTTGACTTTTGAGGACCGGATTTGCGTCAATAACTCTTAAGAATATCACATTTCATGAAAATTTGATGAAAAACCAAAATTTTGAGATGTTTTATAAAAATAGCAGAAACACTGTCAGATTTTTATAAAACTGTACAAGCTTGATCATGTATGAAAATTTATGGCTCCATCTTTAACAATCTAGGATTAAACAGAAAAATTTCTAAACGAATTGAACTTCAATTGTTATATTTAAAATTTCAAAAACAGAATAAGCATAAGTGAAACATTAACCGTGTCAGAATTTTATAAATTCTCTCTAGAGTGATCATGATCTAAAACATTTAGGAGAGCTTAATAATTGCCTCAGAACCCTTCTATAAAAGTGTCAAAAAATTTAAACTTATTTTGGTTGCTCAATCAAATCTATGAAAACAATACATGTAGCACCGTAAGGCTTTTATCAGAACAGTAGCACTATCATAATTTTTTGAAAATTTGTCAAGCTTGATCATCATCTTAAAATTTTATGAAAATATTGGTGATGCGTCAAGACCATCCACAAAAAATTTCAAAATTTCCTAACATGGTTTGAACCATTTTTCATTTGGTTAAAATTTGCCGGCCAGCCTTCAGTAGCACTGTCCGAATTTTTGAAAATTTCTCAAGCTTGATCATAATCTAAAAAAATTATGGGAATATTATATATGTGTCAAGACCATCCACAAAAATTGTAAAATATTTCTAAAGTGGTTTGCACCATTTTCCATTCGGTTGAAATTTGCTAGTCAGTCTCTTATCATGACAGTAACACTCAGAATTTTTAAAATTCTTCAGGTTTGATCGTCTTCTAAAATTTTTATGGTAACATTAGTGTTGTGTCAGGATCATCCACAAAAAATTTTAACATCGATTTGATCATTTTTCGAATTTCGCCGAGATTTCAATAATTTCGGCCGAATTTTGGTTCAAAAATTCTGGATTTCAAACTTTCTTTTTAAATTAAATTTTCACCGGATTTCATTTGAAATTTCAGATTTCGCCCAACACATGAACCGAAAAAATTTCAAACACGCACAGCGAAAAAAGACTACAACACCGTGCACGCGTCGGGCAGCGCCCCGTGCTGGCGATTTGGACCGGTCAAATCCGTTCGTGCGAATCGTAGTTACTAGCAGTAATCTCCTTGCTGCTCGTGCAGACTGAACTTGCTGCTAATTGTTCCTCTAATCTTCTCTGTCGCTGCTAATGGGGATCGTGACTTTTGGCAACGCAGAGCAAGAGTGAGACAAACCGACAAAAATTACTGGTTCGACCAGATTGATCGGTTGGTGAGCATGGTGCCTCGGATTCTAAAATCTCTTCTTCTCCTTCTTTGGGGGGTGGGGGGCACGGCATGCAGCGGCTTGTGCGTGGTTAGTTGCGTGCATAGGTCGGATCGTTTATTAGGTTAGTCCCAGTGATAGTATCATACGCTATAAATGATCCGTCACATAGGATTTCTTGCTAACATGGCAATCGATTAATGAAGAAAGAGAAGATAGTAGTATCATGAGGATGATACTGCTTGGGCTCAATATCCAACGTCTTGGATTTCGTATGATACTGCATTGGGAGCAAACCATATCATATTCATATGAAACATTTGATCACAACACATGCAACAATTAATGCACGTAAACTATCTTGGATATTGTAGTATGATACTATGCATTGGAGATGGTGTTTCTTCTCAACAGTATCACTCTCTCTATCCTACGTGGCAGTCTTGGATTTTAAAATATGATACTATGCACTGGGATTAGCCTTATGCTACCATGTACTCACGTAAACCTTAGTCTCATATGCTCAATAAGATTCCCCAACTAGAGTATATAGTCTACATGCACAATCCATTTCACAGGGAAAAAATACATCCAAAATTAACGCTAATTCAAACTAACCTAATTAAATCTATCACTACAGCACAAAGCACACAAGGAAAGATAGTCCATCGTGGTATCTATATAGAGTACAATATATATTCCTATAAATTAAAATAGAAAAACTAACTAACAGTTAAGCGTTAGTTCTTTTCTCAGTGAGATAGTTAACCGCCATTGGATTAAGTTCTCTCAAAGCATCTTGACTGTCCACGATCTTATTCAAAAGTGAAGACACCCAAACCACCATCTTATACACCTTGGTTGCCACATTGTTCTCTCTCTCTCTCGCGCCCTTGCTCGCTCGCTCTTGCTCTCATGAACCACGTGAAAGCACTTGAACGGTAGCACAAGCACGACACAACAGGGTAGAGAGACCGCACAGGGGTAGCATGACGCGGCACAGCGGCTGCGCTGGGTTGGCAAGGCTGTGCGGAGGCGACCGCGGGCACACAGAGCAGCGCGACAGTAGGAGCATGCTAGGTGGTTTGGCAGCAGCACGAGGTGGGGGCACAAAGGTTCATTGCGTTGTGGTGAAGGCAGATGACAACAGCACCTCAACGGTGATGGTCTTCGGTCGACGCGGTGTGCGAACTACAATAGCGTACTAATGTGGCCGTAGGCGGCAACAGGCTAAGCATTGAGATGCACAGCCATGGGCTCTTGCATGTGAGCTAGATGGTGTGCAGCTCGCGTGATGAGATCCCTGGTGGTTCTCTAACTTTTCTGAAATTTTATGTTTCCTTTTGAAATTTGAATGAAACTTACAAAATTCCTCGTGAAACTAGTTGAAACTCTCTGAAAGTTTAAAGTTTATCTTTTGAAACTTAGTTGACATTTTTCTTAAACTTGTTTTTAATCAAGTTTCATATTTGAAATCAGATGAAACTTATGGTTTCATATTTGAAACCCACTGAAATTTGTTGAAACCATTTTGAAACTCTTTTGAAAACTGTGAAACATGCTTTGAAACTTGAAGTTTGTCTTTTCAAACTTAGTTGAAACTCTTCTGAAACTCATTCCTTAATCAAGTTTCAAATCTAAAATCAAACAAAACTTATAATTTCAGATTTGAAACCCAATGAAATTTTTCAAAACACGTTGAAACCTTGTGATCCCATTTGAAACTTTATTTTTGAAGAAAAAATCCATATAACACCATAAACTTTCCTCGAAAGTTCGTCCGACACCCTGAACTATGAAACTAAGACACTTGACCCCCCCAAACTTTTCAATCCAGTTAAAATAACATCTTATCCCGATTTTGCATAGTGGTATTGCCCGTGTGACATGACGAGCGGGTGGGTTTTGCCACATAGAATGAAACACTGAGTAAGTTTAGTTGAACAATAGCCAACAACTATAGAAGCATGTTTGGTATCACAGTGGGGAAGAAGTACATTTGGGCCCACTTGTCATTGACCTAACTTGACCAGCGTGTTATCCTACATGATAAAATTGCCTACTCATTGCACCACACAGACAATACCTAGGGGTGGGCATTCGGTTTTTTTAGTTTTAAAATAATTCGGCTTTTGGAAACTGGCTACCGAATTTCTTGGACCAAAATGAAAAACCGAACCAAATTAACCGAAATATTTTGGTTCAGTTAATTCGATTTTTCGGTTAACCGAAATATGAATAAACACTAGGTAGATTAGATTTAGTCCTTCTCATATCACAACACAGAGTAGGGATAAACCATACAATATTCATAGATCATTACAGTATAAGCATAATAGAATATATGAATATACCAAACATATGCATAAATGTGTTAGAACATGAGAATTGTTTAGTGTCGTTAGAAAGAACATTATAAAAGTGGTATTGTACATGGGCTACTCGGTTATTTCAGTTTTTGAAAGCGAAAAACTGAACCAAACACCAAAAATTGAATTATACCAAAATAAAAACCGAAAATACCAAAATAATTGGTTAATTCAGTTCGGTTTGGTAATTCAGTTTCGGTTTAAAAATGCCCACCCCTAGCAATACCACTCTGAGAAATCGGGCCAAAGTATTATTTGAACCGTATTGCAAAATTTGGGAGATCAAATATTTGGTTTCATAGTTTGAGGTGTTGGATGGACTTTCGACCAAAGTTCAGAGTGTTATATGTACTTCTTATGAAACTTTTAAATGTCTTTCGAAATTACTCTGAAACTCATTTTTAATCAAGTTTCGTATTTGAAACTGGGCAAAACTTATAGTTTTATCTTTGAAACCCATTGAAATTTTATCCAAACAATTTGGAGCTCTTTTGAAATCCGGTGAATGTAGATAAAACTTATTGAAACTCGGTGAAACGTGCCTGTTCTAAGGTAACATCTCCCAAACTGAAATTCTCTTTGTATTTTCCTACTTATTTATTAGTAGCTTTTAGCAGGGTATAACCTGCTAATAAACAAATTGTTAGCAGGGTGGGCTGCTAATAATTAGCATATTTATTAGCAGGCCTGTTTGGATCCATAACTACTAATTTTAGCAGCTAACTATTAGTGCTAATGGTTCCAAACAGACCCTTAATTTATTTTGCTGCTTGATATCGGGTGTCCATCTGCAACACTACTAACATCAATTTAACGGTGGAGACTGAAACTAAAACCAGGTCCATCTGCAACACTAGTAACACCAAGTTAATTGTGGAGAAGGAAACTACTCCTTTACAACTCCCTCCCCCCGTTAATCTGAATCTGATTTGATTTTTGGAGTGTCTCCCTTACCACGACACAGTCTGAACAGTAACCACAAAATTTGATAACAAAGCACCAAAATAGCAACTATCTCCCGCAAGTCATCACCAGAATAATCATCCATGTAAAAGTAAACAGCATAGCATCTTATGCTACATCCAAATCACTCGCACTTTCTCAATCACATAGCCATAATAGCATAGAAAAGACACAAGTCGCATGAGCCAGACAAACATTATAAGCCACCTAAATATGTTCTATGTCAACGAATTGCCAGTCAAACTTATCTATATATATTCTTTATTCTTGTGATGTACGGCAGCTTAGTCGCCCCCGCCACATGGGGCTTTGTTACAGCAGCTCTACACAGCCTCGTATATTTATTACCCATCACATTTCACAAGCAGTGGTTACCTTAGTTGGTAGAGGCTTTGTTCTAGTCTTTTTCCATCAGCTTTGTTGATTTAATTGGGCTATTAAATCATATTTTAAATTTATGAAACTTTTTGATAAGGGTCCTCAGAGTATTTCTAACCTACCATAAACATTTCGTATCATGATCAAATTTGTACGATTTTTAAAAATTCTGACAATGCTACTAATACATTTAAAGCAACTTCACTGATTTAATTGAGTTAATAAATTTTAAAATTCTTGAAAAAAAATTAGAAGGGTCCTGAGATCATTAATACACTACCATAAAATTTTCAGATCATGATCAAACATTTATGATTTTTAAAAATTCTGACAATGGTACTAATACATTTAGAGCAACTTCATTGATTTAATTGAGCTACTAAATTTTTAAATTTTAAAAAATTTGTGAGAATGGTCCTGAGAGATGGCCTAGGCTAACATAAAAAAATCAGATCATGATCAAACTTTTGCGATTTTTTTTTAAAAATCTGACGATGGTACTAATACATTTAAAGCAAACTGCACTGGTTTAATTGAACTACCAAATCATGTTGGAATTTTCTTAAACTTTTTTAGAAGGGTTCTCAGAGCCTAAGCTACTGTAAGAATTTCAGATCATGATCAAACTTATGCATTTTTTATAAATTTTGACAATGCTACTAATGCGTTTAAATTTCGTTGTTTTTGGTTTTCTTAAGCCACAAATTAATTTTATTTTTCAAATTTTTTGAAGGGTTATGAGAGTATGCCTAAGCTACCATAACTTTCCTTTTTTATTTCTTAAAATATCCTCTATCTGTTGAATTTTCAAGACTTTCAAAAAACATTTTTTTAAAAAAGATCTTTTTAAAGTTATATTGTTCTAAGACTTTTTTAAATGAATATTTTTTAAAAAATCTATATCAAAACAAGTTTCCTTTTTTATTTTTTTATAAAATTTCTCTTTGTGTTAAGGTTGACAAATCGACCGCGGTTATTTGAATAGTTTTACACTTTGTAGAAGTTGCACAGCTTTACTCACAAAATATGAATTCTCATATTGCCACGCGATAAACACACTTCCTTTGGTGTGTCGACGGAGAATCATGACAAAGTCTTTACAATGTACTGTCTAAACTCGGTACTGCCCGCTAAGGTTTCGCCCTGTAGGACCCCCCCTCTTGCGCCTTGCGAATCTACCTGTCCATTCTGGAACCCACACCACCAATTGGCAGTACTCAAGGCTAGACATTGCAAATTAATCAGCTAGGTCTGTCCCATACCAGACTTGTGGTACTACGGTTAGGCTCAGTTCAATGGCGCACAAGATTAAATCCTTAAGTTGTCTGAGGTAAGACATCTATATCCCAATGTGCTAGAAAGCACCCCCTTTACTATACAATCACTTGCCCGAGGGAAAAACAATTTTGTTCAACCAAGACCAATGGCAAACCTTTCCATGGTACAATAAATTTTACAACAGTGGCTATCGGCCACAATTCAATATCTCATTAAGTTAAGATTAACATTATTCAACATGTGATATGAATCCCATCGTATAACTAAGCAGGTCTTAAGCATAACTACGATAGCCCAGCGTTGGTAGCATCATCATGATCTACTAATAATGTCCTATCTAGTGGCTAACAATGGATACAAGACATTCCAAAGATGAAGGTGGCATATAATGTCAACTAGGTACATAGCTATTCCCTTGAAATAATCATTTATACACAAATAGCATGCAACTGTATAAAATAAAGTACTTTTGCAAACATAGGTTCAATAGGATCAAAGGTTACGACTTGTCTTGATAATCTACTGTTGAGTCTTGGTCTTCGAAGTCTCCGTTTGCGAGTCTTGGTCTTCGAAGTCTCCGTTTGCTCTTTCGGAATTCGCGTCTACCGGAAAAGAAAGCAATGAAACCAAATAAATACCAAGTAGAGACTCAAACAAGCTAAAAACTAAAAATAAATAGCTCTATAAGGTAGAGCTTGATTTTAAAAAAAATTAGGAATTTGAATCGCCTCAATCGGAGTTCGTATGAGGGAGAATGAGCCTTCGAAAGATTAAATTCATAGAAAAATAGAAAAAAATATTTTATAGAATTATTTTTCTAAAGGAAATTCTTTTATTGCACAATGCTGACGTCACGGCTGACGCGCGGGACCCTTTGGTCCATGGACCGAGTCCACGGTCTCGCCTGGTCCACAGTGGACCAGGCTCACGGGATCTAGGGCTGACGTGGCACGGGATGACATCAGCGTTGACGCGGTGCCTGACGGGCACACACGCGGGTGCTGACACGGTGGAGCACATGTCACGCATCCAGCGGTGGATTGGACGGCGCAGATTAGCGGCTGCGGGTGGTGGCGACGTGGCGCGATCTGAAACGCTAGCGGGCGATCGGACGACCAGGGTTCGCAGCGAGGAGCGATGGTGAGAACGGCGGCATAGCCTCGCCGGACTCGGAGAAGAAGAAGAAGCATCCGACGACGTTTTGCGGCCGGATCGAGCGCATCTTCACGCGAATCCGAACGCGGGTGATGAGGGTAGCACGAAAAAAGCCACGGCGCTGGCGGAGATGCACCGGAGGAAGAGATCAGCGCGGTTGAAGGTCTCGGCTGCGGCGGCGCTACTTCGACAAGAGCGATCTTGGCGACGACGACGTCTCGGGCGACGAGGAAGAAGGCAGCTGGTACAGTGAAGAACGGCGAACCTCGGAGGGTGCGCGGCTCGAGGTTTTATAGCCTAGGGAGGCATGCGGGGCGCAAACTCCGAGCGACGGAGCGGCGCGCGAAATCCAGAGGCAGTTAGGGTTAGGGTTTGGCTTTGGCTGGCTTGCGGCTGCGCGTGGGAGCTAGGCCGGGCTACTGGGTTGAGCGACGAGCAGACGGGCAGGGGCGAAGCGGTAAAGGGCCGAGCGGAGTAAGCCGAGGCGAATAGAAGGAATGGGCTGGCGGGAGAAACAGCCAGAGAAGATTTTAGAAATAAAAATCATTTTTCGAATTAAGAAATTTTCAAAAATTTGAATAAATTCAAATAAATATCAAATAAATTCATAAAAATCTCCAAAGATACAAAAATATTCCTTGAAGCACAATGAACCCAACTAAAACTGGAAATATTTTGTTTAATAAATAGTTTAGTCAAATTAAATCCTTCTATTAATAGAAAATTCAAATTAAGCTTTGATTAATTCAAGAAAAATACAAATGGTTCATTTTCAAATTCAAACATTCCAAAACTCAAATTTTGAGATGTTAAAGAGAGTATGCTTAGAACACAGGAATTTCACATGTTCCTCGCAGAATCCTGCATAAGTCAATTCATTTCCTTTGGAAATTAGGAAAAAGTTCCCACTTCAAACAGGACCTAAAAATTGATATTATTTCTTGCATTCTAGACTCTTTGGAATTCTACACGAAACATTATAATTCTTGTAGGAATTCTGTAAAATTCCTGCATACGAAACAGCTCGCAACTACACACTTATCACTTTTCCCTAGGCTTTTACCATGGAATATTCCTGGCATTTTGAGATGATTAGTACCGGTTTGTGGCTGGTTGTTGAATTAGTTAGGCGGTTGCTTCGTGAATTAAATAGACTAGAACGCATTCTTTACAACTATGAGAGTTGTATGCTTGGTTGTTCTTACTCGCGCTTGGCTTATTAGAGGTGCGTCAAAATGGTAGAGATGTGACGTTGGAACGGTGCCCAAATGGACAAGTGCGCACAATCCGGCTTCGAGTGGGAGGGAAAATGTGTAAAATCAATGCGTTTACATATGATCCCAGCCAGTGAAAGTGTTTTTATGTTTCATGATTCGAAAAGCGTTCGTAGAGTTTATCAGCCGGACGTGTCAGTCACAAATTCACAACTCTCTCTCCCTCTTCCTAAATTCTTCAGATGAAAATGCTGATCATGTCTGCTTAAAGGTCAAACGGCCAATAATATGAGACCAGTGTGCATCACAATTTGCCCAAAGTTATATATTATAACCTCATTAGGATTTGCAAAAACACTAGATTATAAAACTATAAAATCATTTATACTTTGCTTTTAGCATTTGTCTCCACTCTCTGGTCGTAGAAGAATACTACTTTCTTTTGTGGCTAAAGGCTGGTTGTCTCTGCTGCTTCGAAGCAAATTAATCAGTACTAATAAACGGTCGTTAGCAGAATGTCTCTCGTATCCTTTTTACCTTTATTGCCATCTACTGAAAAGAAAATTAGGAGGGTCTCGATCATGTTCTAACGCCCTTATCTGTATTATTGTCCAGGACAGAATTTCAGTAAACTGAACTATAATTTGCAGCCTGAACTGAATCTTCATTCAGAAATTAATGGTCGACGACGTCTGAATAAAGCGAGCAATAGATACTTTGTTTTTTTACCTTTTGAGTTCACTGTTTGTTAATCACCTGGCTGTGAAGGAATCTTGCCATTAGTTTAGTGCTGCACCTTGTTGATCTAAATTTGGATGCAACAAAAGCATCAAGTGACTGCAACCACCCTCGTTCAGTCCCTCTAGTGACCCCACATGCTTTAATTCACATTACTGTGAGCAATCTGCATCAAGTGAGCTGCTTTTCTGACGGAAAGTGATTGCTCGGCAAAGTAGCGCCACGCCATTGGCGAGATAGAATTCCGGGTGGTCCTTGTTAAATTTCTATGCTAGTTCATCGACAATTATCATGGTTTCACAGATGTACCAATCAGAAATAAATATGTCAATGATACAGGAAGTTAACAAGCGCAATTTTAAAACTTGAGTTGTACTATATGGTTTGCAAACCGTAGCCAAGTACGTTAGTGTGAAGCAAAGGGCCAAAGTAGAATTAAGCAGTGTCAAAAGAGTGAAAACGTGCAAGCATTGAAGTACCCCCTCAATCCCAAGAACAAGAAATGACCGAGAAGATGAAATTTCTAGCCATGCATCGTCTGACTGACTAGCCCGGTAATCAAGCAAAGAACCACATGTAATATATGTGCAATTTAAGATACAAGACTGAATTTTAACAAACAAAGGGGGGAAAAGGCTGAATTCTACCAAACAAAGGAAGCAAACCGAACAAGTCACTGAGGAACTCTTGCATCGAGAAGCGTGATTAAATCCTCAATAGTAACGTCAATATACATGTAGAAAGTACAAAAAGAAAAAATCCTGTAAATGTGGTGATTATTTTCTAACTGAACCAGGTGATCAGAAAGAACGGTTTTTCTATGTACCTCGTTGTACAATTTTGTCTAGGGAAACAACTGACCCAATTCATCTAACCTCTCTGGAATAGAAAGAATTATATCACGAGAGATGCTTCCATGCTTTTCTTTTCTACAGTTGCACAAATATTAAAGCATGAATGAAGAGTAGATGGTGATTACTTACCTCTTCGCTTGCTTTAAGATTTGTGCAACTTATATTAGGAGGGAAAGCATTGAAGCACTGCTCTTATATCACATGAACTCGCATGGGTTATCATGATATCTAGAAAACATTACAAACAAGTAATGCAAGTGCTCAGGGCGTAATAATCATCATATTGTTGATGTCCGTTCAGTGTCATGTGTCCGCAAAAGCATGTGTGTCAATAATTGACTTGTACTCTTCGTTCTCAGCACACCCTCTACTTCTAAGCACACTCATTAACCTATCTGCACTCTCTGTGTCATTTTTCTCCTTGAAATTTGCCAGGAGACTCTCAACATTGGTTGCTCTTGGTCTCCATTTACTTGCACTTGTAACTGCTGCGGCTTTCTCCATACATGACAGAGCTTCAGATAACTTATTATCCTTAAGGTGTGCTGTGGCAAGGATTTCCCAGGTATTTGGTTTTGGGTTTCCGCCTTTCTCAACAAATCGATTCAGAGTTTGTTCAGCCTTGACAACTAAACCTTCTCTAGCATACCATGCTAATAAAATGTTCATAGTCTTAGGATCAAAACTAGAACTTTTGGATGCCCATTCATCGTATAGAAGTTCAGCTCCATCAATATCTCCTAGCCTAACAAGGGCAGATAGTACCTCCTGGTAACCCAGGTTATGAATTGTGGGGAAAGTTGCTTTATACCAATTCCAAATGCGGTAGACTTCTTCCTTCTTACCAAGGTTGCTATAGAGTGTGATGAGAAAATGAAAACATTTTTTCTCCCTACCAGTTGTTCTCTTTTCAGCTTCTTTCAGGCATTCTTCTGCCTTCTCAAAGTTCCCCAGCTTAATATGCATGCTAGCAAGTGTGGTGTAAGTAGTCCAGTTAGCAACAACAGACTCATCAGCAATCATATGGTTAAATACTCGCTCCATTCCATCAGCATCTTGCATAGCTGCACAACTCTTTATCCAAATGTTGTAAGTGCAAACATCAAAAGCAACATTTCTTCCCTTCATCTCACCAATAATTATTGACACTTTCTCAGGCTCTCCAACATCCACATAAAAATTCATCAACACATTAAAAGGTAATGTGTCAGTTGCAAATCCTTTTTTTCTCATCTGCTCAAACGTGTCTTCAGTTTTCTCTTTCAATCTAGATTGGGCATAAACATTGAGAAGAGAACCGTACGTGCGCTTGTCCTTCAAGGGATCAGGAAGTTCCTCAAAGTATTCTTCAGCATGTGAAACACCACGTACTTTTGCAATCAGATCCAACTGGATTGCCATATCACTAGATGAGAGCGAAAATCTATCCCTGCGCTCAGTCATCCAATCATAAACCTGTGCATGTCACAGAAAATACCTGATGAGAACCAGTAGGACTATTAGCAGGCTTGGACATCAAAAGGCACCAAAACATAAGATAACAGCGAGAATGGAAATTCTAACACTTTCCATGAACCATCATTATCAAAGGATGAGCACTGAGAAGGATTTGCAAGGCCATTAAGGGCACTGAGCTATTGTTGCCCACACCTAGTTATTTGATTGTTTCTCTTATATTGGATAAACAATGTCTATCTTTTCAATTTAGTCCCAATTTCATAATAAACTGGTGCGTTGGCTGAATCAGAGAAAGTACAAAAGTCTATATCTTTATCTTTACCTGGTTACATATTTGCAAGGTCATCCTTTGAACACTTGACTTGCTAGTGATATGGTGCTAGTCTGCTCAAAGTATTACTGGAAGAATTCCGACTTATATCCAACCTTAACCGTTAGCCTTGTTTCCTAACTTGTATTTTTCACACGAAATTTACCAGCATATTTAAATGACACTAGATTTCAGCCTCAGTTGTGATCCAACTACCGGTAGGAATTTCATCATTATCTAACGCACACACGATATACAAAATTTCCTAAAATTTTACAACACTTCAAGCCAATGCACTTATGCAAGTAACGATAAAAGATCCCATCATTAGCAAAGTTATGCATAATCTTACCAACATTAACCCCTTAAGTCGAACTAAACTCCGCGCAGTTGTTTAATAGCATTACAATTCCTAACATTGCCGGATCACTTCTCAAATCTCAATACAAATTAAATAGATCGCCCAGAGATGTGATCAATCAGGCATCGCTAACTACCTGGAGAGCGAGGTTGAAGCGGCGGAACTTGCGGAGCTCCCTGGCGATGCGGCAGAGCTCCCACTTGTCGAGGCGGCGCTCTCCCTCGTCCCAGGCCCCGAGCGTGCGCCCCACCGGCCGACCTCCGTGGCCCACCGCGATGCGCCGGTACAGGCTGCTCCACCGCAGCGCCGTCCGCCGCTCGTAGTCCACTGTCCCGTAGTTGTGCACCTTCGCCACCTGCTGCCCCGCCGCCGCGGCCGACGAAGACGGCGACGGGGTCGAGGAGGACGAGCACCTCACCGTGGCCACTGCCTCCGCGGCGCCGCACGGCCGCCGCGGAGAGGTGCGGGCCGGGGTCAGGGAGGAGAAGGTGAGGAGGTGGAGCAGCATGGCGGCACACTAGCAGTGGAGCGTGCGGGTGGGAGGGCGGCGAGAAGAGATAAGATGAACTGGCGAAGGGAGTGGTTCCGGCTCGTGCTTTGAGATTCGCGCGTGCGGATCCGCGTTAGCCGGGCCCACAGCTCTCTGCCTTCGCATCTTCCCGCGCGGATTCGTATTATTGGGCCGTAATCTGCTTCCCCATGGGCCGTACTTGGGTCGTACTTCCTCCGATGATTAGTGTAAGGAATACAAATTTTTGAAGATTTGTTGGTAAATAAATGTACGATGTGCATGTAAATTTAATGATATATTTCCCATCACACTCTATTTACTTTCTGTCATTTATTCATCGCCACCACGCAAAGTAACCCCTCTCATCTTTCTTACTAAGCAATTATGGGAGGGTACTCGAGTCATTTTCTCTAATAACTCTCGGTTTTTATCGTCTCCTTAATCTTTTTGCAAAATCAAAATACACCTTAGAATAAATAATCAAAAGAGGGAGTACGTACCATCCATTCCGTGGCAAAACCTATTCTCTTTTTCTTTTCTTTTTTAAGAACCTACTGGTTCTTACCACCAGTAGTTTCATATACCGATTTAGATACTTTTACGTATATTAGTGATTAATTTTTTTAAAAAATAATTAGATATATCCTAAAACACCATTTATAATGAACGGAGTGAGAAGTTATTTATGGTTGTTCCGTAGCGTGTTGGCGCTTGCTTGAAAGTGCATTGAAAAGCAGAGTAGTGGTAGACAGTGTTATAACAGAAATAAAAGAAATGAACCTAAACCTGCCCAGTAGTGCTTCAAGCATTGCATTTCAAATCTTTATTTCCCTTAACATTGGGAAGATTATTAGTGACAGTGTCACCCGGAGACAATGTCACGGAGATCACTGGCGATGCTGCTAGATGACCTAAAGATCATGTACAAACTGTACATATCATCCATCAATGATATCATCAATCCTATTGTCTTATTCAAGATGACCTGCCATGGAGAATTGCAGACACCACCATGCTCAGCTGGGAAAAGAAGTGAGCAAAGATAAAATCCACTGATTGCAATGCATACATAAACTCCCTAATATTCTTTTTTTTTTCTCATTTCCCCCATAATGAGATTATCCCTTCTCCATACAACGATTTAAGTTATAATTTCTCCAACTATAGGAACCAGCACAAGCCCAGTCCAAAAGCACTGCTAGAATGTTAGCTGAACGGACAATTTGCCGAGTCGGCAGATGCACATTGTTATGTAACTCAGGGCGATGACGGCACAAGCATGAACAAACCGCAGAACGCCCCATCGGTGGAAGGTAAATAAAGGCACCATGATCCAGGAAGCTAAAGTAAACTATCAATACTGGCTGTTCCTAAGTTGCCTGCTAATGGAACTGGGACTACGGTTGCTTGAGGCGCCCCTCGCCATCAGCAACCCTGCCCTCGGAGGTGGAGTTGCGGGTTACTGAGCTCAGTTGGGATGGTTGGCAAAGAAGTTCGGCCTCTGGCTGCTGTGCATTAAGAGGAAACTCCAGCAGCACATCTTGTTCGGAATCGTTGTTGATGTACTGCGGAGGGGCCAGCATTGATAATTTATCTGGGGCTAACATGAATAAGTTCAGTGCTCCTCCAGTGCAGCCTAAATCTTTGGTAGGATTGCCAGATTTTGGCAAAAATGAGCTTCTGAACTGAGGAGCCATAGCCCCAGATTTAGAAACTCTTTTAGGACTCCTCATGGTTCCTTTTAGTTCTGCATATTCCGAAGCAAACAAATCAGAAGGCATCTCCATGTTACTTACAGAATGATAAGGAAATGACAAAATATGAATTGAATACATAAGACATTTTCACGATATCTGCATCTAGAAACAATACACAAGTCAGAATAAGAGGAACTAAGATTGCTGACCTGCGCAGCTTTGCAATTGGGTTTCATGAGGTCTTTTGAGAGGCTTCATGGTGGACTTCGTAAGGTCTTTTGAAGCACTGGACTTTTCTTTTCCACCTGTTTCCTTACTGTCATTTCCCTAAACAAAGAGAAACAAACACTCAATCATGTATTAATGTACAGCCAAAGCTTGGCAGTCCAACTTCATATATTCAGCGAAGAGAAAACCACCGAGGCAGATGATGATGTAGATATATCTATTAGAAAACCAGTTCGTTACCTTTATTCCTTCATAGCACTCCAGCCATTTACATTTTGTAAAATTGGTTAATGCAAGCCTCTTCACTGGCATCCATTTCTCATCACCAGAGAAAGATGGATCAAGAACTCCCTCTCCAAGCAGCTTTTGGTAGCTGTGCATAGCATCAGCAAATTGGATAGAAGTAAACATGCTTCTAAGGCTGCAGAAAGAGCAAGACACAAATCAGGACTGAGTAGCCTCGATTTCTCTTGGTAACTCCGGGAAAACATAAAATAGAACCTTTCAGGAGTCTTCAACGAGTCCATAGGAGGAAGAAATTTGGCTAACTGTTGTTGTTCCTCATTGGTTAGATATTTCACAAAGTTATTGTAATCAATAACATCCTGCTCAAGAATGAAGAGACAGTGCAAACGTTTAGTTTCAAAATATGCATAAGTTAGCTATATCCAGAGGCGCTCTATGCAAAATTACGTCTAGGAATCATTGAATTCAACAACAAAAGCATGCATAGCCTGGGTACCTTTAAATCTACTGAAACTAATGGTGAATCTACATTCTCCAGGATATGCTGCTTTTCATAATGAAGTTTATCCCTGCAAAAGAGGCATACCAACCAAAAAAATCATTAGATTGATTCACAACATAATAGGTCTTTTAACTAATATTGAATGTGGAATTGTGAATAGAGGGTAAAAACAAATGCTCAATACAAACTTTTTATGCTAATAAGGGTGTAGAATACCTTCTAGCGTCATCTTGTGTCTGCACTGGTGACCTCTTTGGCTTCTCAGTTGCAGCATTTGAGTTGTTTGCTCCCTTGCTTTCACTATGCACAACAAATGAGACAGACCCTGAATAGGATTCACTTGTAATGTATGATTTATTATCTGCAGGAATAGAGCTTGCTTCTGATTCTTCCTCCACTGATTTTGAGTTGGGATGTCTAAGAAGCATACTTCCATAACCAATCTCAAAGGAACCCACAGGAGTTTCACTATGATAAAGTAGGTCTTCCTCCGACGATCCTGAAAGGTAATATAACTGCTCTTCGTGCATTATGGAGTTAAGATCCTTTACAAGCTTTTCCACCGGTGAAGGCTTAGGACGAGTGACACAACTCCTCTTTCTTGATGGTACAAGTGACTCCCAAGCATGTGATTGTGCTGAACCTGAATTGAAAAGGTACCAGAAAACCACCACTACTCTTTAACATATTTAACACTAGTTGTAAAAAAAACATTAAGAAAAGCAATTTCTGGGTTACACATAGATAATCTAAAATGATGCTTATGGTGTGGTGAAGTAATATCCATTACTTGAGACCATTTGAACTTGATATGTGGATAACATGGCTACAAGCTATCCCCTTAATCATAAGTAATTTAGTCAAACTTAGCCAATGATTTATCAATCACCATAAGTTCTGATGTACTGATAATGCTGGATTACAAATAAAGCAGCAGTGAAGAGGAGTTGCTGGGAAAATGTTTCAGTAGATTCAATAAGTTCAATGAAAAGAAGAAACAGATCTGCATTATAAACAATTAATAGTATAGATTCTAGGGTAGTACTACAAGAACTACCTAAAGATGTTCACAGGAAATCTTGGGGTAGATTAAACATAACATTGCAGACCAACATTCAAGAGTGTACTTCTGACCTGCCCATCTCAAGCCTCAGGTCCAAGGTTTTCTATATTATTTGTTTGAATTGAACCTAATTATATACTATGTGGTACTCATCAAGAATGGGAAGAACATAAAGTTATCTGATTTAACAGCAACAAGGCAATTAGAGATCACTGACCAGTCATTTCACTTGCATCACCTGTACCATATGGGGCACAACTCTCTGAATATGATACTGCCGATCCAGAACTAGTTCGATTGCTTGGGTCAACATCCCCCATCTTCCGGAAGTTTTGATCAGAAAATGGTTCATTCTCCATTATGATATGGCTTGGTTTTTTCTTCAGTTGCTTCTGTTCCTTCAGCTTCAATGTTGGTGGCTTCAGCTTGTTGACTCTAGGTTCTTCAGCATCAATATCTTCCCGAGCATGCATTGGTGTGTAATTCGTCAATGAACCCTTCGTTCTCCATCTTGAACCACATGCATTGCAGAGCACTGGCTTATCTGGTGGCCCATTTCGCCAAAGAGGAGTACCTGTTCCAGCATTTGCGATGATCAACAAGAAACATAATACAAAATTGATAAGCAAGAATGTGTGCGGTATATACAGATATAGAGTTTATTGGTAGCGTGTCCATCAGGTGTTCATATCACAAATTACAAGTACCATGCCTGTGATATTAAAAGAGATGGTGGCATTGGGGAAGGGAGCATGGAGGAACGGTCAGAAACTATACATTTTCAAGAATGTAGCTTTAAGGGAATAAGTATTAATCACATATATACTCAAACTGGATATTCAGATATTGTTTCCAATGGTTATCACAAGCATGTAATTCTTCATCTGCAGTCCTACAAAACGAGGCATACTAAATGCAGATGATCACTTCAATCGAGCAGCTTGCTTCAGTAAGAGCTAAAGAACTCCGAAAGTATAATGCCACTGAGGTTCAAGCAAAAGAGAGAGCCAGTATGTGTAAATTACACAGCACAGCAAAGATTTCACTTCAATGCCATCCTAAAATCAAGCATTTCTGTAGTTGCAGCAGCTATGGAACTCTAAATATCTGATTGGAAAGAGCAGATGGTTCTTTTCTTCTTGCAGAATATGTGTGTGAGCTGCATCTAATCGCTCATTATCTGCACAAATATCTAACAAGCATATATCCACCATAGTCAAACACAACTCTAAATGTGTCCGTGAGAATGAGATAATTCTCGTGTTCCTCATGTTTAGAATTTTACATCCAAAGGCCTCTGAAACCTTAACCATATCCACATAGTTCTCTTGAATACATCTGACAGTTCAACGAATTTCAGCTAATAGCCACCAAAGTACAAACCAAGGTAACCCACAAAGAACAAGCAAGATTAGGAATCCCAGTCCTGGGGGACTCAAAAAGATTTCATCTAAGGCCCACTTCCCAGATGCATAATTCGAAAAAATCATCACCCAAGATATCCATCTCGCCGAGGAACAAAGGGAACACAGAACTAAAATAAGCAAAGATACAACAATAGGAAGAAAATTTTAACTATATTCAAGAACAAGAGCTCACTTGTGACTCCGCAATGACGGCAAGGTCCCTGCTTTCCCATGACCCTCTTCTCCTCACCCCCACAAGTGAAGAAGGAAGAACCCGAGAAAATTCCAACCAAACAAACACGGAAAAACAAAGCGGAAACAAGAAAGAAGCAGTTCTTCTGTACAAGTAATTCTTGGGCAAAAGAAAGGGGAAATTCAAGAACTATTTCTTCGTATGAATACTTTCATAGCCAGAGGGGATTCCTGGGAACAATTCCACAGCCCATGAACTCAAAAACCAAGACTTGCTTGGTAGATGTTCTTCTTTCTTTCTTCTTTGTATTTTTTTCTTCCTTTCGTTCTGTATCCAGTCTTTTAGAGACGGTAGAGGAGAGAGAAAGAGAGGGGAAAGGGTTGGAGAAATAATGGAGGAAGGAATGCAGCAGCCGGAAGGGGAGATTTACAAAGTCCGGGTGACTCTTTGGGTGAAAGGCATTTTGGGAGGAATCCAAAAGAATTACTAGTTTAAAATATGTAATTTTGTATTAATGAGAGAGAGAAGCAATTAGGACTTGGGCAAAGTAGGAAAAGGAGAGGAGGTAGAGATCATATAGAGAGAGAGGCCAAAGCTTATTCTCTCTTGTTTCTTTCAGCCTTTGGGTTTTCTTTGTTGTGATTTCATTTCATTTCATTATTATTCATTTGTTTTGGGTGTGCCTAGGAAGAAGTAGAGGATATTTCTTGCACTAATTGGTCAATTTGCTTACCTTTAAAGCCCTCCATTTCTGGTGCCGCTGAAAGAATCTTTTCGTTAAGCCCTTTGCATTTTGCCCCTTTAAGAAGGAGCCCTGTTCGGTTCAACAATGAACATGTAGAGCAATGGATACTCCAGACACAAGCTCAACCAAAGGGTTATTGTACACTGAATTTCACACAAAAAGTCAATTTTGATATATTAAAATGATGCTCCTAAGCACAGTACAAGTTGGTGCACAAGTTAGATATATTGCAATTATCTACCAGTTAAAGCTAACCCTATGTTAAATGAAAAACGCGGGGCACACACGAACTACATGAAAAATACCTAACCTTTAAAAAGCGCGGGAAAAACCAGATATGTATTTTTGAATGCAGTATTAATAGATATAGAGTGATTTTAAGCGTTATGCATAGACTTGTGCTAGATAAAAAGTGATTCCAAGCGCCATACAAAACTACATGATAGGCCCTTGTTTGTTCGTGAACCCTTAATAATTAATTCATGGATGTGTATATATATGCATTTATTTTCTATCGTAGTGACGACTATTTAACTATTAAAAGAAATTTGATAGAAAATTTAACTACTAGATTTAATGCGCCCTTGTTTAAAGTTTTTTCTTCTGGAAATACCAAGATATTTATTTATTTATTTATGAGCAATGTGACTAAGATATGTGATGAGGGTGTTCTACAAAAAAGGAAAACAGAAGACGAGGACCCAACAATGTTATAACTATTATTCAGGACCAAATGGTAAAAGAACAAAGGAACAATTCTGGCCGCAGCATCATTTTTTTGTTAAAAAAAGGCTTTTCCTTACATATATAGATATTCTTTTCCAAGCTTAGTGTATTAACATTGGTTTGGTGGAAGCAACTAGCTGGATAATGATGGTGAAGCACTCAAAATCCCCAACCTCCTAAAACCAAGTTTATTTTTTATACAATAAATAAATTCAAAGAAATCCCGTTTATCTTTTGCAAGAAATTGGCAAATTATTGCTGGGGCAATCCAATAAGCCGCTTTTAAATTAAAAGGCATGCATTAAAAACTTGTTCTATTTATTTTTCTTCTGATAACTTTGGAAATTGCTCGTAGCCTTCAACATGCTTACATCCAGCATAAGCTACTCTGTATTGTATTCTCTCTGGTCAAACTAGTAACCACTAGTCTATGACAAGTTATTAAATTGCTCTGGAATTGTTGACTCACAAAATTCAGTACTTTCCACATTTATCTCATCTCTAATGTTAAGTTCAGATGGATCTAAAATACTAGTATAGTGTCATGTCTTCCAGTTTTCTTTTCCCAGCATGTAATATATGGTCTTCTCCTTTTCTAGAACGTTTGTTTTCTTTTCCTTAATTCCAGGATATTTGTTTCCTTTTCCTTGAGATGATACTGGAGGTGGAGGAGATCTGTTGTGGGCCATAGGGATGAGTTAGACATATTAAACAATGGCCATCAGATGTGGGTAAGTAAAACTAAGGAAAGATCTGAGAGGTTAATTTTGATGGAGGCAAGTTTCTGAGAACGTTTCGTTAGGTGCATGAAGGTTGGACCATCTCTAGTGGGATGCATTATTTGAGGTGGATATAGAAAAGAATGTTTAGGTGCATTATAAAGGGGTATAGATTAGACCCTATCACCCAATCAATAGTAACCACATCTTCATCGCTAAAAGGAGCTCTTAAGTCTAAACAAAGTTATGAGGATACTAATGAACTCAGCAGACGTATTTTCACACCATGACAGGCAGGCAATACTTAAATCCAGTGATGACTGGTGACACAATTGAGACAAAGGCTGTATCAGAAACTAGACAAATTTTATGCCACAAGAAAACTAGGAAATGTTGAAGCATGGTCATCTCATGCGGGCATTATTTACTCTCGAGTCCCTGACCCCACAAAATGACCCCTGCTCAGTTAACACGATGACCACACCAGCTGGTACAGGCGAGACAGACTGCTCAACGTTGCAAGCTAATCCGTCCAAATTTATTAGTCGTATTTTCTAAATAGTTTTATTTATAAATATAAGATATATTTTATATTATAATGTAAAATTAGTGTGATGTTTCTTTTATACCCCTAATAAATATCTATATTTACTTTATATTCTCTAATGTATATATTGAATACAATGCTTAATGATAATAATTAGAGGTAGTTTAATTATTTTTAATATCCTTTTGGTCTATGTGCTAATAAGAAAATACGCTTTATAAATTTGGACCGAGGAATAATACTAAACATAATTAGTTGCAAACCAAGTGCCATTAAGATTTCGGTCCTGGCCTCAAACCAAATGTACCTAGACTAATCTTATTAGAGCAAGACTAGATAAAGTCTTTTTCCCTAAAAAAATATAAGATTAATGTCCCTTTGGCATGGCTTGGGTTTGTTCAAAAGCCAGTTTCTAGCTGGCTGCCTTAAAAAGCTATTTTTCTAGAAACTTCTGCTTCTCTTCGTGAATGGGCTTGAGCTTTTGGAGCTGTAAAAGGGCGGAGGACGTAGTCTATCCCGCCCTTTTACAATTCCAAAAAGCGCATTTGTTTTGTACTTTTGTCCATGTTCGTGGTTGTTCTGTGCCGTCCAAAGTACCAACGCGAACATAGGCACCAAACAAAACCATATGAACAAAACTGTATGCGCCATGTAATCCTTCCATGTATTATGAAATGGTATCTTTCATTCATTCCGTTCTATTCGATCATTAAACATATAATGACAACACGCTGCCCTCGTTTTCTCAGAGCGAAGTGACAACACATTAGCTATTGATTTGTCAGGCCGATATGACAACACACTGCCCTTGCTTTCTCAGATAGAAGTGACAACACAAATGGCGACAGAACTCTGTCGCCTTTTAAAATAGCGACAGAAAACATATATTGCGTCCACATCATTAAATCGCCATTCTGAATAGTGATAGAACTCTGTCGCTATTCAGAACGGCGACAGTAGCCTACTTCTGTTATTTTTTTCGACTTATTATTTTTTAACTCTTTATTTTTCATATATTATTTAAAAATATTCGTGAATAAACATTGGTCTAATTCATATGTCATCGGCTAGTTTAGCATACCAAGATTAGTAGCAATGCTGCCAGCTAGTTTCTGGCTTTTATGTTATGTATTGATATTTAAGTAGTTGGATTGTTGAGCTCTGAAACCGAAAATTAGGCGGGAAACAGAGTGCGGCGCATCCACTCCACTCCATGTCCAAGTGCAGCGCACCCACTCCACTCCATTTCCATTTCCTGTCCCATCAGCCGAGTGCAGCGCAGCCACTCCGCTCTATGTCCTGTAGCGCGCTACCATTCTGCGCGATTTGCCACGTGCCAAAATCCGGTAATACAACGCTTGTATGGCTCTCCTTTAGGGGTTACTTCTACAATTTACATCGAACGGATACCATTTTCGTAAAAAAAGAAAAACAAATTTATGCAGCTAGCTAGTACAGTAAAAATTTCTCGTGCATTCCAAACATGGTCCTTAGGTTAACCCTCTGTGTATGTTGTCGTGTAGATAACTACACCTACGAAGAAAGTAGAGAGCACAAAAATCCGGACCCATCTCACTGTACCCATCTTCTACGTGAGAGAGGGAGGAGGTTAGCTTAGCTTGAGGTAGATGGATCGGAAGGGACGGTGGCAAACAGCAAAAGGGCACGGGAGAGAATGAGACGGAGAGAGAATATTTGGTGCACATATATCCTTCCCTTTCCCTGGCGATAGGCTTCCGATGCGTTTTTGTTTTCTCCTTTGGAGAACTGGAGAGGACGGGAACGGGAGGGGATAAGAAACGGAGGAATCGAACGGGGAGCGGGCGCAGGTAGTGGTGCCAACTCACCCCGTCATCCCATCCGAATGCACGGGGTCGATGCGAGCAAAATCCCCACGTCGCTTTCCTCGCGCCCGCCTCCTACCCGGCACCACAAAGCGCAGCCCTTGTGCGATGAGACCAGTGAGCCTCGCGTAATTAAATTGCGTCCAAGTCTCTGAAATATTATTCTTCTTGTTGTTGTTCTTCTTTTCTCTGCTTTCATTTCGTCTTCCAGCGAATTCAGGGATTCCATTCGTGAAAATAGGCTCCTTTTTACCAGGGGATCTCCGTTTTCTATTTATTTTTTTCTACCTTTATTTTGGGTTGGTGCAACTGCAAGCCGTACGTTCTGTAATTTCAAGTTACCGTCACGTTGGTTGTTTGCTCGTACGCGTAGCGTTTCTGATTGAGTCTGCGAAGCCTAATGCTAACTTTCCCATCACAGAAAGCAGGATATTTCACTTGCTTCCGTATGAGACGGGAACTCCGAGTTTTCATCGACAGGGAGACCACACTATCACAGCCATGAAACCGGACTAGGCTTCAAGTAGGAGCTTCCCATGTGACAGTACTAGTTACCACTACTCTTCTCCAAGTCGGTACGAAATGGCATGCATTAATTTGGAAAATCAGATCTCGGTGTACGCTGTATTTCACTCTTAGTAGTATAGTTTAGTAGGGTAGCGCATGGATTTTCTGGTGCGTATAGAACGGTGAGGTACAGCACAGCAGTAATATCTGGTCAAATCTTGCTGCCTCGTCACTATTTCAGTTTGCTTGGGTTTGGAAATTAGTACTATATGACCAGGAGTTTAGTTGTTCCAAGTGATTTAGGTAATGGTTGGTTGACGACGTTGGCCTTTGTAATTGTTGAGGAACCTCGCTATCGAATAGTCCGGAGTTTCCGAACAGATTTGAATTGGAGAACAGACCAAGATCTTTGCTTCCTTGGAGGTAGCGGAAGATGTCCTTGATCCCTTTCCAATGCCTTTTGGTGGGTTCTGCACTATACCGAGCTAGTAAATTCACAGCGAACGCAATATCCGGCCTAGTGCTATTCGCAAGGTACATGAGCGCCCAAGCGCACTCGGATATGGGAATTACGCTCTCGTGACTTCCTCCTCTCTCTAGGTCTGTATGGGTCTAGGTCTGCTTGGAGTGACCTTCCGACCATTGGAGTCTTCGCAGGATATGACTTTTCAAATCCAAATCTTTCCAACACTTTCTGCGTGTAGGTTGATTGATGTACCAAGATTCCTCCTTGGACATGTTCAAGCTGCAAGCCTAAACAAAACTTGGTTTTACCCAAATCCTTCATTTCAAACTCAGACTTCAAGTACGAGCATGCTTCTTCAATATCTTCATCCGTCCCAATGATGTTCAAGTCATCTACATAGACGGAGATTATACAGAATCCATTCGGGGATCGCTGTATAAACACACATGGACAATCTTCGCTGTTTGTGTAGCCTTTCTTGCAGAGAAAGTCACTCAAGCGATTGTACCACATTCTTCCTGACTGCTTTAGCCCATACAATGATTTCTCCAATTTCACACTGTACATGTTTCTATTTGCTCCGTCTTGGTTCGGGATAGGAATTCCTTCCGGTACTTTCATGTATATCTCCGAATCCAAGTTTCCATATAAATATGCTGTGACAACATCCATTAGCTTCATTCTCAACTTCAATTTGACTGCCATTGAGATCAAATATCTAAAGGTAATTCCTCCCATGACCGGAGAATAGGTTTCTTCATAATCAACTCCAGGACGTTGAGTGAAACCTTGAGCTACAAGCCTTACTTTGTACCTTACAACTTCGTTATTTTCATTTCTCTTCCGAACAAAGACCCATTTGTGACCTACGGGGTTTATATGGGGAGGTGTGCGGCATACGGGCAAAAACACCTCTCTCTTGTTCAAAGAGACTAACTCTGCAGTGATTGCCTTTTTCCATTCTTCCCAATCTAGCCTTTTCTTGCACTCTGCTAGAGATGCAAGCTCGGGATCATGATCAATGATCGAGGCAATCTTCTTTGCGAAGTATGCATCAACGTTGGCTGTTGCTCTATTCAGGGATTCTCCTGTTATTACAAAGTTTATAGCCATTTCTTTATGGGGTGCTTCATGCACTTCTACTTGCTCTTCACTGCTATTCCCTATCGCAGGAGCAAGTTCCTTTAGCTTTCATCGCCTATGTGTGCGCACACATTATTTCCGAGGCTTCTTCGATGGAAGATTCAAGTCCGAATTGCCTTTCTGTTGGCTTCTTTCCAGTGCAGTCTCAACTGGCCCCTTCTTTCCTTGGGGCATTTTCGTGATTGGTTGTGGTAAGTCCTCTCGCCCATTTTTCTCCGCACGTCTCCGGTACTTTGGGTTTGAGGGCAGATTTCTGCTCTTTTCTTTGAGGCCTCTCAGCAGGTTGAGGATACCTTCTATTTTATTTGGTATTTCCACCCTCTCGGTGCATTCCTTGCGGTACATGCGACTTAACCACGCCTTCACATCACAAAAATGATCAGGCAGTTCATTTGCTAAATTCTGCAAATCAATTATCTTCTGGACTTCTTGATTTGCTTCATTAGTTCGGGGGTCATGTGCGGGGATCCCAGTGGAATGCCATATGATTTCCCAGTATTTTTCATCCAAAGGTTGATTTCCTCCCCCTAATGACGGGAAACGATCCTCGTCAAAGATGCAATCAGCGAATCGGGCTGTATGCAAGTCTCCAATCATTGGTTCCAAATACCTGATTATGGATGCACTCTCATAACCAACGTATATCCCAGACTTGCGGAGAGGGCCCATTGTAGTCCGCTGAGGGGGTGGTATAGGTACATATACCATACACCCAAATTTTCTCAGATGGGAGATCTTCGGGATGGTCCCGTGCACAAGCTGCATAGGAGAATGGATGTTGTAGGCCGACGGTTTGAAATTGATAAGAGCTGCTGCGTGCAGGACTACGTGTCCCCAACAAGTGTTGGGCAAGTTACAACTCTACAAAAGCGGTCTGGCAATGAATTTAATCCTCATTATTAGTGCTTCAGCTAGCCTATTCTGCGTATGGACGTGTGGTACGGAGTGCTCAACTGCTATCCCTATTGCCGTGCAATAATCATCAAATGCCTTTGAAGTAAATTCTCCAGCATTGTCCATTCTAATGGACTTCACGCGATGATCAGGGAAAGCATTCTTAATTCTTATGATCTGCGAGATCAGCTTTGCAAAAGCATGGTTTCTTGTTGACAATAAGCATACATGCGACCATTTCGAGGAAGCATCAATGAGCACCATAAAGTATCGAACGCGCCCGACAAGGGCTGAATCGGCCGCAAATATCCTCTGGATGCGTTCCAGAATGCAGGATTTCACTTTGCACTTTCATAATAGAGGTCTAGTTATTAATTTCCGGTGGCACATGCAGGCACACAAAATCTTCATGATTCGGAAATTTTTAACATTAATGCCATGACCTTGTGAGTTGTTCACTATATTTCGTCATTCTAAGACCAAGATGACCTAATCTACCATGCCATAAAGAAAATAACTCGAGCTTCTAAAAGCAGTCTTCAAGGAAGTATACACTTGGTGCATGAATATTCGTGTAGTACAACCTGATTCATATGAGGACATTTTTCTAATACCATTTTTTCACATACCGCGTGCTTCATAATGCACAAGTATTCTTTGCCATTTTCTTCATTGGTTTCTACGTGAAAACCATTGGCGCGGATGTCTTTAAAGCTTAAGAGAGTGCGCGTTAATTCCGGGTACAAAAGGGCTTCTTCAATTACCAAAGTTGTACCCATAGGCAAGATAATAGTGGCTCTTCCTGAGCCGATTATATATGAGTCGCTTCCTGCGATCGTAGTAATCTTTCCAGCGTTCTTCGTGATTGACTGGAAATATTTAGACTCTCTTAAGATGGTATTTGTTGTGCCACTATCAACAATGCATATCTCTTCCATTTGGGCGCTACACGATTTCTAGATAAAAGAAATATAATTCTAATCAGATAGGGGCAAAAACAATCCAAATATTGCTTGCAAATTTGAAGAATACTGGAAGAAAGAATAAATTGCGTATTTATTCATGAAAGAAGTATGCTCTTATAGAGCTTACAATTCATTATTCAAAGAAAATTGCTGACAACCATAATCTAAAAAAAATGCGATTCATGCATTAGCGGGCTTTGGACTTTCCCTTAGCCTGAAACTTCTCTTTTTCACCCTGCTCGCCCTTCTTTCTATGAATGGGCTTTCTCACCTTATAGCTATTGGTATTATCTTCTGTGCCAGTGCCCCTTCCAGGTGGCTGTGAGACATAGTTCTTGCGTAGAACATCGTCTCGCGATTCCGCAACTTGCATTACATCAATCAGTTCGCTATACTCCTTGTATGCGTCCTAACGATTGTTGCGTGCACTCCGGATAGCATTTAGGTGGAAGGTAGAGAGAGTTTTCTCAATCTTCTCCTCATCAGTGATCTTCTTGCCACATAGGGAGAGATTAGTACAAATTCTGTGCAAGGTTTTGATCGTTCTGCTCGACGGTAGGTTTCGCGTCCTGCGAGGACCCTAGACCAATCGCAGCACGGAGCTTCTTGCCCCCAAGAGCGATCTTCACGTCCGATGCCCAAGTGAGGTAGTTCTGACCATGCGAGGCTAGTTCTTCAAACTCACGATTCATGATGCATGATTTCAAAATTCCGACATTAGATTACTGCGTGTAATCTGATAGAAAATGGTTGTAAAACATAAAATGCAGAAAATTAAATTGCTATGCATTGCAATATATAAAATAAAGCAAAGAATTCAAAATTCATAAATAATATTCATAAAAACAGAGAAATAAAGCTAGAAAATTAAAAACAGAGCTAAATAAATCTTCTTGATTTTCTGGCAATTTTTCAAATTTTTCTGCAATTTTTTTTCTCTTCTCTTCTTTTTCTTTTCTTTTCTTTTCCTTCCTTTTTTTTCTTTCCAGCCGAGTCGGTCGGGTGGGCCTTCCTTTTCTGGCCCACGTCTTCGCGCGGCTAGGGTTTCCCCTAGCCGCCGCCGCCGCCTCTTTTTTTTTCTTTCGCTTCACCCGTCCGTTTCTTCTTCTTTGCTTCTTTCGCCGCGACGCCTCCTTCACTCTGCGCGCCTCCCTTCGTGCTTCGCAACGGCGGCGTTCGGCCGACGGCGGCCAGACGCGAGGTTGAGGCGACGGCGACGACGCGGTCGGGCCGGTCTCATCGCGCGGCGGATCGGGCGGCGGGCTATGGCGGCGCGGAACGGCGACAGCACGCGCGAGAGCCGCGCGGAAAGCGAGGCGGGCGCGGCGCTGCGTCGCGTTGTGGCGGTGCTCCGTCGGTGGTGGTGCGCCGGCCGAGGAGAGCCCAGTGCGGCCGGCCGGCGAGGCGTGGCGAGCAATGAGCGCGGCGGCCTTGGCTGGCGTGGCGCGTCCCGGCGAGCCGTCGCGGCGACGCGTCGTCGCGGTGGCGGTTTCAGGCGGTGCGTCGTGGCGAAACCGTCTGTGGCGGTGGCCAGCGAATCGACGATCCGAGGCGGCGCGGGCGCGCTTTGCTTGACGCGGAGTCGCCGGCAGAGCCGGCGGGCGGCTGCGTCGGAGTGTCGCCGAGCGGCGAGCAATAAACCGAACGGCCAGCAAACCGAGGTCGGCGACGCTGCTCGTCGGACGGCCGGCGGCGCGACACGGCTACGAGCCGAGGCGTCGCCGCCGCGAAGCGGCGGTGGCCGTCTGCGTCGCCGCCGATTAACCGTCTTGCGTGGCGAGGTGCGACGATCGAGGCGCGGCGGCTGCGAGCAGAGCGCCGAGGTCAAAACAACGACGTCTTTGCGAGCGCTGGCGTCGAGGGCGTGGCGCGCGAGCGCCATGCCTTTTTTTCGTATGAACAGTAATTCTTGTACTGTAGATTCATATTGTGTAGCTTCTTGCCAAGTGACGGACAGTACTAGATGCGTAGGTTAGATGCATGCATTGAAAAACAACAGCGATTAGATTCAATCGTCGAAAACCACCTCTTCTCACCTTTTCAATTCTGATCTCCGGTAGAGCTTCGTGCTGATAACTTGTTAAGGAACCTCGCTATCGAATAGTCCGGGGTTCCCGAACCGATCTGAATTGGAGAACAGAAACAAGAGAGACACGGGTTTAGGGAGAGCGACGACGAATTCTTTATTAAATTTCTGAATGCTTGTACATAAGGGGACCCCTTCCTTCTTTTATAACGCTCACCTAGGGTTCGGCTAAGGAACCAACATGGACCTTTAATAGGCCATCAGGTTTCCCAACAGTAATGTTCACACCATGGCCACATTCTTCCTGACTTTCCAATCTATTATCTACGTATGCCATTGACCATGCATCAAACAAACTAGCAATTATCCTTCAAAAAAATAACCCAGCAATTTGCTTGCCTTTCGCGAAATCCTTGAAAATTTCACATTTTCTATCAAAGGCCGCGAAATAACCATTTTGCCCCAAGGCTGGGATGAGGTGGCGGGCTTGGTGGGATTTGGGACGTGGGGCCTGGCTGTCATAGAGAGAAGGAAGAGAGGGGCTGGCCCACAAGCAAGGGACAGAGGAAGGAAGAGGGCGGCCATGGCTCTCCGGTGGACACCGGCGACAAAGAGCGGCGACGGCAAGAACGGGTAGAGGGCTTCGAGGGGAACCGATGGGTTGCGTCGGCGCCGGCGAAGGTGCTCTGTGCCTTGTCGGCGACGAGCAGATGCGGTGGAGCGGGCTCTGCTTCGGTGGCAAGGTGATTCCGGCGATCTCCTGGCGAAGTGAAGCCGCGAACGGGGTTGAGGGGTGCAAGGGAAACCAGATGAAGTTGGTGAAAACTCGCCGGCATGGCAGAGGGAGCCAGGAACTCAGGGAAGATGGCAATGGCCGGGATGAGACAGGGGACCTCCTGCGATATCTAGATTGGACCCCAAGCCGTTGCCTTCGTTCTCAAGTCTGGCGCCGCAGCCACGCCATGATCTCTCTCCGATGAGTTTGTCCCTATTTTGAACTCGTCAATCCGTCACGGCGTGTTCCAGAGACCTCAAGGGTCTTTTCCCCTCGAATCAATTTCGTTCTTCCTCCTCAGGTCCTCGCTGCGCCACCTTCTTCCTCGTTCTGGGCGGAAACCGCTGCCACCGCTGCTCCGGTGAGCCTCCCCCAATTCCTTCCTACCAGAGCATCTCCTCACCATCCTCTACCTTCCCCAACCCCTAATTTCGGCCGTCTCCTTCCGTAGCGCCGCCGCCGCGTGGACATCACCGCACCGCCCCTAGGTCACCGACGCCAGCCCGCCGCGGTCCGTCTCCGTCCTCTCCATCCACGCCAGTGAGTTTTCCTCAGCCATTGGTTCTCGCGACGCGCTCAGTTTTGAGATTAAGTCCCCGGCTAGTCGCCGCCACCCGCCGTAGGCCGTCTCTTGCCGCGCCGTTTCCTATCTTGAGCCCGTCGTGGCAGCTGCATTCCGCTCGCCGGTCGTCACTGTCGTCTTCCCTGCCGGCGCCTGAGCCTCACCGAGCTGGCCATGAAGAGAGGACGAAAGAAGAAGATGAACATAGGCTAATGTTGGCATTTCTGAATTTTTCTCTTTTCAAAGGCTATAACGGCTGTTTTTGACGTAAAAAGCAAAACCCAATATCATTTTCCAGAGTTTTTCGTGCTTGCGATGATATTTTTCAGTCAACCCCGTTCACCATGGTATTTTCCATCTTGGGGACGAAGTTGATGGTAGTAAGCAAATCTATTCTAAATTCATTGATCACAAGCAAGGTTACAAACCGGTAAACTATTCAGCTGCACGTGCCTTTGCATACTCGCAATTTGCTTGCCTTAAGAAAATAGGAAGTGCTTATTGCTCCTAGCTCCCAAATGGGCAGGTGGCCATTAGTCAAAGTGTGGTACCTTGACATCGAAGTCGAAGTGCCTGTTATCATCGACCTGTTCAACCTTGCCGACGGGATCTATCTCGTCTCGGACAAATTAGACAGTAATACACCTTTTCAACCGGCTAATCCAAAATAATAAGAAAATAGATTTTCTACTAAATCATGCTTAACTTTTGTACTTCTTGCTACCTCCACTCTTTGATATTTTTGGTACGATTTTTTTTTAAATAATACTATTTTTATTCTATTTTACAAAAATAATATGCCGAATTTTTTTTTTACAAAATTACCCACTTGTCGCCATTTCAAATAGCGACAGACAGCATATCGCCGTTTCAGATAGGGACAGACTCTCTGTCGCCATTTCAAATGGCGACAAAGAGTCTGTCGCCGATTGAAAAACCGACAGACTTTGTGTCGCTATTTGAAATAGCGAAGGACTCTCTGTCGTCGTTTCAAATGGCGACAGAGAGGTTTAGCCCATTTTTTTATTCGAATTGCAATGTATGTAAATTATGAGCTGTAGTGTAGTTAATAAAAAGTAAGTATTAGTTGTTGTGATGTTTTACGAGAGGGAGATCAAAAAGAGTGCGAATCTGAGATCTGGGAGAATGATTTTTTAGCCTTTTTAGACCAGTAAAATTTAATGTTTAAATGTAATTTTTAGAAAGAGTAGACCAGATTTGCTTTTGATATGTGCACTACCATATTCAGGAAAATATTTAATTTACACCTTACTTTGCATCTAATTTCCACTAGTGCAACAACCCTAAGTATTATAGTCGACAACAACGCATGTTATAAATAGTTCCCACGAAGCACTTAAATTATTTGTTGAACATATATATAAGGGCACATACATCGAAAGTTCGGATGATAAAATAAGCAATAGATAGATTATATTGCAAGGGCATTACAACGATGACGAAATTGCTTGCCGAACTAACTAACGAAAGCACTAGTTGTTATGGTGGAACAAATGATCGTTCCGCCTATCTGGGTACAGCCAGAATGATGTCCCACATTTTCTGCATATTACCTGACCCGTGTAAATTTGGAGATTTGTCCTCGGACACCGCTCAATCCCCACTATGAAAGAACTCCATGGGGATCCGCAGTGCTCCCAGGTGCCGCCGAATGGGTGGCCTATGCCGTACGTCTCGGGTGTGTAAGACCAAAATTTTGGTCTTTTGATGTGGATTCGCCCTCCCACATGGGCATGTCATCCCAATTCCCGGCGTCCCTTATGTTATTACCACCTGGGTTCCCGGATGGTCTGCGTAACGCGTCAAGGATTTGGCCGTTGAATAACACCGTAGGCGTACTCGAGGTCTGGCTTTTCTGGGCGGTAGTAGCACCACGGGGAGGGTTGCTCCCCCCAGTTATCCCATACGGGAAGTTTGAGATGTGGGTGGTACGTCTCCGGTCCACCTGATTGAAGTAGCCGCACCATTCATCCTCGGCCAAGGGGCACCGGTAGAATCTCCGGTCCGCTAGTTCATCGTGGCAGGTATCAACCATCGCTCAAGGCCGTATTCGCAAAAGTCGGGCTTTGGGTGGCCCCCGGGAGGTTTCTCCTTTGACTCGAGCAATTTCGCAATTTTCTTTTGAACTCTGTATGCGATGAACGGTTTAGAATTACTACTTTGTGAGTGAAGCATGGGTTAAATCGCATGAAACTCACCGATTGGTTGGCCTCTTGCCCACCGCCCGAACTCGTCGCTCTAGAACGGGACGTATCCGCGGCCTCTCCACCGGTTGAAGTTCTCGGCGAAGCGGGTTCGGCGTCGTGGCAGTTGTAGACAAATTCGTAGTCACGTCGTTCCGGGCCGTCGATCCATTAGAAGAAGCAACACCGGTCCTTGTGTTGAGAAAGGAAAGAACGATGCATGAAATGGTACTGTTAGCCTGTATTTTATGGATACAAGTAGGTTTACCTGGTAGGGACGAGCACAACAGTAGTGAGCGCGGGCGGCCGTCTCTCCGTGGGTAGATTGCATCATCTTCGCCGGAAGGTTGCAGTCGCATTTGGGTGCAGGCAACTCCGCAGCGGGCGTGCGCCATCGGTATCCGGTATTGGGCGGGATGACACGCTGTCAAGAAGCGCGTGATAGAAACGACATCGTGCCCTAATTTGTGTAGATTCGGATGGCGTGTATTGCTTGTTTGGCGGTGTTGGATGTGTAACCCTAGGCCGGTTTATAGTGGTGGTGAGTGGTTACTCCGCACGACTACAAAGACTTGTCGCTTTGACGCGTCTCGGCATCCTCTCGTGAAAAGTTGCACGACATGTCACCCATCATCAAAGCCGCACTGTCACCTTTCGCGAAAGGTCGCACGATTTGTCACCATCGAGAAAAGCCACACGACTGTCATCACGAACAAAAGTAGGCAGTGAGTGGTCACTTTGAACTGTGCCTGCATGTGTGACAAAGCCTGTGTGCGAAACAATAGAGGTCTGTCAGCGTGTGGTCAAATTGGCCTGAAAAGGTTGAAAGCATTGCGCTCGTGAGTTGTCTAATCGAGCGTGGAAAGCTGCTACAAGGTCGTACATATGTCGAATGGTGTTTCAGGGCTATTACTCCATAATTTACCATGTAAACCTGTTATTTTACGGAATCCACGAAAAGCTATAGTGATCATACCGTAATAAAACATAACTTATGTAAACAAAATTCTATAGCTGAATTTGACGTAATATGAGGAAATAAAGCATCATTTTGTGTTCAAGATTACAAAATATATGAAAGGAAGCAAATTAGGGATTCTTTGCCAATGACGTCTTTGTCGCATCGCATTGACAAAGTAGCTACGTGTGTGTTGTCCTATCGACGTGACAAAGGTACTGGTAGTATATTTACAAATAGCGCCACGGAAGTAAAAGATTATATATAGCACAAAACTTCATAAATAAAACTAACATATGTGATATTACATAAGCTAAGGAAGTAAAAGACGAGATTGTTTACGGTACATCATGTGTAAAAGAAACAAACTAGCTAGGGCCTGCGCGGTCAAAGACCTCGTGTGGTCCCTGGCCTCCTACGACGCACATGTCCGACGGATATGTGGTGGTCGGGCCTGTCCACGAGTACTCCTAGGAGGCCGGATCGGGTGGCGAGATGCGAAGGCGTCTGTGTCGGTACCGAGATGGGCCGGGCCGATGGATGGGGCCGATGCGAGTGCGATGAACCAAGTACCACACCGCGGATTGGCGATAAGGATCCACGAGAAAGTCAAGTCCTCATCCCGAAAGTACCGTAGTCCCCGAGGTGCTCGCGACTCGTCAAGGGCAGATCGCCGTCGACAAACTTTTCAAGTTAGAACGACACGTTATGTGAACAACAAAATATATGAAAAAGAGACCACCTGATGTACCTGCGGTCATCGGGACAGACGTCGGGGTCCGGTACCATCTGGAGCCCAGTGCGGTCTGGACGAGGCGATCGGGTCTGCACGTGTCGACCTCGCATGCAGACGAACGAGGGGGGATCTGTACCACGTCGTCCGCCATGGGCCGCCTACACGACGTCAGGTGTACGGCACGGTAAGTCAAGTCTTGAATATGCGCGGCGCCCTCGAAGGCCGTCCGCTGTGACCCTATCGTATGGGTGGCACCGACCGCTCAGTATCAACGCCGACGTCGCCTCGTGTGCCTCCTGGCAAGGTCGCTCTGCAAAAAAGAGGCTAGTTAGTTGGCATAATTTTCAAGACGTTACGTTGAATGACAAATGGAGGGAGTACGAACCGCGCGGTGGAAAGCAGAGTCTGGTTGGGTGGGGTACGTGTCGGAAGTTGTCGGATCGTGCCTGGGAGGTGACTCCACGACACGCACAACTCGAACGCGGGTGCGCGTGCTGTACCACTCGATATATGCGTCGTACGTGCCGTGGTCGTAGGGGGCGATCTCGTCGATCACATCCGCAAGAGCGGTGCCCATCGCTGCGCATGAGGTACCATGCGCGTCTTTGCCCGACTCGTGTCGACGAAGCCTTTGCGTGTGTACTGCAAAACAAAAGCGCAACATTCATTCGCAAGCCACCGAGATGGTAAGTACTAGCGAAGGAAAAATGTAGAAATACAAGCGAGTGCAGTGCTGGAGCAGCGGCGCTGTGGAGTCTTTGGGAACGCTGCCGTAGACCAAAGCGCCTCAAGGCGCGGTGGGCGACGGCTCGATGAACACGTCGAACACCAAGTGGCGTCGGGTCAACGAAGACGCCGCGTCGCGTGCTGCTGCTGCCGACAGCCAAGCGACGCGACGCGATGCTCGCACAAGCTCGGGGCGTGGGCGCCATATGACGCGATCGTCCGTGAGTGGTCCAACATCGCTACGCATCGAGGGTACGGGCGTGCGTCATCTCAGGGTGAACCGCGGCACGCAAAAAAACACCAGCAATGAACGTTAGTACAACACGTGGAGAATTAAAAAAACAACATACGGCTACGATAAGTAATATTGACCAGTCGGCGACACCACAATGTCCCCATCGTCGAACGATCAACCTCGTCCCCAGGAACCCTGTAGAAGTCTGCGTGGTAAGCTGACAGGTCTATCGGTGGTCGTCCGATCTGGAACCTCTCGAACGACCACAGCTGCAGTAGCAAAGGGCAACCGGTGAGAGTGGACGAGTCAGACACGCGACGACACGTCGCCGACAATTACGCGATGCGTCGCGGCAAGTACCGCAGTCCCAAGCCACCGCGGATCTCCTCCAAGTCGGCGTCGGCGATCGTCCTCAAATCGGATCATGTGCACGTCGGCGGTGTCCCGCGCGACGAAAGCGAACAAGACCCACCCGAAGAGCCACGAAGGTACACCTCCAAGTCGCCGGCGGCGGCACGCTCCACGACTCCGCTACCATCCTCTCGCCGTGAAAGTAATGGTTAGGTTGTTAAATGCAATGAAAATCACACACGGTGAGTTAAATCGGATCGACAAGGAAAAATCGCTTACGTGAATCGCACAAGCCACCGCTGTCGAACCGCTTGCGCAATGCGAAAGTCGTGTCTTGTGGTGGGGTAGCACCCGAACCGGCGGAGGATATCGCCGCCACTGGGTCGACGTCTGCGGGAACCACCGCATCCCCGAGGTGGCGTGCCCGTGAGGTGGCGGCGTCCTCTAGTGTCGGCGCCATCTCACCACACGGCGGTGAAAGGTATGGGTCTCGTGCCGCCACCGGTCCACTAGAGCGATCGGCAAGCTCTGTCGTAAGGAACCGCCTAGAGGCTCTCCGTCGGTCTCGCAGCATCCGCGCGGTCGCCTCGACCATACGGGCAATGAGTAGCGAGCCACCGACCTCAACACGCAAAAGAATGTGAGAAGTATTATTGTGGTGTCGAAGGGGACATGAGCACAACAACTGCGATTTAAATTGAACTAACCTCGGGATCCATCGCGGATCGAGGCGCCACGCCTCATGGGGTGCGCAAGCGCAGGCCCCAAGCTCCAACGGCGCCTCCCATCTGCGGGGCAACGCGTCGCTAAACGGCTCCGGTGAGTCGCGTCGACCGACGGTCAAGCAACTCGTATAACCGCCGCCGCCATGCACGCAAATAAAAATGTTTATGTCACATAAGGTGTAAAAAAGGTGCAAAAAAATACAACAAATACAAATAGAATATGAATAGAACAAGTACTGTCATAATTTAGAGCACACATAATACATGGAAGTAAAAATGTTCATCTATGTGCAAAGCGTTAAAAAGATACAAAATGAATACAACATACTACACTCTCATTTAATTAAGTACAATAACATTCATATTACATATTTTGACCACACGTACGAATTCGATACAAGCAAAATAAAATTCTAGTGCATCGAAGTAAACCATAGTTCAGTACGAAAAGAACATATAACACTTCACGGCTTCTGAATCTTCGGGCAACTCTTGAAAGAGTGCCCTGTCTCCTTGCAAGCAGAACATTTCTTTACGCGGCGGCCACTTTCGGCAGCGTCCATATCATTCCTTATACGCCTGGATTGCCTTCTTCGCACTCCCTTTAGCCTGCTCATGTCTAGGACCCAACGTGTATCCTCCCAGCTTTTGTGCTCCGTGAATAAACCCACCACTCGGAAACCGTACATTTCCGCGCTCGAGTTGCGACCATGACTTCCTTACTAAAGAATTGAGACATGAATATACCGATCCATATGAATCATCGAGCAGCAGCCATAACATGGGAGCATGGCCTGTGTAATAGACGAGGCTTATTGCAGGTGCAGACACAAGTTTGCCTGTGTATGATGCATTCGTGAGCAACTTTCCGTCGGTTTGTCCCACGACCGGCTTTCTCCTTGCACATCACCTCAAAGCGAGCTCCTCGTACCCATCTTCGTTGCTCGTGCATCTCCCCTTCTTGCCTTTGTCCTCCATGTATGCGTAAATCATCTCTGAGTACTTCATAGCGGGATCGTTCATGCGCTTGATCGCCCTTGCATGGCGATCAACGAAGTACTTTGTGATGCCACGAAGAACACCTCAACAATACCAACCAAGGAAGGGGTCTCAACCTCGCATCACCCAGTTGTAAACCTCCGCAAGGTTTGTTGTCATGACACCATACCTCGCACCATCGGTGTCGTAAAGCGAGCCCATTTCTCCCTAGGCTCATGCTCTATCCATTCGAGAAGCGTTTGAGCCCTTCCATTCCTTCGAACCGGTGGGGAGGTCGGTGGTAACTCCTCCAACAGCGACTGGGCCTCCCTAAGGTTGGGGCTGCCCTCTTCGTTGCCTCGGTGTGTGCCCGATGTCACTCATCCAATTTCTTCCAGTACATCAAACTTTCTCTGCTGGTTCTGGTTGCAGAGCCTCTTGAAAAGCTTTGTTAGCTCCTTGTTCCTGAACTGCTTGTAGAAGTTGGCACCCATATGACGCTTGCACCACCTACTACACAAATCAGGCCATGGATGAGTCTCATCCACACCTTGCTGCAACTGAATAATTGCCCTCAAAAGCCGGAATGCCGATCGTGTATGATACACACTCCGGGCCGATGAACGACACCGCTTTGACATTCGTAGGAACCAATGCCGCTATCGTGTTTTCACCCTCCACAAATGCGAAGCGCTACGGGAGAACTTGATTATTGCCATCCACTCCTATGGCGGTCAATATCCGCCTTTGTATTTACGATCAAAAATGTCCCATCGACACATAACAAAGGACGACAATGCACGAACGCATTGATGCATGGACCTAAAGCGAAGAATGCTCGCTTCAAAACCATCTTCGGAGAAGCTGCGAAGGATGCTCACAAATGTCCACATAAGTTCCGTGATTTCGGTCCTTTATCACCAAGCAAACCTCGCAAGTTCGGTAGGAGTCTTCGTGCGTCTTAACCGTGTTTCCAATGCCTTCGCTTTGCTCTCCATACCTTCGCGTAGCTTATTGTATCTTGGAACCTCTGTTGTATTGCGAGTACGATGGCCCGTGGCTCTAAATCTAGGTTGCCTACAATCTCTCGTACATTGCATTGGCAATAAAGCCCGATGATATGTTCGATGTATTGCGCGGACTCGTTAGTACACATGTATGTGGAGCGACTATAGAACACTTCCAAATGGTGTCCCATTTAGGTGGTACGCATGGGCGCGCCACGGGCAACCCTCCGTCGGCATCTTACATCATACACCCGATCGGACTTTACAACCTTGAAGGCTCTGCGCGAACGACATCGACCATGCTATTACGCTTCTTGAACCTCACTCTTATTCTTGTAAATTGCATCTTGTCTCACCTCATTCGATCATATCGCGAAGGAACTGTCGTCATCGTTCACCACCACTGTCGAACGGATACTCATCCCACTCTGCAGGAATAGATCTTGGCTTCATCATTACTTAAAGCCTCATAGTCCTCATTCTCTGTGTCCATCGCCCGACCATCGACTCAATGTTTTCGCCTCGTCGCCATGCCCATTGCTTCTTGAACCTCTCCGTTGCAACATCGGCTCTCCCACCTTGCACTTCGATCGGCCGAACCTACATCTTGCTCTACTAAGCATTCTCTACTTCTACTGCTCTCCCCAACTTCCTCTGGTTCTTCATCAACAACCTCTTGCTGCGTCGCATGCCCGGTATTGACTTTCTCAAATGCTTGTGCCAATAACACTAATGGCCATCCTTTCTCAATTGCAATTCTTACGTACGAACTCCAAGATTTCGGCCCTCTCATTTCCATTAACTCCCAGTACGCGCAATCTATTCTTCGGCAAACTACTCCATATAACTTCAAATCATGCAATTCACGGTCCAAAGAGAACATGTTGTACAACCATCTCATAACCGTAGCTCATGAACGCTCCCCTGCGCGTGACAGGCTAGCCTCTACACTTGCGAAATGACTTAGATCTACCCCTTCAACACCCATGTGCGGAACTCCTTCTCCATAATATATTTTAAATTGCACTCTATCATCCATACCTGTCATGCAAATTCATCGAATTCTTAACATTTGCACAATTTAACTCTACATTGTACGACTAATAATGATCACAAATTTTAATTCTAAGAACGTAGTTTAATTCATTCTACTTTCGGTCCATACTTGCCGGCCAACGTTTAATCAGTACAGTTGCAATATTTCAATTCTTACAAATTCTTCAGATTCCGTGATCATTTTCAAATTTCTATGAGAACATAACTAAACTAATGTGTCAGGAACCTCTACAGATTGAGTTATATTTCGGTCCTGACAATTTTAGCCACCCAATTCTACATGACATCTCCGAATTCTTATTACACAAATAACCGAATTTGGATTCTACATTTCCCAGTTCGTCGAAAATTTATCCATGATCTCTAATCAAAAAACTATTATTACAATCAAAATTTTAATCCCTACCTCTAGGTCATCCCTACATCGAAAATTAATTACTAACTAAGTCGCATAACTAAACATCTGTCCATACCGACATAGCTATAAATTCCTGACTAATTCATCTAACTAAACATCTATTCTTACCGAAATAATTATAAATTTCTAACTAAGTCAACTAGCTAAACAACTTGCATCAGGTTCTCATTCCTAACTAAGTCATCTACCTAAATAACTATTATTACTCTATTTAATCTGATTACTATATTACATATTTAACATTTAAATACTTAAAAAAAATTAGTACCTGACGAAATGCAAATCTTTGAAGTCCCTCTCCCTCTCGCTCTCCCTTTCTTCTCCTCCTCCTTCTCCTTCTCCATCTCCCTCTCCCTCTCCCTCCCCCTCCCCCTTCTTCTCCTTCTCTTTCTCCTCTCTTTTTTTTTCTCTGCGCGGTGGCTGGCTCGAGTGAGGCGAGGACGTGTGCTTTATATAAGCGTATGCTCGTCGCCATTTCAAATGGCGACAGACTCTCTGTCGCCGTTTGAAATGGCGACAGACAGGCTGTCGCTATTTAAATAGGCGACAGAGGTGACGGTTGCTCTCTGTCGCCATTTGAAATGGCGACAGAGAGTCTGTCCCTATCTGAAACGGCGACAGGATGTCTGTCGCCATTTGAAATGACGACAGACTCTATGTCGCCTTTTGAAATGGCGACAAGTGGGTAGTTTTGTAAAAAAAAATTCGGCATATTATTTTTGTAAAATAGAATAAAAATAGTATTATTTAAAAAAATTCTTTTTGGTACTAGCTCAATATATATATTAGTATTTAATAAGGACGATAAAAAGACTCGTAAGAATAATCAAGAAAAATGGACTAAGCTAGCCCGATGGCAAAAACAAAGAACAACATGGATGGATGCATGAATGATACCACAACCAGTTTCTTTTCTTCCACAGAAATGGCGAATGGAAAGAAAGGAAGAACCAACGAAAAGTTCCACCCCCCCTGAAAGTCGGTGGCCCACATGTGGGGCCCACGGTCGGTAGGCTCCACTATGAGATGTTGCTGATTAGATATGCGGATTAGATTAGGCCTCTCGGTTGGGGCTGTGGGTTGGCTCTGTTTCGTCATCGTGAGCCGCCTCCTTCCGTTTGCTCGTCGCGTCCACGTGATGCCGGCCTCCTTTTGGTGGTGTTTGTCCGTCGACTCACTCTTGGATCTCATCTCATCAGCCAACGACCTGTGCCTCCTCTGCTCTCCCCGCACCACTACATTAATGTCGTGTGCGTCGTGTTGCCTTGCATCGTTGGTCATGTAGTCAAGCTACAACTAACAAATACTAACCCTTGCGTAAACCATCGTAGGAAATCATATAGAGCAACTCAAAAGTGAATCACCGCAGGGCCAGAGCCCGTTCAAGCTCAAGCTTTGGCCCAGGTCACACCTTTTTAAACTAATCTATAACTTTTATTGATTTTTTTAATATATTTTATATGGGTTTTTCATTCCGAGCATCGGGCCACGGTTCTAGTGGCCCGATGTCTGTCTCCGTCCCTAAATCACCGTATGTGTATTATGTCATATCCTGAAAGTGCGAAAAAAGGAGTGTGTGTAGCTCCTGTCTCTTGACTTAGACTCAATCGCTAATAAGAGTGTAAAAAGAAAAAAAAATCCGTAACTCACAAGCGGAGTTACCTATACCATGCTCCTCCTACAAATCAACTGAAAAGAAGTGAAATCACTTTCTGTATCCATTGGTTGTGGTTAGGGCTCGATCTCACTCTCTCACCGATTAGCAGGATGTCGTCATGCAGCAGCAAACTCAGAAGTTCGGTTCAACCTGGGTGGTAGCAATCGGAGGCTCAGAAGTCAGAACTAGCTTAAAATTAAGTAAAACAAGAGCAACATGATTAAACAGACCAGAGCCACCGACCAAATGGAATAATGATCGACAGGCCCAAAGAATTGAAGAGGCTGGAGCAACACAACTGGTGATTGGTGAGTACTAGCACTTTCTTTGCTTTCCGTTGTTCCCATGACTCCATGAGCGCCATAACATCTCCCTGTCCTAATCCCCTAGACGACGACTTCCATCGTGACGAGGCAGCAAGGCGACTAGGCAAAGGCAAAGGCAAAGGCAAAGGCAAAAAGAAAAGAAAAGAAAAGACAAGAAAAGACGGCTTCTACGGTCCACGAATCGCCCGTTCGTTATTCCACGGCTGATTCGAGTGGCTAGCTAGCCCGGCGTTAATGCGGCTCAACGATCGCGCGATGCGTCGTTAATCCGTCAGGAGATTTCTCTGTAGCTGTAGATGCACATCCATCCATCCAGGTTCTACGTCTAGGGGTAAGCAGCAGCACTCGAGTAATAGTGTGGATGCGCGTTGCAGTTAAACGTCGTACGGCTGAACAGAGATCGGACTCGGTTGCATGGTCGCCTGTCAGTACAGCAGGAGACATCTCTGGACTGACTTTCTTTTCGCAACAACGGGGAAAGGGGCTGTTTGCACCCAAAATTTAGTAAGTCTTGATCAAAATCGGCAATAAAGTTAAAGATACGAAATTAACGGATAAGATAAAAAGGTCTGGAGATATTTTGTTAACGGTAAGATCTTTAAGGAAATAGCTGTCCGAGATAAGGCCGATACGGATCAAAATCTGAAACGTGTTGTAGTCAGACACGATCGGCCGAAGGGTATAAAAGAAGGGCCAGAGCAAGCTGCAAAAAACAACAACACAATACAATCAACCAGCTTTTACTTTCTTCCTTCCTGTCGACTAGGAGTAGCTTTTGTAATTTAGTCTCTGTAATCGATCTTGATCAATAAAGTTGCGCATCGCCGATTGTTGATCTTCGTCAATTACACCCCAGGTTTGATTTGTTCTGATTTTGTTGCACATCGCCTTCTTCAGAATTGATCTATCTTTATCCTCTGATTAGCCTTAATCGGCTAATTAGATTTACCTTGTTATCTCGATCTTGATCGGCTTCAAGCTGATTAAGTCTAAGCCGATTGATCTTTACGATCGGCTTTTGAGTGAATTTTATATTTTTTACCTTGTCGGTTCTGAGTCAAATCGACCGCACGCTCTTGAACCGGTGTTAAATGCGGTGTCTTCTTTGTTAGAAACCCTACTTCAAGTTTTTGACGTCAACACACTCTTAGCACGCCTGATGGGACGGATGTCTTCATCGGAAAGTCAATTCCACCGTCCGTCCAACGCTGAGGCTATAATCGTCCCAACAATGGACGATTTGACCGCGAACAACTTGTCGAAATAGAAGCTCGAAGAGCTGCGTTGGAGGAGATGATGCTAAGTCGTTATCGAAAACCGGGCGTGGCGTCACTAAAAATCCGCCTGCCGAGCGGTCAGCATACAGGAGATGCGGGTGTCACGCGAACCGAAGCCGATATCCGCTGCTCAAGCGAATTATCGGCTATGATTAATCGATCATGCACCACGCCTTAATAAATCAATCATCGGCTCTCGTGACAACGCTCAAGCCGATGATAGCAAATAGCGTCAAGTCTATAGCCCAGGAGTTAGCCTCGTCAGGAAGCCTGCTTGACTCATTACAAGCTCTGCCTAATTTTCCTATTTTTTCAGTAGCACAAAACACGCAGAGCTCAACAGTCGATCCTAAACCATCGGCCATAACCTCACCTCCTACAATGATGCCTACTCAACCGACCGTAATATTGCCTGGAGATCCTCGGTCAAGTGGGGTAAGCCATTACCATTCCTACACCGATGCCGCGAAGTTAGACGCGTCAATAAACCTGCCGCCATCGGCTCCGTTCTATGCCTTTCCCCAATCGGTTCCGCAGTTGATTGGCTCCGAGAGATTCTCTCAAGATCATACCATGCTTAGAAACCCAGGTCCACATAGGGTAGTAACATATTCAGAACCGTTTGTCTCAGTGCCGGAACCTCAAGGCAGGCATAATCGGCATGATCAATATGGTCTTGTGCCGACGATGCAGCATAATTGGCAACCCGAGCTTGTACTCGGGGGGCAGGCTGCCAACTATGACCAACATTATCAAGGGCTCTTTGTGCAATGGCGATAATGTAAATTAGGCGAATCGATTTCATTGCTTTCACGGGACGATTCGGCATCTGACCCAAGGAAAGGTTATCGGCTATAGAAAGCCGTATCCGATTACATAGATCGTATGCCATACCCTCATAATTTGAGTACCGGACTTTGCGAAATTCTCGGCGATGATTCAACTATAACGTTGGAACACATCGACGCTTTATCGCTCAATGTGGCGGCGGCTCGATCCGATGGATGAAAATAAGACTATTCCGTTGTCATTATCGGAGCGGCTTTTACGGTTTACTGTTTACCTCAATTCGGTCCACTTATGGAGCGATTTGGAAAGCCGTTTCACAAATATTTCTTTTCGGCGGTTTGGAGCTCGGGATTTCGATCTAAGCTCGTTCGTCGAATTTGGGGAATCGGTAACCGATTACATTAAAAGGTTTAGGGAAACTAGGAATCGATGTTTTAGCGTCACTTTGCCCGATAATCAACTTGCTGATTTGGCGTTTCAAGGGTTGATTCCTTCGCTTAGGGAGAAGTTTGGAGGGCAAGAGTTCGCTGATCTGAGCCACTTGCTTCATCGTGTATCGGCTCAAGAAAGCCGATTCCCTGATAGTAAAGCATTTAAAGATAGATTCAAGAACAATAATAATAAGGAGAAAGACAATGCCAAAGTCAATATGGTCGAATATTGTCCTAGTGATTCTTCAGAAGACGATGAAGCAGAAATAAATATAGCTGAATGGGTAAAGGGATCCAAAAAATCCTTAGTCTGTTCTTGGCTAAAGCCGACTAGAAATAAGTCGAAAGTTAAATATGCCTTTGATGTTTTCAAATGTGATCGTATTTTTGATCTATTATTGCAAGAAAAGATAATTCGGTTACCCGAGGGACATATTATACCATCGGCTGACGAGATCAAGAAGCGCAGGTATTGCAAGTGGCACCATTCTTTTTCTCACAATACTAATGATCGCAATATTTTTCGTCAACAGATCCAATCGGCTATTGAGGACGGTCGGCTAAAATTTGTCGACGAGCCGACTATGCAAGTCGATCTTGACCGCTTCCAATCAACATGGTTCAATGTTCGGCTAAAGGAAAGGAGCCGATGCATGATGAGCCAAAGAAGGATCGCAGTCGATATGCGGTGAATTCAAATTGGTCAAGCGCTGAAAATTACGATCGGCTCACTACAAATAGAAGTCGATCACGAGGGAAAAAATTCAAGGACCATTAAACCCAAGGGCAATCCTCGGGTGGGTAAATACAAAGCTGAAAAATCGCCATCAAAACAAGCGGCCAAAAAGCCGGGACCAACTTTCTCACAACTGATGGATAAATACGAAAGGATGAATAGCCGACCACAATATCCTGCTCGTCAGTCGGATAATTTATATCACACTGAAAACGTAGAAAGGGCCCATAGAAGATGTCCTTTTTGGCAGTTTTGTTGGGAAAGGGGAGTAGCACTGCCATCCCCGTACACGTGCCCGATGGAACATTACCCCCGCGACGATTGGCCAAGGCAATCGGCTAAAGATAAGTGTGCAGGTCGATTCGGGTTTTAACGAAGGTTTGTAAAGCCTGTTCACGAAAGGATATCTGAACGAAAGCAAGAACCAAACCAGGTCGAAGTACGGAGGTCAAACATTGACCAAGATAATCTCGTCGGCAAGATAAGAAAACCAGTAGAGCCTAAGCCTAGATGGTGTCCGTCTGGCCTTAGCCGATCGCAACGCCGGCGACTTCAGAGGCTAAGGACTCAAGAGATTTGGGAAGCCGACGCAGAAAAACAGAGGGACGAAACTTTCAATGAGCTTCATCCGGTCAAAATTGTCAAGAAAGAATGGAGGAAAAAAGAACAAGCTGAAGAAGATTTTGAATCGACAGATGATCTAGATTTTCCTATGATTAGGGACGATACACCACCAATGGATATCAACATGGTGTTCATACTGCCAGCCGAATTCAAAATCAAAACTGAATCGGCTAAAGAAACTTTTGCCCAATCTTGTTCGGGAGTCCAAAACGCAATCTTCGAGAAACCCAAAGATGATCATCGGCATTTAAAACCGTTATATCTGAAAGGATATATAAATGGAAAGCCGATATCAAGGATGCTGGTAGATGGCGGATCCACAGTAAATTTGATGTCTTACACGACTTGCAAGAAATTGGGTAAGTCTGATGAAGACTTGATTAAAACTAACATGGTTTTGAACGACTTCACAGGCGATCCCACAGAAGCCAAATGCGTCATGGTTATAGAATTGACCGTCGGCAGTAAGACTTTGCCGACCGCATTTTTTGTTATCGACGCAAAAGGAAATTACAGCGTTTTGCTTGGAAGAGATTGGATTCATGCCAACTGCTGTATCCCATCAACCATGCATCAAGCGCTTGTTCAATGGAACGGAGAAGAAGTTGAAATTGTCACGGCCGACACATCGGCTCACATTGCTATGGCCAGTTTCGATGCGAATTGGCAACATGAAGAAGCAGAGTGTATATCAGGAAAAACATTAGAAGATTGCGATTTCATCTGCGTGAGCAAGACAGGACTTATGCCGATCAGTGTCAAGCCAAGCACATTCGATCGGGCAAACGAAGTGCTACGCCGATGGGGACAAGAAAAGCAGTGAAGGCATTACAAGATAAAATGCAAAGCTATCGGCAGGTAACGGATAGCTATGAAGCTATAGAAGACTTTCAAGAAAATGAGAAGTTGGGTCATGGCTTTACGTCTACCGATCTGCTTGAAGAAGTTGATATAGGTAGTGGTGATAGAAAAAGATCAACTTTTGTTAGTGCAAATTTAGATGTAAGATATAAAGAAAAATTGATCGAAATTCTTAGAAAATATAAAGATTGCTTTGCTTGGGAATATTACGAAATGCCTGGTTTAAGTCGACAATTGGTAGAACATCGGCTACCCATTAGACAAGGTTATAGGCCGTTTAAACAGTACCCTAGGCGTTTTAATCCGGCTCTGTACAAAATCATAAAAGAGGAGATAGAGCGATTGTTGGAGGCTAAATTTATAAGACCTTGTCGGTATGCGGAGTGGGTTTCCAACATTGTTCTAGTGATGAAGAAAAACGGAAAACTGCGAGTATGTGTCGACTTTAGAGATTTGAACAAAGCGACACCAAAAGACGAATACCCGATGCCTATAGCCGATATGCTTATCGATGCTGCGTCAGGGAATAAGATCATGAGTTTTCTGGACGGGAATGCCGGATACAATCAGATATTCATGGTAGAAGCCGATATACCAAAAACAGCTTTCAGATGCCCTGGTGCAATAGGGTTATTTGAGTGGACGATTATGACCTTCGGATTAAAGAACGCTGGAGCAACATATCAGCGAGCCATGAATTTAATTTTCCATGATTTAATCGGCCACATCGTTGAAATATACATTGATGATGTCGTAGTAAAATCTGTAGAGGATTTGCAACATTTGGCCGATCTAGAAAGAGTTTTCCAGAACATAAAATCGTATGGCTTGAAGATGAATCCTTTCAAATGTGCGTTCGGCGTGTCGGCTGAACAATTTTTGGGTTTTATGGTGCATGAGAGGGGGATTGAAGTCAATCAAACAAGGGTCAAAGCCATAGTCGATACAATGACCCCGACGTGCAAAAATGAGTTGCAGAAGTTGATCGGCAAGATTAATTATCTCCGAAGGTTCATCTCGAATCTATCCGGACGGATCCGCGCATTTACCCCACTGTTCAAATTAAAGGATAATCAAGAGTTTGTTTGGGGAGCCGATCAGCAAAACGCTTTTGACGGTGTTAAGAAATATTTAGCCAATCCTTCGGTTTTAGCCGCGCCACAAAAGGGGGTTCCATTCAAGTTATATATATCGGCTGAAAAGGAGACTATTGGGTCTGTTTTAGCACAAGAAGTTGATGGAAAGGAAAGAGTTATCTTTTATTTAAGCCGACGCCTTCTTGATGCTGAGGTCAGGTACCCTTTCATTGAAAAACTATGCTTGTCTTTATACTTCTCATGTACAAAGCTAAGACATTACATTTTAGCATCGGCTTGTAAAGTAATCTGTAAAGCCGATGTTATAAAATATATGTTGTCAGCTCCAATCCTACGAGGTCGACTTGGCAAATGGGCTTATGCCTTGGTTGAGTTCGACCTGTCCTATGAATCGGCCAAAGCAGTCAAAGGGCAGGTATTAGCCGATTTTATAACAGGACATGATACTACTACTGATTTGGTATCTGTAGCCCCTTGGCAATTGTTTTTGACGGATCGTATGCGAGAGAAGGTGATGGAATTGGTATAGTGCTTATATCACCTAAAGGGCATAACTGAGTTTGCATTTGGCTAAATAGCCGATGCTCAAATAATCGGCGATACGAAGCATTACTCAAAGGTTTGCGATTATTGGAAAATATCGAGCAAATGCGGTTGAGACATACGGGATTCTATGCTAATTATCTGACAAATCAAGGAGAATACCAATGTCGAGACGAGATCTGCTAAAATACGGAGCAATGCATAGAGATCGTCGGCTCATTTACGTCGTTTTCTATCGATCACGTCCCTAGAGTGTTGAACGATAGAGCTAATACTTTGGCTCAACAGGCATCAGGGTACAAAGACCTCGACCGATATCAAGTGAGTGAGTTAATAGATAAAGCCGTCATATGTGTAGATGTCACGGATTGGAGGGCGCAAATAAAGAAATACGATCGATCCATCCGAGTAAGTGAGCGAAAAATTAGGCAACGAGCTTTGAAGTACATTGTTATGGACGATACTTTGTACTATCGGACGATGTAAGGATTGCTATTAAGATGTCTTGGGACCGAAGAAGCGCGAGTGGCAATGGGTGAAGTACATGAAGGCATTTGCGGTTCTCATCAATCGGCCCATAAAATGAAATGGATACTTAGACGGACAGTTTACTTTTGGCCGACGATGCTAGAAGATTGTTTTAAATATTACAAAAGTTGTCAAACTTGCCAGAAATTTGGCAATGTACAATTGGCACCAGCATCGGCTTTGCACCCAATTATCAAGCCATGGCCGTTTAGAGGTTGGGGAATAGATATAATCGGCCAAATATTCCCTGCATCGAGTAAAGGCCACAAATTTATTTTGGCCACAACTGATTATTTCTCAAAGTGGGTTGAAGCTATACCACTTAAGAAAGTAACCAGCGTTGAAGCCATCGGTTTTGTTAATGAACATATTGTTCATCGATTTGGAATACCGCAAACAATTACAACCGATCAAGGCACGGTTTTTATGTACAATGAGTTTGAGCTTACGCAACAAGTCCGGGATTAAACTGTTGAATTCATCCCCATACTACGCCAAAGCTAACGGACAAGCCGAGTCATCCAACAAAGCGATTAAATTGATCAAAAGAAAGATCGATGAGAAGCCGAGGAATTGGCATTCAACTCTATCAGAATCATTTTGGGCATATCGGCTAGCTTATCATGGAGCGACGAAACTTCCACCTTACCAGCTGGTGTATGGTCAAGAAGCTGTTCTACCCGTAGAGATCAACATTGAATCCATACGAATAGCCAGACAGAACGATTTGTCGGCTCAGGATTATGACACTTTGATGATCGACAATTTGGATGAGTTGGCAGAATTACGATTGTCTACGCTTGATCTGCTTAAAAAGAATAAAATAAGGGTGGCAAAAGCGTATAATAAAAAGGTCGTGCCTAAATCTTTCGATCAAGCCGATTTGGTGTAGAAAACAATATTACTAGTTGGATCAAAAGATAACCGATTTGGAAAATGGTCACCTACGTGGGAAGGACCATATAAAGTTAATCGGCTAGTCGGCGGAAATTCGTACATACTAGAAACGTTGGAAGGGTATGTATTGCCTAAAGCTATTAACGGAAAGTATTTGAAAAAGTACTATCCTAGCGTTTGGATCGGAGCTTAGCCGACTAAAGATTTCGTTCAAAAAGCCAGTTAACACAATGCTGTTATTTGGCTAAAAGAGATTGCAGACAAACTTCAGAAAAGTTAAATTAAATCGGTTAAACAGCCGATTATAAGCGTAGCAAGAGTTACAAAATATTCTGGGTATTCCAAAAGACTATCACCAAGTAATGTTTCATCATTGGAAAAAGATTGAAATTTAGAGCCCTGAACCAAGAAGCCTGCCCCCTAAAGCCGATACTACCCCTGCCGCCTTGGCGATGGTTTGTTGAATCTCATCCAGGAACTTTTCATCTTCTTTGTCGCTGCCGGGGACAGGAGTGATCTTGGCCATTTGCACCGAGATTTGAGATCTGACTTGGCGATCTCTTGCTTTTGGTTTTGAGGAGGCTGCGGTTGTAGCAAGTGAAGATTGCTTATCGACTAAATTCTTGTTCACCTCAGCTAACTCCTCCTCAAGGCGTTTCTTGGCCGATTCTAAGTGAAGAATGCTGGCCTTATCCAATTTAAAGGCTTGATTGTCTTCATCAAATTTTTTCTTCTGAGCCTTTGTGTTAGCCACTAGCTTGTTCAGGATGATTCTATCGGCTTTTTGGGTTTCCCTTTTTGCAATTCTGGCCCTTGCCTCTTGCACTTCGGCACTTTTGCTATCCAGATGGCATACTTCAAGAAGGGCAGCCATGGCTTCTGGGGGGAGGTCGGCTTCGAGAGCTGCCATAGCGTTGCGCAGAGGTTGTGTATTGGCTAGAAGGTCGCTTCAGTGCATTATTTCTTCAAAAGTTTATTGATCGGCTTGCATTCCGGTAATGAAATTCTTGCGGTGACGCTTCCTCTGCGACTTCAAGGATTCTTCTAATATCCGCAGGAAAATAATCTGTAGCCATTATCTCTGGATCTTCCAATTCATCAAGAGTAAATCCTAATAAGTCCATTGGATCGGAAGACATAGAAGGATTGGAGGCTGGAACCGATGGTATTGGATCGAAGGCCTTCGAGCCCGACAAGTCGACGGAAGGGGTGGTTCGAGGTTCAGAGATAGCAGGGAGATCGGCTAGGATGGCGGCCGCCTGCATAGATGGTGTCAGCTGGAAAAGGAATAAAATCAAAATAAGAACAACGAGCGAAAAGATTATGTAAGCTCAGAAATATCAAAGACTCACCTCTCCAGTAGCCGATATTGTTGGCGAGCTTTCGCCACTCTGCTCATTGGGTTTAGGGACCTTCTTGGCAGCAGCCTTTGTGTACTTTCGCTTCTTTTCTGAGTGTCGGATAGATAAATCTTGTTAGATGGAAATTGATTGGAGAATGAAAAAGAGCCGATACAAGTACTTACTAGGTTGTTTCTGCTTCTCCAAATCTGACAGAGATGGGCTCTGAATGCCCAAGGATCCAGAAGCATAACCGGTAATGGCAGCCGATTGTTGTTTCTTGGGCTGATTGTCACCCGATGGGCCCGGAGCCGTCCTCTTTCCAATAGCTTTGTTCTGCAGAAAAAGAGCAAATTTAGATTCAAGGTAAAAAATTCATGAACAGTGGGAGATTCAGACTCTAAGCCGATACCTCGTCAGAAACATCTACGCGTGTTAGTATATCCGGACGAAGTGGCCTCCTTTGCTAGAATCGTGCGAGATATTAACGTCGGCTCCGGAAGATTTGGAAAGAATTCGTTGATGATGTTCGACGGAGACTTTGACCGATAAAGAGTTTCTGCAATGACTGACCACCACGAAGTGTAGCCTCCTGCCCGTCTGGTGTTCAAAAAGAAGTGTGGCAAAGATTGAATTTGCATATCATCGGATACTTCAAGAACGATTTCGGCCGACACAGCATTACAGACTCTGGCCCTTGGCTCAAGACGATCAAGAAGCTGAAGACTCGGAATCAATTGACCAAATCCCAATTGTCTTGCATAAATGGATGGATGGTAGAATTCATATGATGGCTGGTATGTTCGATTCCTTGTGTAGAGACCAGCATGAAGAATACAAGGAGAAATAAAGATTCTATACAAACTGAGGGTTTCCGAAGAGATCTCAGAACTGTCGACTTCAAGTCTAAGGAATGAAGGCCATGGAAAATCGGCCACTTGGCTATAGTTGAAAAAATCTCGCTGCCTCAGATCCTCATCGCTCAAATGAAGGAAGAAGGACATATACTTCCTTGAATCAGCTGCTGTGATTTTTGTTTCACTGCTAGAACACATAATGAACCGTTCGCCGAACGATCGGCTTGCTTGGTACTGAGGAATAGTGTTCTCTGGGTTGTCTTCTCTTGGAAAGGCTGTGTCATCGTTGGGCTCTAGATCAAAAGGTCGGCTAAAGAAGCAATACAGCTAGACTTGAATAAACTATAAAGGGCCACCCACGTTACCCACGGTAAAATCGGCAAAACCCGTGTAAAGTCGACTTCTGATAATATGCATCATTTGATACACTACTCCGAGAAACGTTTTTCCTAGTGCCAGCCGACGGTCTTCTACCAGTCCTTCTGCAATGGTCTGATACACTTGGGTTGGTCCTAACGAAGCTCCACAGAACAAGAATCGGTCAAGCCACAGGTTGAGGAAGGCAACGTGCTCTTCATCCGATACCAATCCATTTACTTTATTATTATTTGCAACGTACTTGGACCAGCCTTCGCCTTTGGACCGAGTAAGTTTATGTTTGGGTTTGGCGCTAAAAGCCGATATTTGTTCTCCAACTGGTCTTAAGCAGCAAAGTTGAGCAACGTCCAATAAAGTTGGGCCGACTAGACCGGTGCGAAATATGAAGGCGTTAAAAGTATCCGACCAGAAATAACAGGCCGTGGCCACCAAGAGCTCATTGGCTTCTGGATTGGCTAGACTCAAAGGGATGCATTCGGCTATACCCATTCTTTCCCAGGATTCTCTTTTTTGAGCTGCTACTCGGTTATACCAGTTTTTCCACCCTTTAAGTGCAGTCGGCCAAGCCCGAAAACTCTTACTCCAACCCTCAATGTTATATCCTCTAGCCGACAAGGGAAGGCGAGTTATTTCCTGATCAATAACCGTAGCTGCATCTAGGTTTCCTAATGGGCCAAGAAAAAACTGATCAACACTGTTGGGGATTGGGATGAGTACCTGGGAAGGATCCATTCAGCCGATCTTGATTTGAAAGCCGACTACAGTCAAAAGAGTTGGTGCCAGTGAGAACAAGGTGCGGGAGGAAGAAACCGATTGTGAAAGGCGTGAGAGCTCGAGCGCGTGAAGAATGACTGAAGTGGGGGCCGCATTTTATAGCGTGGTGAAAATTTGAAGTGGTGGGAAGTGAATCTCAAAAGACGCAAGTAGTTAAAACGCACTACCCGCATGTCAGAGAATTACGGCGTGAATAAAGTAGCAGTTATTGAGCGAAGTTCAACAGTTAGCCGATTGAAAAAGCCGATAAAAAATGCAATTTTTGACAGATGACAAGTCATCTCTCAAAAATAGGGGCATATGTTTGCACCAAAATTTGGCAAGTCTGGTCAAAATCGGCAATAAAGTCAAAGATACGGAATTAACGGACAGGATGGAAAGGTTTGGAGATATTTTGGTAACGGTAAGATCTTTAAAGAAATAACTGTCCGAGATAAGGCCCATACGGATCAAAATTTGAAACGTGTTGTAGTCAGACACGATCGGCCGAAGGGTATAAAAGAAGAGCCAGAGCAAGCTGCAAAAAACAACAACACAATACAATCAACTAGCTTTTACTTTCTTCCTTCCTGTCAACTAGGAGTAGCTTTTGTAATTTAGTCTCTGTAATCGATCTTGATCAATAAAGTTGCGCATCGCCGATTGTTGATCTTCGTCAATTACACCCCAGGTTTGATTTGTTCTGATTTTGTTGTGCATCGCCTTCTTCAGAATCGATCTACCTTTATCCTCTGATTAGCCTTAATCGGTTAATTAGATTTACCTTGTTACCTCGATCTTGATCGGCTTCAAGCTGATTAAGTCTAAGCCGGTTGATCTTTACGATCGGCTTTTGAGTGAATTTTATATTTTTTACCTTGTCGGTTACAGATCAAATCGACTGACACGCTCTTGAACCAGATGCTCATCTGATGGACTGCTGTTAGAAACCTTACTTCAAGTTTTTGACGTCAACAGGGGCGTAGCTTAGCAAGCAAGAGGGAAGATCCAGCAAAGCAGTCGCTTTTGGTGGCGGGATCAAGATCGCGCGCGCCAACGCTACATGCAGCCAACAAGCCGCGTGCGTGCGAACGCTAGCCGGGCACGGGCGGGCGCGGCGTTTTGCTCCTGCGGAACCGCGGCGAGGACGGAGAGTTCCGGCGCGATAAAAATTGGTGGGTCTCCGGGCAAACCAACCACCCGGGCCCTGCGAACTCACGGTCTCGTGTGCTATCCCGATGCAGCGCGCTGTTTTTCCTGTGCCGTCGCCGTTTAATCCGGACGCCGGGGCGGGAACAACGCGGTGGTGTTCCGCTTTATTCTGGTCTTCCGGCGTGGCTGGCGTGTCAACTCACTCGCATGCGGTGTCAGCGAGATCCGCATCTCCATGTTTGTTTGACCTCACACGTTTACAGGCACATGGAATTGGAATATTATGCAGCAAGCAGACATGCCATCGACTATTAGAGTCACAAAAACAAGGGTACTGACGTATTGTAGATGGAATACTCATTAGGAATGAATCAGATTGCAAGCACACAAGGTTGCCATGGTTTCGCCTATTCTTTCTTGTCTATATCAGATTTGACCAACTGGGTCAGAGAGGCCAAAACTCATGCTTTCAAGAAAATGTGAGATTTTCTTGCTCTAAAGTGTGTGATGTTCTATCCTTAAATAGCAGGGCCCATAGCTGTTGGGATTTGGAAGGAGCTCCACCTGGATTTACACACGCTCGGTACCTTCACTGTTGGCAGTTAGTGGTCCTGTGACAGAGATGTGAGCATCCTCACCTCAAGGACAACCGGGCCAATCCAATGAAAGAATATCAGGATCTCTCATATTCCCATGTGCAAACACTTTCGGCTCTTTCACCTGTAGTAAATGCTGAGGTTAGCGACCTGAGCCAGTAGTCAGGCAGAGGCAGAGGCAGAGGCAGAGAGAGAGAGTTTAAATGCTTGACAGAACAAGTAATGGGATGACAATGTTGTCAGGCAAGACTGCAAGTGCGGAAATTTGGCTGTATGTTAGAGATAATATGCATGGCGTACCAGAGAGAGTGGTGGAATTCGGGGTAGAATTTTTGCTCTAGAGAATCCATCCACAGCAAACAAGCACTTGTAGCCACTAATGTAGCGGTGTTCACTGTTTTATATGTGTCCAAAATAAGAGATATGAAAGCATCAAATTTGAAATTCGTATTAACTGACCCCTATATCAAAAAGGGAAAGAAGTTGGTTGGTGATTTGCCTCTACTCGAACAATAAAAATGGAGTTAATGTGCACAGATTTTTCATACAAAATTTTGTATGAACAAGTGGGCTCCTACGAGCTTCCCACATATGATGGCGACAAAAAATGAGCACATGATTAGATGAAAATTTTTAGCAAACAATTAATACTCACTTCAGTAGATAGGTGAAATTTCTTTTCTGATATTCTTCAATGGAAATTTCTTCCTCCTTAGAGTATCTGCCAGTGAACAAAAAGTATGATTACAAATAAAAGAATTAGTGCAAAAAATTTAGATGTAGAGCAATGAAACCTCAGAAACAGTTTTTACAAAATAAACGAAGATCAGAACAATACACAACATCAAACGTGATAGCAAGCCGTGGCACCATAATTAGTACCAAAAGAAGACCATTCTGATTTAAGCAGCAGTTCCAGTGCTTCCGGGATAAGATATATCAATTAAATGCTTCCAAATAATAAGATATACTAATTAAAAGTACATCCAAAAAACCAAAGCCAATACTATTACTTTAATAGGCTAGCTTCAACCTCTTTATCATTAAGTGTTGATTTCTACATTGTTCCCCAATGGCAGTATTTGCTTTATGGCCTATGCAGGGGCAGAAACGCTAGCACCTGTTGTCTATGACACTATTTGTGCCTCAGAGTTCAGAACATAATTATAACTGGAGTCCAGCCAGGATCTAGCCAGATGCCAGCAACGTACACACAGGACTACTGGCACAAAACCAGTACGTTCAACAGAAAGTTGGGAAAATTCTATACTGGAGCATACAAGGTAGGCATAGGTTTAGGAATATATTGTGGCACTCACAAGTATAATTTGCTAAAAGTGTGAAGGTATAGTTGGTACAAAGAGTATGCCACAGTCAGAGAGTAGCAAAGAGACTAGCACGATTCAACATTCCAATAGTTGCATCCTACTGTGACCAAATACTAAAACTTCTAAAATTAATCAAGGAATTAAGATAGGCCTGATGGTCCAAAATATCTTCTCCCAAAAATGGAACTTTTTTAGACCAACAGGGCGGGGTAACGCCCCAGCCCCATTTATACCCAAAGAAAGGGAACTGGAGAGATTAATTGATAAAAGAAAGAAGATGTTTCTTGATTAGCATCTACAGCATAATTGGTGCAGCATACAAACTTTATGGTTTAGTAGCATACCTCCAAGGATATTCATTTTCACAGAAACGAGAAACTCCACTCATTGCGGTGAAGGCGTCAATGTGAACAATCGTTTCCTTCACTGGAGAATCTGGTAATAGAGGAATGCAAAACTAAATAGAAAGTGGCACCAATAAAGGTCACCTGTCATCAATGTACCCCATGGCCTCTAAAATAATACAGACCATTAAGAGTAGATGGTTGCTCAATTTGTCATTTGGTGCTCGTGACTCAGTCAGGCTTAAGTTGCTTTGTGAAATACATGTAGCCTATGTCTTGTAGTTTGTTTATAGAACTGTTAACAGAATTGTTGTAGTTCAGTTTATTCATGTAGAGCTCACCTGCTGCGTGTAGAGCCTTTAGAGCGTGGCCACCAGGATAATTGTTGTAGGAGGCCATGAAAGTGACAGCAGAGTATCCTAGACTAAAGGAACTATATGTGAATTTTCAATACTAACACAATTTGTGCTATTTCAAAAATAGTACTCGTTATAATCATCAAGGCTGAATTATTCTACCTGGCAAGAAAGGCACCAAGCATGAGAACATAAAGTAAATTCCATCCAGCTTTCTTTCTGTTATTATATCTGGGAAGGATGAAGAGAAACAGACATTCACCAGTCAAAATCATGAAGCACGAATAAAGAGGGGAAATGACATATAATATGAAGGATGTCAAAAAGAGACGGATCACATATAATATGAAGGATGTCAAAAGGAAACAGAGTAATACAAATGATGCCATCATTCCTAGCTTGCATTTGTCACTGTTAAAATGGTATGAACTAGATATAGATTCATTATACTCACAGTCTGCTTGCTGCCAGTGAAGCGGACACATTAAACATGGGAATTGAACCAATTATGAAACGAAGCTCCTGAAACATCAGAATAGCAGCCATTATGTGCAAGATTGGCCTAATAACTTCCAAATATAATAATCAGATTAGTATCCAGACATGTAGAATAACCTTATGTGGAAGTTTTGAATAGAGTGCAACAAATAAGAAGACTGGAAGCACATATGGCACTATCCTTCTATCAAGAAGAGCACCAACCTGACATTGAAAAGAAAGGCTTAATGAGATGCATCTCCTATAAAAATCAATCACAAACCAACCAGTTAACCAGTAATGCCTTAACTATACCTCAATCAGAAACAGTACATCACAAAAATGTCATTAGCTGATTCGATAAAATGGTATGCTTCAGACATAAAGTCCGTGTAAAGGTGCCAAGTTAATTAACTATCACTATGTTGATCTACTTAGAACTTCACAGTTGTACATACTACATGCAGGATGAAAATGGCATGAATAAGTTGAAACCACTGGATATATTTGTTCTAGCCAAGTAAAATTCAGTATCATAGCTTTTTGATGTAAATTTCTTATCTTACCAAGCAAAGAGGATATGCTACGAGCATGGAGCGTGGAAGTGCAGAGGTGAAGTACCAATGTATCGAATGTGTCTTAAGTTTATACTAGTCATGGAGAACAGAGGCAGGTGCTTCAAATCAGTTTCAGTCAGGTAATACAGAGGTTCTACCATATGAATCTAAAAACAAGAAGAGGATAACACTTGCAAGAAGTGTATATTATGTTTCTTCCTTTCTTGCATGCATGCATGAATAGATTAACTGGAAGTATCAGTGCATATGAAAAATAATTCTATAAAATTAATGAAAGATGACAAGTTGACAACAAATGTTTGGGAGGAAAAGAAAGAAAGAAAACATCTGGTTGATACAAAAAAGGATGTCCCCATGTGCATTGCAAAGTATTAACTCAAATTATTATTTCTGGACATTCTTAACTTGTATTTTTTTCAATAGAAAAGAAAGTAAGTATAGTTTTGCAAAAAACATGAAGGATACACCCCATTCTGAACTTCGGTTCTGAACTGAATTAAACCAGAAGACTTCAAATTCTGGCCACAGGATTCGCCGCCACATTATCGAGTCAACCAGCACTGTGAATCCTGAGCAAATTATTCATAGTGAAACAAATGTTTCTTACAGACTTCCGTGAAATTCCATTACAGAAAAGGAGTATAAAGAAACATACCAATGCATACAAGGGCGGTGCTTATGCAACATTTCACTGCTTCCAATAGGGAAAAGTACCTGCTCTGCCACAGCATAGTCAAATTCAGATGTTAGTGTGCCTCAGCTCCAACTGTACAAGATAAATTGAGTACAACAAGAATACATACAAATTCCAAATGGAAATAACAATTTGACTATGAGTGATTCTTCTAGCTTATTAAGTGTGTCATTATTATAATACCCTAGTGACCTACCAACTTTGGAGTCATTAAACACACTCCACCTACCTCACATTTTAACATTTTATCATCCTTGCAACAAGTTTCAATAATTCACTACAGAAACACAAATTTGATGCGCTGAAACCTCAACTGAACTGAATTTTGAAGCCACTAGGACTTTTTTTAGAGGGTGGGAACAATTGGCTAGTGCAGTCATCGTAAGACTCGCAGCCCACACAGGTCACAAGCCTTTTAAAAAACAGGTAACGGGTTCAAATCCCAGAAAATCGTAGTGGGAAACTCACACAAATAACCCATCCATCCTGTGGATGGTGGGAATTGAATTCTAGTCATCAACCAGTGAGACAGGGTGACGCAATGTTGGGCTATACTGCGGTTGGCTGAAGCCACTATGACTCTATGAGTAAAGTTACTTGGAACTGAATTCAGAAAAGCCAAGCAACAAGTTTACCAAGTAATATGAAGTTTTAACAATTGGTGCTGCACATAACCTAGCATAATAAAGAGGGACATACAGTTGGGATCCTTTCTTTCCAAAGCATGTATACTAGTATACTACATAAGAGAGTACCAAAAAACCATGCAACTGTTGAGAGGAATTAAAGTTTCATAAGCCAGAAACTCACCAGCAAAAGTGCAATCCCTATTGTACCAAGAAGCAGAATCATATCACATCTAAAAACAACTGCAGCAACAATCTGCAAGATAAATGGATAATTGCAAGTAGTTTGGTAGAAATATAGCACATAATTTTTACTAATCTGAAAGTGAAGAGCTAAGAATTATTTTTCAATTTAGTATAGCAACAACATTCAACAGGTTTTACCGAACCAAGAGTGAAGATATAAGGATTATATCACAGTATTGTGTTGAAATTTGCAACTGGAGTATGTCATGTCCAGAAATCCACATTTGTGGTACTTATTATTTTCGTGTGCACACAGTGCAGTAACTAAAATTTTGAAACAAGAATATATATTATTAAAATTACAATGATCTATTTCTTTCACTTCCTGTAGATAACAAGGTGTGAAGCTAAGGTAAAGGCACCAAAAAAAGCATACCAGGGCCTGTAATGTACATAGGTAATTTCCCTTGAACCAGAAAGAGTATGCCAAGTTAACTGCATGACAGAAAGCACAGATGAGTTGCATGATTGTTCTACAAACTCCTAATTAGTTTGATACTATTGCCAATAATTTTGTAAAAAAACAGTAACAGTCAGACAGCTATGTGCTTTATTTATACAGTGTGCTCACCTAAAGCTAAAGCTAAGATATTTGGAAGGGGCCGAGTTGAGTAGAACAATAAGTGAAACTGTATAGCAGTTAGTGTCACAAAGAATGCTTCGACATGACGACCATACTTCCTTTTTACCTGCTTGTCAGAAATAAGCCAAGCAAATCATTATGATATATACAAGGACAGAGTGACAGACTCATGCTCATTGTCACAAAAAATAAGTCACAACGAAGTACTATACAAATTTTCAATAATTAATTACTCAAGATGGACACAGAGTACAGTACAGACTACAGACAAAGCAATACAAGCCAAGGAGATATCTTGCTGATATACAGCATCTAGAAGTTTCTACAAAAGCTCTGAACAAAATCTAAGTTCTTCTATTCTGTTTGGTTAGAAGAAACTTACTCTATGGAATTTAAACTGGTTCAAAGGTACAGTTTGTAAGTGCATCTGCTCTAAGCCAAGCAAGAGAAGCTAGGATTTCAAACAAGACCAGCATACTGCAGCAAGTACGCGATATGCTTAGACAAGAGAACCATCAATCTTAGGTACTCATCCACAAATGTCATTCTTAAATTTGTATCATGGTACTCATGGTCCACTTCATGGACAAATCCAAATTGACAAGCAAGATCCTTTTTTTTTTCTTTCTACGAGTCGCTGGTCTGCCAGTTCAAAGGGAAACTAATACAGATAAATGGATCTAGCTCTTATTCATTTTCAGGGGCACCACAACATTTTTAGAATAATATTACATTATGAAAACAGCAAGCAGTGAAAATAAATCTACATTGATAGCATCTAAGGACACAGAACGAGAGATGAAAAAATATACCTCAACTCGGAAAAGTCTCAAAGTCATCAGGATAATGCAACCCAACACTAGTCGAACTAAACAAAGCAAACAGAAAAACATCAGTATGTCAAAACTACATTAAACAGGAAGGTATGCATCAAACAACATATATTTGTAATGAAGCATGCTTCAAGCTTTTGATGGTCACCTGCTAGAAGACCATAAACCTTTGGAACATGAAATAAACACATTATGAAGACTACAGGTGATGAGAGAATAGATATAACCAACGCTCCTGAAAAACATAGTACATGATGTTAATGTCTTTGCGCTATGTCTAGACTACAAAGTATGCAATCTGAAACACCATGGAATCAATATCATATATTGACACTACAAGCATAGAAGGTATATTATGTTAATGCTCTCTGAATTTGATCAATTACTTGCCACGTATTAGGCTGAACCAGGCAATGGTCGTTTAAGAAAATATTGTATCATGCTGCAGAAATCAAGGGTTTCATGGCAACATGATTATTACCTATAAATGTCCGAGGAACAACACCAGGAAATTCTAAATGGTCATACTGCAGCAAATCAGACAAAAAATACATTGTATAAAATCAATTAATAAACACCAAGCGTATTATATTAAAGTAAGATTGGAGGGAAACTAGCAGCGAAGGTTACCTTCTCAATGTGATAATTGTGATACAAAATATCATGCATGGCCTAGAGAATGCACGAATCAAGTGTTAGCTCAAGCATTGTAACTGCATCACAGTAAAAGCGCAAGCGCAAGCCATAGAGTAGGCAAAAAAATTCTACCAAGGGGAGAAAGCCAAGAATTACCTAGTCCAAAATTTAATACCAGGCAATGGAAAACTCATTATCTATCATTATACAATCAACAGTACAGAATGAAACAGATTCTCAAAAACAAAATGCCTGCAAATTAACTGCCATGCCTAAGAGAAAAGTTTCCCAAACATAAGCATGTAGCTGCGACCAAAGCTTGACCCAAGTATCCAACCAATAGGATGCGGAGCAAGGAGGGAGCCGAAACTCGAACCTGAACGTTGAAGCTCTCCTCCACCTTGGTGTACGGCACCATGACGGCGTAGAACGCGGCAATCGATCCGAGCAACAGGTCCCACCCTGCAAGCGAGCTCCCCACGCATCAGACCCCCCCAAAGAGAAGGAAAAAAAAAACTTCACCGCAGGAGAACCCAACGTTCCCGGGACTCCGCGAGCCACAAATCAAAGCACAGAGGGTGTCGAAGCGAGGTGACTCACCGTACTCTCTCAGCAGCCTCGCCGCCGGCGTAGGCCTCGACGGCGCCATCTCGGTGGCCGGCTAGGGAGTTCGAGCGTGGTGTGTTCGGGTCGAGCAAAACCGCTCGGCTGAACTGGCTGGTTTGTGCTCGACTCGAGCCTAGCGGGTAGGCGGGTTCGGGTTAATTGGTGGATCCGCTAGGCTCGGCCTAACATAGGTATTCAGCCCAGCAAGGACAGGCCGTGTTGGGCTACTCTTATAGCATAGGGATGCAATGCCATCTACGTCGCAGCCCGGAGGCAGTGGACGCGGCTAATTAGGCCCCCAAAGCCCAGTAATTCATAAGTACACATACATCTGTCCAAATGTACTAGCTAGTTATCGATTGTCTTAAAAAAAAACCTAGTTATCGATTGTGGATTGATTAACGAAGGGTTTTTGTAGGACTTTTGTATATGATTTGAACTGTTTTCTGTGAAATTTGTGCGTTACAAATAGACCTTAAGCCCATCTTAGGCTACAAACCATCAGACCGACACAACCAGACGGATTGGCGACGCTCTTTTCCATGTTGGCCCTCTCAATGCTCCGGGTTGAGAGCATGTGAGAAGAGAGCAAAATAATGTAGGACATGAACTTGCACAATAGCAAAGCTCACGAACACACTCCGCGGTGCGGAGGACATAATCCGTGATTTGTGTTAAGCTTTTGATTGCTCGGGATTATAACGTTTTATCTGATCAATAAAGCTCTTTTATCCTGGAAAAACATATTGTAACATACTGACACGTGAACGGGTGCTTGTCGGAGGGCTCATGTTCGTTTAGACGTTTAGTGCGACGTACTGGTGAGGTGCAGTTTCACAATCATTAGCGGCTGCATGCATGATGAGCGAGTACATGCAACTATGCAAGGACCGCTGCCTTTTAGATTCGTCAGATGTTCGTGGTACCGCATGCTACAACTAGCTAATGCATATATATGGCCGACAGCAACTAGCAAGGTGACCTCGCTTTCGGTGCCCTTGTATGCGTTGCAGGTGCAGCCGTGTGCAAGGCTTTAATCATGCATGCATGATCCATATATCCGTCTAATACTATTTAGTACTAAGTACGTAGTACTCCATCAGATATCTATAACCCTTTATAATGCACCTAAGCATTCTTTTTTACGTTCACCTTAAATAATGCACCCCACTAGAGATAGTCTAACTTTCATGCATCCAGCGAAACGTCCCCAGAAACTTGCCTCCATCAAAATCAACCTCTCAGATCTTTCCTCAGCTTTACTCACCCACATCCGATGGCCATTGTTTAATGTGTCTAACTCATCTCTGTGGCCCACAATGATCTTCCCCACCTTGACATCATCTCAAGGAAAAGGAAACAAATATCCTGGAATTAAGGAAAAGAAAACAAACGTTCTAGAAAAGGAAAAGATCATATATTACGTGCTGGGAAAAGGAAACCGGAAGACAGGGCACTATACTAGTATGTATTTGTTCATCCATAGAACTGCAGCTTGATTAGTTAAGGGAAGAAGTAGGTATAACACCCTCAACTTTAGTCTAAAGTTCGTTCAGCATTTTGAACTATTAGATAAGATATTTAACCTCTCGAACTTTACAATTCGGTTCAAATAACACCATAACTTGATTTCGTGCAGTGGTATTGCGTGCGTGGCGCAATGATTGGGCTGTTTTGCCATGTAGAATGACATGCAGGCCAAGTTAGGTCAATAAAAAGTGGGCCCATATAAGCTTTTCCTCCGTCGAGCTCCCAATCATGCTTTCATAGCTGTTGGCCCTTGTAGCGCTCTCTATCTCTATTTCAATTTGGAAGAGAAGCTCCTGTTAGCCCTATCTATAATGTACCTATATTTGCCCAGCGCATCATCCTACGTGGCGAAACCAGACCAACATGTTAATTGAATCGGATTACAAAGTTCGGATGGTTAAATGTCTGGTTTCATAAGTTTAAGGTGTTATATAGACCTTACTTGATTGATTGCTTCATTTCTACAAATTGATGTTTATAGATAGCATGGATGATTAGCGAGCACTACTTCGGTCAGCCTCCGACGCATATATAGAGAGAGAAAGAGAGAGGAAGAATACATTCTACTTCCGAGATTACATACTCCAACTTTAATGTACTACTAAAATAAATGAATTATACTCCTTTGTCACTTTCGGTATACTTAAATACTAATTCTAAGATACTCCAACGTGTAACATCCCAAAATTTTGTTAATAAATAAAATAAGAAATTAAAATGCGATTATGGTTTTATTTTGAATTTCTATCTTTTTCCTGCCTATCAACTACATAGTTAGATTACACTTATCCAAATTATGGAAACCAAAATCACATAAGTACAAAATATGGAAAATTTTATTTAAAATCGTAGGACCATGTAAAAATGACTCCACAAAGTCCTAAAGGAATTTGAACCCATTTAATGCTGACAAGAAATCAAAAACAGTGAATAAAGAGTAAGAACAGTAGCCTTGATAGGTTTAATTAAATATGTACAAACAAGATTATCATCTGAGATTTTTATGAAATCATATAAAAATTAAAATACACTACAGTAAAAATTTAAAAATAATAAACCTTATCCGATGAATTTATAAAATCAAAAACAAAATCAATTTAAAAACAACATTAACAATGTCAGAATTTTATAAAATCATATAAGTTTTATAATCATCTAAAATTTTTATGGTAGCCCCTGTGAACCATTATAACCACACAAGAAAATTTTCATATAAAATTAACTAAATATAATACCTTATAAAAATAAAAATCAGAAAAACCAAAATTCCAATAGTAAGCTTGTTAGAATTTTATAAAATCATAAATATATTATCATGGTCTCAAATTTTTACAGAAGTACCATAAAGTCCTTTTGAACCCACATAAAAATTTTGAAAATTTTTCAACCAAGATTGTCAGCTCAATTAAACCGTGAAACCTAATCTTTCTTGAGTAGAAGAATACTAGCGAAATCCTTCTATTCACTGACATGTGGGGTCCACCTCAAGATAGGCTCACTTGGCAGCACCTAGCCCTCACTTCCTTGTCTCTCTCCCAGTCGAACTCCGCCTAGCCTTGCCCAGGCGCTACCGCGATAATGGAAACCCAATGAAATCGCTGCCATGGCACGCGTGAAGAGCATCATCGAGTTTCGTGTATATGCACATTGTGGCGCCGACCTCATCCATGTTTAATGTCTCATTGCCTCATTTTCCTTGCCCTAGACTCAGCCATATGCCAGCGCCATCTTTCCTCAGCAAACTGCCTCTTTGTGTCATCCCGGGTCGAACTGACTTTGCCACCGTATAAGCCAAGTGCAATCCATACCCTGGCAAACCTCGCCATGCCCTGCTCCACGTCCTATCACTGGGAACTCAATGCCACTGGCTACAAACCTGAGCCACAATTTCACATTTTTGACCGAGCTCAAGAGGCCCTATTTGCCACCTTCTCATTTTGTTTATAAAAGTCGGCCACTGGCTTCCTGAGCTTTCCCACATCTTCCCATCACTCCATTGCTTGGGACTTCACTCAATTTCCACCGAAAGCGCCGTAGCCACCGAGCATCGAAAGAATTCCCTTCGGCTAATCATTTTGCCTAGTGAGCCATTTTGCAATTCATCGGCCTGGTAGCATCTTTAGTAACCCTTAAGTTCTTCCTTGTCCTTGGTTTCAGCTATCTTCGCTCGTAGCACCACCACCGCTTGGTCATCTTCTCCACCTTCGGCTGCCCAGTGGTAGCCCAAACCGACCGAGCTCCGACACCGAAAAAGGGTACAATGGAACCTCTGTGTAGGGGTGCAAACGGAGAGGATAATTCCCGACCGTCCATCCGTCCGCATAAATTCGGATACTATTCAAAGCGTAATTTTGGATATCTGGTTTTTTTAGATATCTGATACTGATCCGGATAGTTTTTTTTTGATACGGATACGGATTCGGAACAAAACTATCTGTCGGATTTGGATATAACCATAATTTTATTCGGATATATTCGGATAATATCCGGTAAACTATCCAATTTGAAACCGTCGATTTTGGTGATCTGGTCCCGTCCCCGTCCCAATCTGGCAACTGGCTATCCAAATTCCAAAATCCCCGACCGACTCCCAGTCTCTCCATCCTCTCTCCCCACTCATCGCCGCGTCGCCTCCCCATCCCCAGTCCCCAATCATCGCCGCCGAGCCCTGATCTCTCATCGCGTGGCTACCGGCCGGCCGCCTCGCCCTGCCTCGGTCTCGCGTCACTCAGAGCCTCGAACTCGGAGTCGCACGGCAGCCGACTGGCCTCAACGCCTTAGGTCAACCTCCTTCAAACTCGATCCCGTCGTGTCCCCGCATCGCCTCCAGGTCCGGCCGTGTCCCTGCGTTGGTCCACCTCCTCCGAAATTTCCCCCCTCTGTTAGTCTCCTTCGAGCTCGGTCCCCGCCTTGTCCCTGCATCGCCTCTAGGCTCCAGGTCTGACCGTGTCCCCGCGTTGGTCCACCTCCTCCGACATTTCCCCCCTCTGTTAGTCTCCTTCGAGCTCGGTCCCCGCATCGCCTCTAGGCTCCAGGCCCGACCGTGTCCCCGCGCTGGTCCACCTCCTACGTTTCCTTGCTCTGATCAGCCTCCTACGTGCTTGGTTGCGTCCCCGCCATCCCCAACTCGTCCGACGAAGAGGTAAGAGCCAAGATCCCCAATTACTCTGATACACTTTTCCTCCTAAGACTTGTGATTCTTGGGTGAGATAGCCTTTGAGTTTCCTGCTTCGGGATTTCTTAGTTTGAAGCTTTGCTTTGTGAATCTTAGCTTGGGCCTGTGATTGATCTCGTGTGTAGAGGAGCTTGGCCCTGTGCTTGCTTCTGTGCATAGCTTGGCTCAGTTCTGTGTGTGCACTCATGCATAAAGGAGCACGGTTCTGTGCTTGGCTGTCAGTGGCTTGAGCCGAGCTTCTGGAGGAATTTGTGGTTGGATTGTTCTTTTGCAGCTGCCAGTGAAGCTCAGTTTTGCAACTGTTGTGCCACAGTTGTGAAAAAGGGCATTGTATCTCCGAGACTGGGACATTTATTCCGTGGCACTTGCGACGGCAATCGGTTTTCTGGGACAGCGATTTCAGTCGTGCCTTGCCTTGAACATCATAATAGCTTCGAGTGTTATTCCTCAGTGAGCACTTCTGAGAATTGTCCTCAGATTCTGCTGCCTGTTCGTTGCTCGATGATGATATTGGGTAGTATAATGATCATGACATTTATTTCTGAGAACTAGGCCTTGAACTTTAGACATACATGCTGGAAAATATTGTTTCATTCACTGTTTAGTAATAATCTGGTCGTTATTCAGTTACCTGAATCTATCCTCTTGTTATACTTCTATTGCTTTGTTACTGGAATGTTTGGTTCGGTTAGCTGCGACATGTACATAACTAGTTAATCTCTTGACTAGCTTCGAATGAACTTCATCCTTTTAATTCGGTTTGTATCTTTGTCTAGTTCTTGATCTAAAAATTTCGGTGGCTTTGCTAGTAATAATTCAGGTTGGCCGATTATTATAGCTGTCTTGATCTGTTGATAGTTCAGTAGGTTCGGTTGGTAACCTTATTATATGATAATCTGAATATAGACTGAACTCAGATAATTTCATCAGTGAATTTATTATTAATAATTTGTTGTGCATGTTAAGGTGGTAAGGGTTCAAGGCCTTATTCGCAAGAATCAGTTGTCTAGCCCATTTGTGATTGAGGTTGAAGATTTAAATCTTCAAACTAGCCATATTTCTGAGAGCACCATAATTATCTTCACATTAGTTTGTTGTAGTAGACATGATTCATAGCTTATATGACATAAAATTCATTCTGTTTTGGATATTGTTGATTATGTCATTTTTGGTAGCTTTGGATTATGTAATTTTCATTATTGTGTAATTTGTGATAAGCAATCTATTCTTGCTCTTATTATCGCATCTCTTCCAACAATCCAGATACACTTTTCTTATGCCTACTGATGCTTCCTAGGATTCACAGTCATAGCTTGTGTAAGAACTAATTACTTTGTATTGCATATACAATGCACTATGTGAAACCAGCTACCACTGTAGCTTGATTGCGGTTGGATGTGTAGTTCAGTTACTACCTCATAGTGTAAATGAAGTGTGGAATGTTTGGACACATGGTTTTTGGAAAACAAAAACGCTTGATCGCGGTTGGATGTGCTACATCATATAAGTGCATATGTTGATTGGAATTGTACTTGGCTGCATATTATTCTTATGTAGGGAAGGCAGCTATTATTGAACTTGAAACACTTACATGTCTTGAAGGTTCTAGTAAAGTTTTGTGTATGGTTGATTGATCCTAATATGCACGACATATATAGTTTCTATTTTCACGCATTATCCGACTAACTATTCGTGACCAAGACTAACCGTATCCGAAACGATCTGTATTCGCTCCGTATTCGTGACCAAAGTAATCCGTATTCGTATTCGAATCAGGCACTATCCATATCCAATTCTATATCCGAGAAAAAATTTGGAATAGGATACGGGATGAGCGAAATCTGTCCATATTCGCTCCGTTTGCACCCCTACCTCTGTGGTCCACTGGTGCTTACCCCCTCTTCTTCCAATCTTAAGTATCACCTAAAATCTGCCGCGGCTTGCCGCAGCCATCGCCACCGCCAAGCTCAGCCGTGTGATGTGGTCCGGTCATCTTCGAGACCCTCTAACCGGTTCCCTAGAGTCCCCTCATTCCCCTGTAGCTCATTGTGCTGTCAGCTGCGGGAGTCCAACGCCGGAGCATCGCCAGCAAGCTCCCCTGAGCCTGGCCCTACTCTGGCCCACAGAGCCGCGGGCCCGACATGTCAGTCGCCCATGAGACACACCCGCACAGCGTCTGCCACGCGGGCCCGATCGGTGTGTCTTTGGCGAGTAAAGCGGAAAAAGTCCAAATGGGCCGAAATACGTCTTCCCATTTAGAAGACGCATTTTACGATTTTCTTCTAATTTTTCCAAACCAACAAGATATAAATGCTTATAACTTTTGCGTTTTAAGTTTAAATCCAGTGAAATAAATTTATAAATTAATATAAAATCATTAATTTTCATAATTTGCAAAAAATATTTAATTTATAATACATGTACAATTTTTTTTAATCTAAAATTTAAATAAACCTAATATGGACACTATTTGAATATATGAAAACCTTAACCCCTAAAATTACGAAATAAATTTTATAAAATTTATGAGGCAATAAGTAGTTCAATTCTGTAAAAAAAAATAATTCTTGACATCTGTTCATAAGTTTAAATTTTAAATTTGAGTGGAATATAGAATATGCTCTATTAAGAACTTTTGCAAATTAACTTTGATTTGGATGAAACAAATTTCTAAATATTACAGAGATCATGAGCACCTCATTTCTGCAAATAAATCTGAATTTAGACTTAGTATGTAATCAAACATTAATGAGGGTAAGTATTCATTATATGCAATATCCAAATAGTTGTAACAAATACAAATAAATCCAAGATTTGGTGAAAATAGGTTATAAACCTTGTAAAAATCATAACTCCTCTGTTTGTATAAAAATATTTAATATGATTTATAAATGATCTCGACTCCTATGTATATGTATATATACATACATATATACACACACATACATATATATATACATACATATATATACACACATACATATATGTATGTATGTATGTATAAATACGATAACGCTAATCTGCGTGCAGCTCTGCTTATTCTACGTGCGAGCCATAACCCCTGTGTCGTAGAACTAGCCACCATCATACGGCCCAAAAACACATAATACAAGTCTAACAGTAATTAATGCGTCGTAACATGTAAACCATTTACGACCAAACGCTTACTGTGAATGTAGATCGATACTAAATTATGTATATGTGCGCCAACTAATAAATGTGCTTCATAGTTTGTACACAAATATGTTAATTCTTTGATTTAGCCATAACTTTTTATTGAAAACTCTGATTCACAAACGGTTTGCACCAGTAGCTTACTGATGACGAGAGCAACACATTGATATAAGTCTCGAAGCATAAATATGATTTTACTATATATATATATTACTATCGGTATACATAGATTTTACTATGATACCAGTGGAATCAGTACCATGTGTGGTAGTAAAATCTTACAATACATTCGATAAATTGGCAGTAAAATCTCATTCATGTGGAGTTCATTAGCGAGACTTATATCATTATGTTGCTCTTGTCGTCAGTAAGCTACTGGTAAAAACCGTTTGTGAATCAGAGCTATTAATACAAAGTTATGATCAAATCAAAGAATACACAGATTCATGTACAAACTAGAAAACACATTACAGAAGATATTTTAACTAGTCGGTAATGCGTCGTTAGTAATGTGTTTCCTTGTTTGAACATGAATATGTTTTTTCTTTGATTTAGCCATAATTTTTTATTGACAGTGTAACACCCCGGCACCTCCTATGCCCAGAATGTCACTACCTCGTGTAAGAATTACAACTAAATAGCCAAATAAACCGAAATTTCAGCAACCAGAATCATCTCCAAATAAAATCTACACAACAAATAAACAAAATTGCTTGAGAAGATAAAATATGGTAACAATAACGACTCTAATCTGACATATAAACTAATTTTATGATAGGAACAAAAGCCACAAATCAAATTATTAAAATATAACCACAATGTCAAACCATAGCTCCATTCCATATTTTAGCAAAACATAACCAAGGTAAACCAAAGACTCTTTTCCACAAGTCGGAAATGTGATACTATAAATTTAAGATTCGCGAAAGTCTAAGGTTATTGATTTCAAGTGAAGTGAAGAGGTGGTGCTATAACCTTTTTTCCCCATGCCGTCTCGTGGTACCTAAAAAAATATTTAAATAAACAAGCGTGAGTCAAAAACTCACCAAGGTACATCATATAACCACAACATCTCATATAAATGCAATTGATTACTTATAACACATCATGCTTTTCACCCATATGTAAGAAGTCATAGCTTCATCATTTGAGAATATCCAACCATTCATGCAATGCAGCCATCTCATAGGTTATACCGGTATAGCTGAGTGCACGCCCGTCGGTGTGCACCCTCTCATTTCCATCCATCCCGTGGAGGAGCCTACTGAGGTAGGTCTTTTATGCCCACCACAAGTGAGACATAGAGAACCACATAGGTCACCTCTTCCATCATGTATGCACATATGCAAATGATGTGGTTTATTTGCAGGTTGCATATTTCCATCATTATCATAAACATAATCCACATCTAAACAATTATAATAAAGCATAACGAATATTTAGGACAGCTAGGTATCCATTATCCAATCACATCATAGAGTCATCTAAATTCATCCTCATATGCATTGCACTTGCCTTAACCATGGGGAAGGGAGTGGCGCGGGGTTGAGGCCACTCCTGAAGTCACACCACCTGAGAATAAATCACATACAACTCAACAATACAATTCCAGCATAAGCAATAAAATTTAGCAACATCGAACCTACGCCCTACCTCAATTCTAATAACTCTCACTCGGCGAACAAAACCGCCCCTTTTCTGTCCCGATGGCTTAAAGATTATAAGTTTCACCCTTATAACCCAAACCTCAGGGGCCAAGAACTTTATGAAACTAATGAAAATATCCCACAAATTACCCGTTAACCAGTTCTCTCAAAAAAAACATTTAACCTTTCATATTTAACCCTGTAACTCGATCTGCTACCACACTGGACAGCAGACTTCAAAATAGCATAGCTAATATTATACAATTCCAATGTAGTAAAGGATGACATTTATGAAATCTATAGGAAATTTACTAACTTAATCTGGTCATTATAAAATTTAATTCAACTTCCAGATAGCCCTACTCTGCAGATTTCCACGACTGCTGCCAGCAGAGACAGATTCTGGACAGCAGTCAATCAAACAGCCATAACTTTTAAACTACCCAACCAAAATTCATGGTCTTGGTCTCTAAATAAACTTAAGATGGTTATCTACAACTTTCACAATGGCCAACCCCTCTGGAAATGACCAGAACTATTTGTAATCTCTGCCCTAAGATGGGGGTTTGCGCTGCCCGAACCAAAACACACCCAACCCCAGATTTCCCCCACATCCATCCTAATCACAGCACGAGTATGAGGATTCTAGCGAGCCCTACCCATCATCTGGCACCCAAGGTACACCAAAAATAATCTAGGAACATCATACCTTCTCAAGGATCACTAGATCGACGACGAACATGGAACCCTTCCCTCAAATCACGCGAACTTCTCCTCGCCTCATAGCCCAACCTCTCCAACGCAATCACCCGAGGATACAACCACCAGGGGACCCAAGAGCCGCACCCTGGAAGGAGGGAGGTGCAGGAAACCTCCCTGGGAGGAGGGGGCGCAAAGAGGAGGAAGAGGGGAGAGGAAGGGAGCGGCTAGAGGGAGGGGAGGGGAGAGGCGGCTGCTGGAAAGGGGGGTGGGGAGGTGCGACTGGGGGAGAGGGGGCTAGGGATTCCCCCCTCCCACAAGGCCCAATGTTGGCCCAAGACAACCCACAATCAGCCCAACATAAGAAACCAACCCCTAGAAGCCCACAACAGCTCGAATTAAATTTTTGGATATTACAGACAGCTCCGTTGCACAAATGATTTTTACCAGTAGCTTACTGACGACGACAGTAACATAATGATATGTCTCGCTAATAAACAATAATTTTGCTAGAGAGTAACATATTTTACTACATCTATATATAGAAATTACTACATTTCTATGTAGATTTTACTATCACACAGTAGTAAATTTGATTTATGCGACGTTTATTAGCGGAACTTATATCATGTTATTCCTCTCATCATTAGTACTCTAATGGTGAAATTAGTTCGTGAATCAGAGCTGCAAATAAAAAGTTATAGCTAAAACAAAAAAAAAAGATTCATGTATAACTAGGAAACACACACAACGCATGCTGGTGTATACATCTTTGCATCTCTTGGTCATACATATGCATGCAAATTAATTTCGGACGATTAATCTTACAAATTTTTTGAAACTTGTTATTTACGGTAATAGATGCTCCTATTCTTCCGGACGATTAATCTCCTGACCGTGTTACTTGGTGGGCGTGAATTCCGTAGCGCTAATTAGTGGAACGGCTCAGCTCGGTCGGATTGCAAAACTGACTAGCGCTTAGAATTGCTTAAACTACACGCAGTACACATACATACATACATACATACATACATACATACATACATACATACATACATACATACATACATACATACATACATACATACATACATACATACATACATACATACATACATACATACATACATACATACATACATACATACATACATACATACATACATACATACATACATACAACTTTCACAATTAAAAGCTAAAGTATGCAAAACCAGTTTCAAGACACTTCTAAGGTTAACCTTCTAATACTACAAAAATGGTCGCATGTATATGTAAGTTGCATTTGCAAATCTGAAAAGAAATCTAACCTCTTATAACATAAACTTTAAAAATACATAAGATTAGGATATGAATACAATACCACAAATAAACACTAATACCAATAGGAACAACTTAGAAATGCTCTCTAAGGCAAGACTGTCATATACTGCTAAAATAATTCTATTTAAACATGTTTTGCATCTGAATCCTATTAGAAGCCTAACCCTGTATAATACGAACCTTAAAATCCATATCACAAACATATGAACTTAAATCAATATTTAAAGTGTTTTTATCACCAAAACCTTCTACATTTCTTTACCTTTGAATTTGATGTCATTTGACTTCTTTTTGCCTCGTATTGTTATTGCTATACGTAATCACTTGTAGATACCGACGTTCACGAGATGACTGTTGTCGACTTCGACCCTGAGTCAGCTACTGAATACTCTAAGCAAGGCAAACACCCCCTTTGATCATGTTGAACCTATTATTTAAATTAGTTTATGTTGTTTCTAACAAAACTATTATGCATGCGTGTATTTTTAGTAAAGTTGCTATATTGTGGTACTGATAGATATACCTGTTAATTCATGGAACTTTCTTAATAAATATTGACATTTGAACCTTGATAACCCTAGAATAAGGTTAGATAACACATAATATTTACATGGGTATATGCGATTACTTAATGATCATGCTTAGCCATGCTTTAGAAATGGAAAGTTAAATGAGGAGACAAGTGGTTTTATATAATTTAAAAAGGTTGGATACGATATTAAAGGTTGCTGATATTTTGGTAAAAATGAAAATAGAACTATGGTTTTGACGTGAGCGATTATTGCCAATAATCGGATGTGCATGTGACTTGCACGTAGATATGGGGAGATTATCGCTTGGGTCGGGTTAAGCACCGAACATAGTGTTGTATGATCCAAGAATATCCGTACAATCACAAGTTCTGGTATGGAACGGCCTTAACCTACTAAGTTACTTAGATTTAACTTTGCACATTGAAAACCTGGAGTAGTACGGGCAATCTGGGTAAGGTTGCTCATAGGGATGTCCACACAGAGGTGTGGACGAAACATATACCAATACAATGGTGTACGCGATGCTATGGGGAGAAATGCAAACTCAACATGGATGGATTGTTGACAGTACAATGATTGTACAAATATATTTTGCCATCATAGTATGGGTTTGTCTTCACCGGGCTGGTGCAAGGTTAAGCCTAGGTAATGTAATAGTTATGTTATGATCTCTTTACGGCACACCAAAGGAAGTGTGCAAGTGGCATTGCAAAAAGAGTTGATCATTTCTTGTGGGTAAAGCTACACACCTCTGCAGAGTTTAAATCTTTTCGAAAAGCCGTACTCGTAGTTATGGGAGATTTTGTGAACTAACACTAGTTAAAAATTTTGATATTTTTAAAATGGAATGATTTGGAAATATTTGTTGGAAAGTGTTTACTTCAGATTATATGCCAGGGATTGGCAAAGGATGACGCGCTACTCACAATCATCGAGGACTGAGGTTTGTTACTTTATGCAGACTTACTTGCTATTTACGTATCAGTCAAACTTGCTTTTTTTACAAATTCCGTTTATTACCTATTACTTGATATTTATGACACAAATTTGCTTTATGCAAAATAACCGTAGATGCCTCATTTGACATAGCCTGTATTTATATATTTGTGTTTGCGATACACTACAAGTCTTGTTGAGTACACAAGTACTCAACCTTGATTTATTTGTTGGTTTAGTAGGTGAAGAAAACGAACTCCTAGCAGATGCATATTTCTACATAGGTCATGGGGATTAAATTGATGAGTTTTTCTAGGGTTTATACCTTGTCAGTTGCATGTGGTGTTTTGGATGGGTATAATACTTTTGAATTTTTCGTTGTAATTTACTATGTTTTATAAGACTATATTGTCTAATTAGATTATGTTTTAATAATATTGTGTATGGATGTGCTACCAACGTTGTAAATGTGCCTACTAGCCACTGACCATGGGACTAGTAATGTATGCACATAGATTCTCCCTTGGTATTCTGAATGAATAAAAGGTAGGGTCATTTCAGAATACGACATGGTTGAAAACATTTTATCGGAGCTCTTATATGCTATAAAAAGTGGACTTTCAAGAAATTTTTCATTGAACTCACTTTGAAATATCTTATAATCATTATTAGAGTACGCTCAAAAGGAAAAAAAAGGTATAATTGATTTTCTTTGTTTAAATGGTATATGAGAAGTGGAAGTACGTACTCGAGTATGGAACAATTTTCCACAATCTACCTACCCCACCCATTTGATTGTAAACTGGTATGTATTTGAACATAAATGTGGTATACTGTTTTACTTCCATCATCACATGGTCAATATGTACCACGGTAGGTATGTTGATAATTAAACTGTAACGACCGGTCCATCAAATTCGTCGATACAATAAAAACAATTTCATCTAACCATAAATTGGTGTACATTTGGTCGTAATTGTGGTTTCCAATTTTACTAGCGACGTCACATGGCCAGCATGTGCCATAGTCAGGTGAGGCAATAAACTGGCCGTAAATTGATATGAATCTGGTTGTCATTTTGGTTTTCCATTTTAGTGCCACTATCACATGCCAAGCGTGTACCACGCCTAGGTGAGCGGCTGTATATTAGTATATATCTGGTTGTAATTGTGGTTTTCAATTTTACTGGCATCATCACATGGCCAACTAGAGGTGCAAATGGGTCAGATTCAGATGGACATTGCTTATAACATATGTTAATTTGTATTTTTTTCCCTAGTTTGGAGTTAGATACCGTTGGGACGGTTATATGCCACATTCGAATCGAAAAGGGATAATATAGACAGGTATACGGTACGCGTGTCCAAAAGGAATATACGCTAACCCATACCACCGTCACTTGAAGCCTTTAACTACTAATCACGAGTACATATAATACTACTGAAAGGAAGAAGGAAAAAAGAAAGGGCAGTTCTAGCAGTCGGACGTCTCACGTGAGTTTTTTCATCGGACGCTCTGTGCAACATTTTTTAGTAACACGTGCAACAAAATTAATCACCGTGTGCAACATTTTTTTGTATGGGCATTGCTACTGTCATCGCGTGTTTATGTTGCACACGGTGATTACAAATGTTGCACGCATGGGAAAAAACATTGCACCGATCCAGATCGACATTCCTACTGACATCGCGCATTTTTGTTGCACACGGTGATTAAAAATGTTGCACGTATGGGAAAAAAAATATTGCAAGCGTCCAAAAAAAATCTCAGATCGGACGTCCGATCAGTAGTCATTCCAAAAAAGAAAAGAGAAAATTGATTATTTTTAGAACTGTATGTATGAAAGGAGGTGACTCGTTGGACGCTCCATCCAACCTCCAACTTCGATCCAATCTACTTACCGTGTTTGCACCCTCTAAATTTTTGTCCTAGGTCCGTCACTGAGTCCACCCACGATCCAACACAGGCTCCCATGAATCATATCCACTAATCTCTCTCCACCTTTCTCTCTCTCTTCTCTCTGTGCAGGGATGCCTCCGCGCAATGGCTGTAGCTCCCAACTACAGTCGACAGGGCACGAGCGGAGGTGGCTCCTGACGGCAGAAGAGCGATGGGAGGCTGCGTCCGCTGGCAGCGACGATAGGACGATAGGAGGAGCTGAAAAGGCGGTGGCTTCCAGGGTGGGGCAGGCTATGGGTAGAGGAGGTGGCTCTCGACGGCGAATGGCTGCCACAGGTGACGAGCGGAGGTGGTGGTTCCTAGCAGCCGACCTCATTAACGGGCGGAGGCCGCGAGAGAGGTAGGCCGTGGTAACGAGTGGAGGCGACCAGGGTTCACATTTTCGTTTTGCATTCGAAAACCAGTATCTAGTCGGCACCGGTTTTTCACGAAAACCGATCAAAATTTGGTAAAAACCAATCAGTTTGTGGAAGTCAAACAGCTGGTCAAACCGACTCAAAAAATCGAAAACTGGTCGAAAAAGTCAAAAACCGACGACATAAGGAAAAATGGTGAAAATGCAAGGGAAAATGCAAAAAAAATTAAACAATTAAAAAAATCCCAATTAATCTATCAAACACCTCAGAGAAATTTAAACAATTTTTGAAATCATTTATTTCTTCTAAAAAATCCAAAACAACAATTAATAAAAAGGAATAAAGACACTATCAGATTTTTATAAATATTTAAATGATTTTTATATTCTGAAATTTTAATTTCATCATAAATAGTGCCAAAGGATTATTTACTAAAATTTTCATAAATATTATACTTCATTTAGTACCCATACTAAAATTTTCATAAATGTTATACTTCATTTAGTACCCATATAAAATCAAAAATAGAAGAGCATATACAATGATAATAGCACTTTCAGATTTTTTAAAAAATACACACATCTGGTCATCATCTGAAAAATCTTACCACATAATTGTAATTATGTTGTAAAATCACACAAAAAGTTTAAGAAATATTAAACTTCATTTTGTTCCCCTAGAAAATAAAAAACTGAAGAGCATATATTGTGACAGTATCACTGTCAGAATTTTTTAAAAATACACATGTCTAATAGTCATTTGAAAATTTTATAGAATCATTAGGGTTGTCTCAGGACCTCACACAATTTTTTTTTTAAATAACACTTTTTGCTAAATTTCTTCAAATTTTTTAAATTTACATTTGAACTCCACGGTTTATCGTTCGGTTTTTATTGCCGAACCGGCTCGGCAAGGTCGGTTTTCGTCGGCTTTGTGAACCCTAGAGGTGGAAGGAGGCGCAGCATATATGGTACGGATATCCAACTAGATAATTCTGAGTATCCACTTACCGATGCTATTCGGTCGAATATTACCTCTTTTGAAATGGCTACCGAATCTGAAACTAACTATTCAGTACCCACCTGTTTGCAAAAAAATTTGATAAGACATAACCGATTTGTCAAGCTAAAGATAAAATTGGATATTTTTGGTCAATATCGGTGAAAAAAGCAAAAAGTTAAGTAGAAGATGAAATTGTGACCGATATTGATTCAAAGATGAAATTTTATCTGTACAGATGCCAATACGCATCACGATTGGCAACACATAGGAGAAGAATATGATTGGCCTATGCACTATAAAAAAGGTCAAGGATGAGCAGAATACAACAATAAACAATCAAACAACTCGCATCTATTTTTTAATTTACCTTTTCCTGTCAACTAGGAGTAGTCTTGTAATTTAGATCTCTTGTAATTCGTTGTCGATCAATAAAGTTGCGCATCATCGATTATTGATCTTCTACAATTACGCCAATTACCCAGGTTTGCTTTTCTCCGATCTTGCTGCGCATCGCCTTTTTCGGGAAAATTTACCTTTACCAAACCGCCTAATCAGCTGTAAAAGGCTGTTTAGATTTATCATTACTTACGATTTAATCAGCTAAATAGCTATTTAGATCAGATCTGTATTGAAAAAACCTAATCGGCTATCATAATTGTTTAGATTATAATATTCTTACTGATTGCTGGATCAAATCTATTGACACGCTTTAAACCTGGCGTTTACGTGTGTTTGAGCCGATCAATCCGTCGTCATATTTTTTAGCGCCAACAATACCCATACTAAATCTGGTTAGATACTGAATTCCCTCCCAATTTGGTACCAACGGTACTGGATCGGTTCAGAATTACTTGTACCATTTGCACCCCTATGGCTAGCGTGCGTCATGGCTAGACTGGGAAGTAAACTAGTCGTAAATTGATATGCATTTGGTCATTATTGGGGTTTCCAATTTTATTGCTGCTATTAAACGACCAGCGTATGCCACGACTTGGTAAGGCAGTAAACTAGCCGTCAAATGGAATGTATTTGGTCATAACTGTGGTTTTCAATTTTATTATCACCGTCAAATGGGCAGCATGCGCAACAGCTCGGTGAGGCAGTAATCTCTAACAACGCATGAACTAAATTTGTCAGTATAGTAAAAATGATTTCATCTGGCAATAAATTAGTATGTACCTGATTGTAAATGTGATTTCCATTTTTGCTACCGCCATTACATAGCTGTGGCGTCATTACGGGAGACGATGGTGGTACAGTGGCGGCAAAACTCCATGACACAGGCAATGGTGACAAATACTGCCGATTGGGTAGACTCTCTCGCCTTCATGGTGGACAACCTCGTGCCATTTTGCTGTCGTTCCACGAGTTGCCGTTGTGCGATGAGGTCGAATACAGTGGGTAGGGTGCGAGACAGTGGAAGATGGTGGGTAGGGGGGCGGTGGAAGACTAGGGTTGTGCGATTTTACTAGCGGTTGCGCCAGGGACACTCAGGTGAGGTGGGTCATGGTCGGGTGCATAGGGCAGGGTCTGGCGTGATTGTAGTTATGATTGGAGTGTAGAACAAGATATTATTTGCTCGGGACAGAATAGCGCTACTTTATATGTGTGTATACACTATTATGTGTGTGTAGAATAACTTATTCTATGCTACAGCCAGTTCTATCTGCCCTGACCGAGACTGTCCCCCTATCGAGCCACACGACAAGCTTCTCCCCACCCGCTCATGCTAGTTACGGGCCATGAACCCGTGACCCGCCTATCCCCACCCGCTTGCAGTTCATTTGGTCGTAAAGTGGTATGTATTTGGACATAAATGTGGTTCTATTTTTACTGCCGACTCCAACGCATTGTTAGGTTGCGCGGTTCATCTTTATCGTAAGTTAGTACGTATATGGTCGTAAATGTTGTTTCCATTTTTACTTCCACCATCACATGGCTGACATGCGCCATGGCTAGGTATAGCAATGACACATCCAATAAAATGGTACGTATCTGAACATAATTATAGTTTCCCAATTTTATTGCTGCTATCATATGGCTAGCATGCGCTTCGGCAATGTGTGGTAGCAAATTCTAACGATGCATCCAATAAATTTGTTAGTACATTGTAAGCAGTTTCATCTGACCGTAAAAATAGTAAATCGTCAGTTGTAAATGTGGTTTCCATTTTTACTGCCAACTTCGGTGCATCCTTGGGTCGCACGGTTCATCTTAGTCGTATGTTGGTGTGTATCTTAACTGATCAGTTGGACGGCCTTGCGCAATTTTACCATCGATTCTATGCGGCACACTACTACAGAAAAAGTTATCACAGAAGGTTTTGTGTACCGTCTGTAAACATGTGTCAGTGATGAAAACGGTGTATCACAGACGGTTCTTGAACCGTTTGTGAAACTCACATCACATATGGTTCTTCAATAGAACCGTCTGTGATATTATGTTTTACCACTGAATATTTTTCTGTTTATTGGCTAGCCTCAGGAAATGCTAGCCATGCCCTCTAAAACAAGTAGATTACACATATTATATCGCAAGCAGATTGCACACATCACAAGCTGATTATATCATAGATTACATAACCACTTCAGAAATCAACTCAAATGTTATATTAACCAATAGATCTGAACCTAATTATATCACAGATTACACAACCATATCAGATATAAACTCAAATGTTATATTAACCAATAGATCAGAAGATGATTATATCACAGATTACACAACCATTTCAGAAATCAACTCAAATAATACATTAACCAATGAATGCGTAATTAGAATTCACAAATTCACACAAGTTTCACAAATTAACCAATAGAATGCTCAAGTTTCACAAATTAGGCAGCGTGGAATGTGCCTTTTGGATGTATGACCTCACGCATCAAGAAGTCAGAGAGGTGTTCTCGAATTGCATCCAGATGGCCCTTTTTCAACGTAGTTGCAATGCTGATCTTCTTTGTACTGATGAGGGTTCGCATGTTATGGCTAACATAGAAGGCACATAGGTTATTTCCCTATCCCTGCTGGGCGCACTGTGAAAATAGAATTGGTTAGTTCAAGGGGCGTTATTATGGAGTGATACAGGATTATTGTGTACTAGCGGCTTTCGAAAAGGAAAAATCGTGTTTCAGCTTCGACATGTCCTTGTGTGGCCCTCCACGGTGTCTATACACTTTGAACGCCATATGTGATTCCAAAAAAGTTAGCATCAGCCATTCCATGAGCTACAGGAGAGTTATCTATGGAGGAAACGTGATTACATGTCTAGTAGTCTTCTGATAGGCTTTAAGTCGTGGCTGCCATTACGTAAGGAATCAATGTAGCTAACTCGATTTTTTCTTGGTTCAAATACAATTAGAATCAAGTGAAACCTACACAGGAATGTTGCCATGGTTACTCAACCTAACTTTGAGTTACGTGTAAAGTACAAATCAAAGTATAGCAGGTAGTGCAACACTTACGACGGGTTGTAGGGTAGAAGTATGTACTCTGCATCATGTTGAGTCAACGATGCCTCTATCACGTAATCCTTGACGTAACGAGAATTTTTGTTCATTATTTGCCTCGAGACTATGTGTGGGTCGAGGAAACCCACCGGTTGTTTGTTCCTTCTTGCTTGAAGCATTATGTATCTATATACACAAAAGCAAGGAGTTATATGATATTTATCGGTATTACACGAATGTATAGACCGTGATTGCACACACAATGTCCAGCATCTCATGAGCGTGACGTCCATGGTGTTGAGGTTGAAGAGATTGAACAAGTCGTTGAAGTCGACTGTGAAGAAGCCCCTCGACGACTGGTTGAAAATATGCTCGTGCTTGAAGCTGATTGAGATACTCGTTATGCGTGTTAATTGCTGTCAGCTTTTTTACTTGTTCCATGTACCAATTATACAATGTAATGGATTTGTTGAAAGTTCTTGTAGGCCCTCTTCTGTTACTAAAGACTCTCCTAGTTTGAATTTCCAGGGCAACTGGGTATATTCATATTCCAAGTCCTTCGTGATCTGCTTGGATTTCCCCTTGTCTCCCTTTGCACTATTGGTCACCTTCACGGGAGAGGAGTGGACACGAAGTGTTGTATCGGCCTGCACTGGTGCTCTGGGCATGATAGCCGATGTGGTGGGCCACTTCGGTGCAGCTGGTGGCTCCGGTAGTGCTAGTAGCTTCACCGCAGCAGGTGGATCATGTTCTGTATGTTGCTCCAGTGCTAGAGGACGGTGGTCAATGAAGATGTCCCTCTTACGCCACTGGATGAATGTGTCAACGGCATCCCCCAGTGTCACGATCTCGTCGTTTGGGGGCATCTCCAGCAGGATAGGCTTGACAGATTCATTCACGTAGTCCACAATGACCTTCGTGTAACCCGGCGCTACCGGGCGACCTTGAACAGTTGTCCCTTCACTAGTTGGATACACGCGCCCCCAACTATCCTATAGGGGAAAAAAGCTATCGGCAAGCCTCACTTGGAGCTTGCACAGCTTGGCCTCCTACATAATGGGACACAATTAGCTAAGATGTCCAATAAATTCTATCTACGGAGCATTGCAGACATATGTATTACTTGGATGTCATCGATGGCAAATATGCCGTCTTATACGTCTGTCTCAGGGGTGGACGCGCAACTGCTCTGCCAGGCAGGTGCTTCTGAGGCTTGCGCGATCTGTGTGAGTTTGTCTGCAGCCACCCTTAGCTCCCACCTTTCCTCAAGGCTTCTTAGCTTTTCATCAAATTGCGTTTTTAGCCCTGCCTCAATCTGTTCCTTAAGCTCTTCCTTAATGGAAGCTACTAGCCGTTCCTTGTGCTTAGCTTTGGCTCTTTTCCTTATCTGGTACGTGTCGGAGCCCTGTAGAAATCCCGTTTTCCAGGGGACAAAAACACCCAAGCCTCGCGTGCAACCAATGTGCTCCTTGCTTTCCAAGGCTGTCGATAGAACATCTTTCTCCCTGTCTGGCCAGAAAGAGGCTTGCAATGATTCTGAACTCAATGTGATCTGCAAGAGCACAACATGTCATGTCATGTCACTTATAGTTATGAAGCAATTACAAACTACGTAGCTTGATATCTACCAGGAGTTGGGACACTTCCTTGTCTATGAGGTTCCTGAAGGACACAATGAATGAAGACATGGTATTTAACCTCGCTCTTAGCCAATTCTGGGCACTCAGGTCTTCGATCGAGGCAAATGGCGGGGATGCCACATCAGAAGTGCCTCCTCGTCCTTCCTCCTCCATTGCGACCTCTTACCCTCGTATCCATCGGTTCCGAGTTTGTGGGGGTGGTTGTTTTGGGCCTAGAGGGCTTTGAGTGCTTCACTTTGATGCACAAATTCTTCTGTCGTCTTCATCTCAATAAATTATTGCCATACATCTTCGTCAATGAAACCATACTTAGAGAATGGAGGCTTTTCCTTCTTGACGTAATTTGTACAAGCGTGCTCTTGAAGTTCTTTCACGCTTTTCCCACCACAAGTAATACGTATCGTCGCACTAGGTGCACGGCGTCTTCCGGGATCTCGAACGAAGCAAAATGTTTTGTCACTATATTGTTGCACTCCTCGTCGGTCAGAGACTTCCAGGATGGACGGGTGATGGGCACCCGTTCCCGTCCTACTATCCTGCACAAGCTCTAGAATGTGTTCACTGCCTTCGGAGGTTAGGGGGGGGCCGTCCTACGGATTGACCATTGTGATGGTATATCAGCTCTAGGGCCTTTTATTTATGCCTCTTAGACTACACCTTCGTTTTCCTATCTTCGGCTCATTAGATCCATGCGGCAAAGAGGATTGAGGGGACGTCATCTTCATCAGATATAACCTAATCGACAAAAAGGGAAAAAATTCAACATTCAAGTTGTTCATCAAATATAAAGCAATTCACTACTCATTGATCTACTTAATAAAGAAAAAAGAACACGAAGTTTATGCAGTCATTTTAAGAGTCCATTCATTTTAAGCTTCTTTTATGTAACTAGACAATATGGCACGCTTGTGGACTTCTCATGAATGATTTTTTTTAAAAGGAGAGGTTTAGGATTTTGTAATTATACCGACTTCAGCAACTACCGGTCATCAATTAGTTCGTAGGCAATTGCTAATCTACTCTTTTGTTCTGGTGCATAGGGCACATGTGATTATTATGATCCATTTTGGTTCCTTTCTTTAGTGAAGAAAGTTATCACTGTCTGGAACTTCGTCTCGATGCATCTTGAATTCATTGTGCTGAATTTGCTTAAGTACTTTGAGGCCAATGTGCTTGATTCCACATAATGGAGACATATGGAATATTCAAATCTGGTGTAGTGAATGTATACCACAGGGGTAATCTTTTGTTGATAGATCGAAAGGTGTTTAAATAAGCGGAATAGAGTATGCTAACCCATTGGTACATCTCAAATTCCTATAACGATTTATTGCTACTGGAATACTATCATGCTATAGATGTTGAAGATACTATTTTTCCCTAGAAGACGTATGCTGAAGTGATCAGAAAGATACACACATTGGCTAGTCAACTGGACAAATTCTTGGTCTGATTCTGTCACATAAGTGGCATCTATATAACGGTTGTATGGCTTAGTGGCAAGCATGTCACCAGATGTGGGAATGCAATGTGCCTAGAGGAAGCTTAGGAAGACAAGTGCTAGTCATTCCAAGACGTCCATCTAGGGTTTTGCCTAACTGACCGTGATACAAAAATACACGTATTCTGTTTCATATAAGAAAATATAAAGACAAGATTGTAAATACCAAGGGTGACCCATGTAAAAAAAATCAAGAACAAGATTACCTTGGGGAGGATGACGCACGGGCTAGAGGACAGCGGTGCACGGGCTAGAGGACAGCGGCACACGGATCGGGGAGGACGACGGCGCACATGAACGATAGGAGGCTAAAGGGCACAGGCTATGGGGAGGTGCAATGTCATTTGAGGATTGTGGTTCCAACATGGTTATATAATAGAACAGTCTGTGATGTTTATATCACAAACGGTTATAGTTTAGAACCATCTGTGATGGTTATAATACAACTAGCAAAAGTAAAACTTCAAATGCAATTGTCTTTGGGCTATAGATGCAATAACTTTTGGATCACAATGTCAATTTCCTCTTAATATTTTCAATGGAATTTCAAGTTGATTTTATGCCAAAATCATAAAGGTTAATATGTTAGCAATTGATCACAATCAATATATAGATATGCATTGCAGGTTTTGCAAAGTTCATCACAATCATCCACTTGCTTACAAATTCAGCATTTTACACATGACAAATAAACATGACGACACCTCCTCATAACTTCACTTTCTTATTCTTTTGTATGAAAATTAGCCCTTTACGATTATCGACGCGTGTGTAGCTAGCTTTCTCAAGTTGTTTTTCCTAAACCGTGATGGCGTTTTTAAAAGGAGGCAACTCGTCAAATTGATTATACTCTTTCTCATCAACTACATTCTTAACTCCGACAATCCTCCTTTTCCCTGAAAAACTACGTGGCGCTTCTTGTTGGATAGGTCGGTTACATAGAAGACTTGAACAACTTGGTTAGCGAGTGCAAACGGTTCATCTTGATATCTAACACATTCGAGGTCCACAGTAGTGACGCCGTACTTGTCAACTCTCACCTGCTGGAGGTGGACCCAACGGCACTGAAATAAGGGGATCTTGAATAGTATATAGTCAAGCTCCCAAATCTCCTCTATGAACCCAGAGTAGTAGCTCCTCGTCAACCTAGCGGTATTGAACTCATCAATATGGACACTGCTATTCTAGTTTGTGTTCTTCAAATCCTGATCTCTAGTGTAAAATATGTACCCATTTAAGTCGTATCCTTTCCGTGTGACAACTGTAAATGTTGGCCCTTTTACCAACCATGTCAGCGTATCATGATCACCAAATGAGCTCCCAATGATGGGTTGCTCCTTCAACCATTTGTTGAACTGAAGATTGTGATGTCTTGTGATTCAAGACTCCTACCATGTCAAATTCTCTTGCCTTAGCCAGTGCTTGTGCTCTTCGATATACGGGGACACTACTACCATGTGTTGCAAAATCGTGAAATGGGCTTGAGCGTACACAACCGGATCAGGCGTGATTGCTTTCCTTCCGATGGTCCCGAGACCCTCGATCCTCCCCTCATGGAGAGATCGAGGCACACCTATAGGTTCGACCTGAGCCATGTAATCGACGCAGAACTCGATGACCTTTTCGGTTGTATAACCTTCGAAAATACTACCCTCCGGCTGAGATCGATTCCATACGTACGATTTGAGAATTCCCATGTACCTTTCGAATGAGTACATGCTACGTAGGAACGAGGGCCTGCACACCTTTATTTCCCTCACAAGATGAACAATGAGATGGACCATGATATCGAAAAACGACGAAGGGAAATGCATCTCAAGATTACACAAAGTCATAACCACCTCGCCCTGCAGAGCATCTAGTCATTCAGGATCGATGACTTTTTGAGCTATTGTGTTAAAGAAATAACAAAGCCTCATGATTGTCTCCCAGACCTTCATCGGCAAAATACTTCTAATTGCGATAGGGAGCATATGTGTCATCAACACATAGCAATCATGAGACTTCATGCCAGTTAATTTCAAATCTTGCATCGAAACAAGTCTCTTCAAGTTGGAGGAGTAACCGAACGAAACTTTCACACCATGCAAGCACTGGTACAGTTCAGTTCTCTCGGCCATAGATAGAGTGTAACAAGCAGGTTTGCATTATGTTCGACCTTTATCGATCTCTTTCGGTGCTAACTCAGGTCTGATGCCCATATCGACCAAGTCAAGTCGTGCATTGATATCGTCCTTTATTTTTCCCTTAATGTTCAGTAAGTGAAAGACCATGTGGAGGTCTATCCTTAGTGGTGATAAGTTATTGACTGTGTTTAAGCATTATGTGCCTAAGTTTGAGATTGTTTTGAGCGCTATTCTAAATTTGAAGTAATTTGAGCTTTGTCTGAAATTTGCGGTGCTACCGGCCATGGTATCCCGGTGCTACCGGAAAGCAGTAGCACTGGCCCCAGAGCGGTGTGTAAAAACCTGAGAGGGTGTTTTGGGGAATCTGGCAGGTCGGTGCTATCGACTGAGCGGTAGCATCGGCCTCGTAGAGCGGTGTAAAAATTACAGAATAGTGGATTTTTGGGCATTCTGGCGGCCCGGTGCTACCGGGCTAGCGGTAGCACCGGCCCAAATGCCCAATGTGAAAATTCCAGAGAGGGATGTTTTGCTGCTTTGGATGAAGGGCGGGTCTAGTTAGTATACTTTGAAAAGCATGCAAAACCCATTTTGTTAGAGGGTTTCGGGTTAGCCCATGTATGAGTGAGTGTGTCAATCCTAGCACTTGATGGTGATCCTTAGGGTAGAAGAAACTCATCCAAGGGTGGAGGGTGATTCAAGAGTAGTATAAATAGAGGGGGAGGGGTAGCCTTCCTCCTCTTAAAGGTTTTAGAGGTTTTGTGCTCTTTTGAGCTTTGCCCACTTTCTTGTGAGGCTTTGTAAACCTCCTTACCAGAAATACAAATCCTTTTCTCCTATGCTTGAATTTACTTTATGTCTTAAATTCAGCACTTAAATTCCGTAATTTACATTCTTGCAATTTACTTTCCGCACATTTGGATTTGCCTCCCCTCCTTTGAAATGCTTGTGGATCTTGTGCCAAGGATGTATGATTAATGGATGAGTCTTCTTCAGATCATATCCTAATTATCTAGGCAACCCTTGTGTTTTTTCTTGGAAAAACCGATCTTTTGCCCTTTGGATGACTAATCTTGGAAGATTGAGTTTCTGATGTTCTTGACTAGTGTTCTTACTTGCTTTGATGTGTGGAAGGCTATCCAAGATCATTTTGATCATCATAACCCCACGAGCAAGTCCAAGATTGAGTTCTTAAGTTTTGCTCAAACTTGGTGTGTTCTTCCTTCAAAATGAAAAAGATTGGAACTTTTATGTCAATCCTTGTGATTGAAGGTTGGAATAAGTTCCTGACATCCTTAGGAAGACATCTACCAAGTTTCGTGTGTTTTTGTCTAGCCGATCAAAAGGTTCATCAAAATTTGTTTTTGGAGTTTGTGCTGGTTCTTCAGCTGTTCTTGAGCCCGATCATACCGGCCTTGTAGGAAACTTCCTCCATCTGATTTGCTTCTTTTGATTGTTTTGGTTCAGAGCTTGTTTGGATTATCTTGACTGGGGGAAAATTTTATTTGGGATCATTCACCCCCCTCTGATCGTCATCTCGATCCTTCAGTAAGAGACCAATCAAGCTATCACAAACATTCTTCTCTATGTGCATGATGTCGATGCAGTGATGAACTTCTAGGTGCTCCCAATAAGGTAGATCCCAAAATATTGATCTCTTCTTCCATGTGCTCCTCTCACGGGTACTCGATTTACATCCCTTTCCATGTGCAACATCCAAATCCTTAACCATATCATAAAAGCTCTCCTGCTTAAAGACCTTGGAGCTGAGTCGTCATCATTCCTTCCATCGAATTGTTTCTTCATCTTGCGGTATGGGTGATTCCACTGAAAGAACCTACAGTGACGTATGTACACGATTTGCACAAGTGATTCAGCCACACACTCTCGGTATCATCTAAGCAGTGAGTACAACCTTTTGCTCCTTTTGTACTTTGGCCCGACAGGTTAGCAAGGACAAGATAATCATTTATGGTGCAGAACAACAAGCAGTGCAAAATAAAGTTCTCTTGTTTGCCGCATCCCATACCTATACCCTAGGAACCCACAGTGTTTTAAGATCTTCCACCAATGGTGCTAGGTAAACATCATTGTCGTTTCCAAGTCGCCTCGGCCCTAGGATAAGTATGGACAACAAAATGTACTTCCGCTTCATAAACAGCCAAGGAGGGAAGTTGTAGATACAGAGATTCACGGGCCAAGTGCTATATCGGCTGCTCATGTTATCGAAAGGATTCATTCCATATGTACTCAATCCAAACCTTATATTCCTCGGTTCTACATAGAATTCTGCAAACCTCCTATCAATGTTTCTCCACTAAAAGAATCAGCAGGGTATCTTAGCATTCCGTCATTCTTACGCTCCTCCAAGTGCCAACGCATCAGTTTTGCCTCTCTTGGGTTGGCAAATAAATGCTTCAGATGGGGAATTACAGGCAGATACCATACTACCTTAGCAAGAGGTCTTTTCTTCACCTCGATGCCCTCACCGTTGTCATTGTAACACCCCGGCACTTGTGTGCCCCGGATGTCACACCCACTAGCACCAACATACAATAAAACAACCAAAATAATAAAATTTTTAGCATGACCTATATACACTTAGAATAACTTTCAACTACATAGCATCACAAGCATTAAGATATAATCACTACACAACCATAAGAGCATATTTCGCAAGGTAGAGTTAACGAAACAAACCCAACATAGTATAACTATAACATACCCATAAACAACAACATAACCTAACCATGAACATAAACCATAATCACATAACAAATTACATGACAAAACTCAACCAACATACAACTATGCAACCATAACTCCTCACATAAGTAAGCTAGAACCCAAATAGGGACTTAATCCACAACCACAACCACTAGAGAAATATTGTACAACAACTAGGAATACAAGGTTGACTACGGTGAATGATATCTAGTGGAAGAAGTAGTGTTAAACCCCTTTCCCATATGCCGATCTTGAGGTACCTAAAAAATATTATAAAACAAGCGTGAGTTCAAACTCAGCAAAGTGCATCATATCAATTCATGTATCGCATAACAATAAATCATAGTAAGTTGTAACATTGAATGATAACCGCACAAGAGTATAAACACATTGACAATCGTAGAATAGTATAAACACTTTGGTAAACGCTTAAGAGAATAAACATCTTGATAATCACATAAGAGTATAAACACATTCACCTAACTTTAATTTCTCTTTACTCATGCAATGCAACATGCATGCTCATAATGCACATCTCATAGCTCATACTAGTATAGCTAGGTGCACACCCGTCGGTGTGCACCCACTCATTCCCTTCCAGCCCGTGAAAGGGCCTACCGAAGTAGGTCTTTCATGTCTCACTACGTGTGAGACATAGAGGCCCACTCGGGTCACCTCTTCCAATATGAATGCACAAATGCAAGTGATATGAATGAATTACAAATTGCATTCTATTTCAGCACTCACATTGCCATAGACATGTTTATAAACATAAACATGAACATAAATATAAACATACACATTGTCATATACTTACATCTATCACCTTATCATTTGCATCATCATAAATATAATCATCATCCTAGACATACTCATAAACACAACCATAATCGTTAGCATAATCATATTCATAATCACAAGCAAGCAACCAACATTCTAACATCATTCTAGTTGATACACTTGCCTCTAACCGCGAAGAATGGGGTGGCGTGGGGTTGAGGCCATCCCCGAAGTCACACTTCCTGAAATAACAATTACATATATCTCAAAATAATGCAATCATAACATTCGGTATCAATAATTTAAACACAACAAAGTGACCTCACAACTACGCGCCCCTTGCTGTCCCGCTGGACAAAACACCAAAATTTCAACCTATAGTGCCCAAACTTATGAGACCAAAAGATTTAAGAAATCTATAGGTAATAACCCACAATTTCCTAGCTTTCTTTAGGTATTGGAATAATTTAATTTAGCCTCTAACTAGTCATGCACAGTACAAACTCGAAGCTACTGCTAGCAGGAATGAGCTCTGGACAGAAGACAATAAAAAACCATAACTTTCTATCTGCTTAACCAAATTTAGTTTTCTTGATCTCTAATGAAGTTTAAGGCAATAATCCACGTTTTTTACAACATCCAACCCTTCTGAAACTGATCAAAAGGGCCTCAAAGCATGACCTAAACTTCGGATACAGAACTACCGAAAGTCTGACCTTCCAACCGTGATTCAATTTTGGACAGCACACTTCAACAGACCATAACTATTTTTATACAATTCCAAATTAAGCAAACGATGATATTTTTAGAATCTACAGAAAATTTTATAGCTTTCTCTAGTTATTGAAATAGTCCAATTCGGTCTCTAACTAGGCATGCACAGCACAAAACGAAGCTACTGCCAGCAGCAATGCCAAACAGGACAGCAGGCATTCAAACTAGCATAACTTCTAAACGGCTAAACCAAAATTCATGTTCTTAGACTCTAATTAAATATAAGACCATGTTATACAATTTATTCTACAACCAACCCCTCAGAAAATGGCTCTAGATTGCCCAAAATAATACAAAACAGAGACTATTGACAACAACAGCAAGTTCTAGACAGCAGTCACAAAAATAACCATATCTTTTAAACGGCTGAACTAAAAATTGTGTTCTTGGTCTCTAATTTAAACTTGAGACGATGATCTACAACTTCTTCTACAGACAACCCCTCAGGAAATGCCTCTAGAGACCTCAAATCACGGCTCCAATATCAGGGTCTGCATAGCTCGAAATTTCAGAACTAACCCCTAACTCTAGATCCACCAATTTCCCTCCAAAATCCCTAATTTCCAAAACCCTAGAACAACCAAACTAGCAAGGCTCCTCCATGAAAAGCAAGCAAAACACCCAATCCAAACCCTAGGAAGCCTTACCTTCACTTACCCACAAGAGGGAACAAGGGGGAGAGGGAGAGCTTGGTTGCTTGGGGGAGAAGGGCTGCTGCAAGGAGCTCGGTTTGGAGGAGTAGCTCTGTTTTAGGGCAGGAGGAAGAAGCCCCAAGGCTTGCTGCAGGTGGAGAAGAACCCAATGAAGAAGAAACTTTGGGGAGGGAGAAGAGCCCAAAGGCTGGTGGGAGAAGGAAGCAAGAAAAGGGGAGGGGAGGCTGTCGATTGGGAGCAGCCAAGCTGCCCCAAAAAAATAAAAGAGAGGAATTTAGGTGGGGGATTAGGTGAGGGGAAGGGCTAGGATTAGAGGAACCCTTCCCACAAGGGCCAAAATCCAAATCCGAAAGCTCAAAGACAGGCCCACACCTCCAACAGGATTTTCCTTAACTTGGAGATAATCTACGATATTACAGTCATCTGGTTGATTATTACGCTTGTACCGGGATGTGCTGCACACCGGACATACATGCAAGTCTGCATACTCTTTACGGTAGAGGATACAGTCGTTCGGATATACGTATATTCTTTCTACTTCCATTCCCAATGGACAAAGAACATTCTTGGCTTTTTAGATTGTTGTCGGCAACTAGTTTCCCTCCGAAAGCGTGTCCGCTAATAGACCTAACAACGCTGTGAAATTCTTGTCAGACCAACCGTTGCTTGCCTTCAATTTCAGCAGTTCAAGCATGGACGACAATCTTATGTATTTTGACTTGCAACCTGGGAAAAAAGTTTCTCCGAGTCGTCCATCAAGCCCTAAAATTTACCATACTCTCTCATCATGGTTCCCTTCTGCATCGCGTAGCATCTGATGCAGATTGTCATCGTGCAACATGTCCTCATCGGAAGCACAATCGATATCATCCGATATATCGTTGACTTCGTCGATGATATTAGTACTACCTTCTTCCTGTATGACCAGCTCTTCATTGTGACTGGTCCAACATGTATACCCCCTTTTGAAACCCCGTAGAATCAAGTGTGCTTCGATCTGGGATGAGTTGCCAAACATCCTCAGACTGTTGCAATCAATGCATGGACAAGACATAAATTGGACCCCCTTATTAAGCATATCCTCCTCTGCAGCTCTTCTAAAAGCATAGACGCCATTAATGTACTCGGCACTCGCACGTTCGCAGCATACATCCGGCTTCGGTCCATCTACATACGCTACGTATATAACAATAAGTGTTAAAAAATGAAGTACAATAGGCACATGCATACATTCTTAAATTAGAGTACAAATTAATAACAAGCTAAATCCTACCCTAAATCATAAACCATGCTAGATTTAAAGAATAAATTGAACTACAATCTACATATAAGCTACATTTAAACTTACCAACCTAGCTTCTTAGATCACAAAGAAGAAATGGATCTTTATGTAAGCTACATTTAAACTTAGCATCTTCAATTCTCTTTTTACCTAGCTAACTACATCTTGAGTATAATGCAAGTAAAACTAATTACTACTTTAGATCACAAAGAACTAATGGATCTAGACCAACCTAGATCTAAACCATCTTCAATTCCCCCTTTACCAAGCAAGATTTTGAATATATTGCATTTAGAACCAATTACTAACCTTAGATCACCAAGAACAAAAGGATCTACATTCACTCTTCCAAATTCACAGTCTCTTTTAACCAGATCGCCTCTCAATCATAGCCACCTCAAAAATAGCTCGAGAAACCCTAAAAACACCAAGTGAGTCGGTGCTCTCTGTACTTATTTCTAAGGAAACTCTCATCACAGACGATTTTAACCAAGAACCGTCAGTGATGACAAACATTCACATCACTGACGGTTTTTAATTAAAATCGTCAGTGATGTAAATGGTAGTTATCACTGACGGTTCTTGGCTAAAACCATCTCTGATGACTCTCACATCACTGGCGGTTTTACCCAAAAACCGTCAGCGATGTGAATATTTGTCATCACTTACGGTTCTTAACTAAAACAGTTTCTGATGAGGCTTACATCACTAGTCAACTCTGATAGTTTTTGGGATAAAACCTTTAGTGAAGATATCTATCACAGACTTTTTTTATAGTAGTGGCACCACCGTACAACACGGTGGAAAACATAGGAGGTAGGGCTGTGGCGCGGTGAAAGACGAAGGATAGGACGGCAGAGAACGCACGGTTTTACTGGCGGTTGTGCAAGGACGTTTGGGATCGCACATAGGTGGGTCATGGTCGGACATAACAAGGCACAGCTATAGTTACGACTGGAGCGTAAAATATATTCTACGCTCAGGCGTAGAACGCGATACACACACGCGCTCGCCACTGCATATATAACTCGCCATATACATCATCATAATCAGATGCATCGGAATATTACAACTCGATCCATGTATTGCATTTGATGCAGTAGTGGCTAATTAAAGCAAGCATCAATATGATCCAGCCCTTTTTTTTTTTGATTTCGAAGGAGCGGTCGAGGTCGATCAGAACGAGGTGAAGGCGCAGCTGCCGGTGTGCTCGCCGGCAGCGTTGGTGTCGTCGCTGCATGGGGAATGGGTGTGGCGGCCCTCATAGGTGGTGATCACCATGCGGCAGTCCTCCGACAGCCGCTCCACCCGCTTCTTTACGCGGCAATTGCTGTGGGTGCAGCGGTAATAGCTTCTGCATGCACACACGCAAATGTGAGACAGACTCAGCGAAACGTACCCGGCCAACTTGGTATTTCAACAAGTTTCAATTGAACTTAGAGATGTCCTTAGAATATCCAATATGTCCAGTAGGTTATCAAACTTCTCTAAAGAAATTAATAGTATGTGCATATATGCATCCTGACTCTACATTGAAATTAAGTAAGGTCTCCGTATACGTATACATGTTAATGAAAAAACCTTATCTCTATATCCACGTATTTGGTGAACAGTGAACCTGAGTTGTACCGATTTAGATCCTCTGCTTTAATTTGCTATATATCTTCTGTTTCCGTGTAAGTAGATACAACTGATCAGTCCATTGTAAGTCTCAGTGAATCACATCAAACGTGTCATAATTAATCTGGAAATAACATTTATCTTTATAGAAATGATTTTATGCTCCCTGGAAAGAAAACTGTGCAACGTTCATATATACTCTAGCTGCAACAAATGATCGTGCTGAGAGGTTGAACCACTAATATATATAAGCACAATGTATTGATCTTCTGAACCAATAGTGTCAAACTGAACCCATAAGGCGGTCAGTGCCGATTTAAGTTGTCAAATTTGTTTTGGTGTGTGGGGGGTTTCATGAAACAGCCTGCATCCAGGTGGGGATATATACATTACTCATTAATTTGTTTAAATAACGTTACTAGTGATATGATTAATTAGTTGCGTTGTAATGATATTCTAATTAGATCAGCGGGAAAAGCTTTTTTTTTTTTTAAGAAACTGGTCTAGCTCACGTTGTTGCGCGCAAACTCTGTGTAAACTATAAGCAATCTTACTGCCTTACAAGCATCCTTATGCATCAATCTGTATTGGCTTATTGAGAATTGAGACCCAGCTGGGCTTCATTGTGGTTGCATGCAGTGGACAATGTTTTGTGAATATTAATTCCTACCTATGCTACTAGGTTTCAAGTATACATGTTGATCTCTGGGTACAAAGTTTCTTTTTATACTAATAATACTCGAAAATTGGGTCAGATGCATATATATATATATATATATATATATATATATATATATATATATATATGTGTGTGTGTGTGTGTAAAGCAGACTATGCAGTTCCATTGAATTCCCATTAATTTTTTTTTTGTACTTATGGTGCTCGGAGATCGATCACTCTACTGTTCGAAAATACTCTGAACACAGAATAAGACTGTGGCCACTAAGTACTACATGCTCTCTAGGAAAAGAAAACATTACCAAAGTATATCGAGTCTGGGATTACAGAGATACCATGAGTCAAGAAATCATGAACAAAGCTAGCAAGGTTCCCCTTCCTATGGCGCATTGAGTGTCCGAAGGAACATTGTAATCTGAAAATGTGTGCACCATTTGTCCCGGTGCATCCATGCACTCGTGCATATGCACGCGCGTCCTATTGCTGCAGACCACGAATCATGATGGGTTTTACTAGTGCCCTAGCTAGATGATGCATGATCAGAACTTAGACCAAGCAGAAACGAAAAAATTTTTTGGCTACTTACGAATCGATGAAATAGATGTTTAGAGATTGCAGCAATATGCATCGATCTGTCCTTTTGGCATGATGCATTATTGCATGGTGAGACTTGCAGCACCATTTTCGCCGATGTATACGTCTACATGTACTCAACATATTTGAACAAAATGAACACAAAGAGTTTCACTGGCATTTTTTTTGATAAACATCACCCGGATGTTTTCTTAACAAAAAAACATCCAAATTTTGGAGCATTGGATCTGCGGTGAGATCCGTAAGACGTGAAGGGAAGTGGGATTGCGTTTTGATGGATGGTTTGATACTGTGATCTAAAGGTCTAAAATTTAGATGTTTGTAAGAAACAAAACATCCGGACGAAGACTAGACATATATTACCTATCTTAATTTGGGCATCCACATATATATACAAAGTGATGCTTCAAGATCATCAACGAAAAAAATATCGCATTGCATGTATATTAGGCTAGATTCGACCAGCGTTTTGATTACTGTAAAAGATGTCACTGTTTCTGGCATAACACTTTTTAAATCAATGAAGGCTAACATTTTCCGTGTGCTAGGCTGCTAGCTATAGTATGACCTCCTTCAGTTTGGTACATCTTCTAGTTCTTTGTCATTAAGGATGCTATATTCTCTTCTCTTCCTTCTACCTTCCATTTCTGACAGTAATACTAGTTATGGTGCTCCCTTTTTCATCTATATAAATTTGACAGTATGACACCATATTGTTCAATGTAATACGCGTTTTGTTCACATTGGTCTGATGTTGCATTACAAAAGGGGATGGCGTCCATAACTGCGAGGCTATTCCTTTACTGATGACGTACGCTGATTCTTCCTTATGCTAATTGATGTTTGTTGCTAAATAAAGAACGAGCAGCTATGCGCAGCACATATATACTTCAACTGATTGTGATCTGGTTATTAAGGTCACGATGAAAAGCTAGACGACGGAGTGGTGTTCTTCAATGCTCTCCTCAAAACTGAAAATTCGATCCCGACGAGGCCACGACATCATCTATCAATCAAGCGAGGCAGCGAGAATCTGCATTTACTCTCCATGATACGATGGACAAGAAGAACGAGCCCCTAATTGCAGCTAAAATACAATCCAATTAAGTTTTTCGATTTGATTCTAATTTTCTTTTATCTGATCTAAACAATTAACAAAGAACACTCCTAATAAAAGCTACCTTGGCTCTTGTAATACTCAACTAGCTAGCCGATCCAACGATTTGCAACACAATTACTGAGTTAGTTCCCCCTTATCATATATGATCTGTACAATATGGCAGGCAGGTAAGCATATGAATTCGGAACAGCGTGATCGTGCATCAGGAAGAGGTACCGAGATCTAAGGCACTTTGCACACATCCATGAATCAGATTTGGGTGGTATATGTAGTCGATATAGTATTACAAGAAGAATTAGGGTTAGCATACATTTTTGTGTGTGAATGTACCTTGGATGGAGGCTGTTCTTCACAACCTTCTGGCCATACTTCCTCCACTTGTAGCCGTCGTCCAGCACATCCACGTCGCTCCTGGTCTGGAAGCAGAACCTCGGCTCCCTCATCTTTCTCCTCGCCTTCATCTTCCCCTTCTCCGCCGCCGTCGTCCCCTTCCACCTGCCCCCACCCCATCACCATACCCATCAGTCCCTACCTCAGGAAACCCTAATTGATATTATTAACCACACCACACAGCTCTACTCTAGTCAAGTTTACAAGAATCAATCAACCATGCACTTAGTAGTTCGTACGACGTCATATACCATACCATGAACTAGGGCCGTGGCAAGTGGTGGTGGTGGTGGTAGTAGCAATCTCGTTGCCGGCTTTCGCCGCCGATGTGCCCGCCTGAGAAAAAAGATCAATGATTCTAAGGAAATAAGCAAGAAGGCCAGAGAATTAACAAAGCATCGAAAGCAATTACCTCGCCGGCGCCCAAGGGCGCGAAACCGGTGGGCTTCTCGCACGCGGCGGCGGAGTGGCAGAACGGGATCCCGGCAAGAAGGGGGTACAAACCGCCATGATCCGAAGAGAACATCACGCCATGGTTCCCGGACTGCTGTTCTTGGACCAACGGCATCTGGAGAAGCTTGTGCTGGTTTGGCAACGGAGCAAGAAGGGAAGGAGAATGAGGGGTGTACGGACTGAGCGCATAGAGGCTGGGAAGGCAAGTCTCCAATTGGCTAGTCCCTTCCATGCATACATACATCACATGTAACTCCAAGATCATGCAAGTGAGGTAGCTATCGATCAAAGACTCAAATTAGTGGCCTTGGGGGCATGAGATACCAAGAAAGAAAGAAGGTTTCTTGTTTAGGTTAGAAAAGTAGTGGGCAAGCTAGCTAGCTGGGAGGAAGACTGGACAACCCCTTTAAAGAGCCTTTTGCTCAAATTGTAGTGTGATGGCAGTACTTGTTCCTGTAGCTGCTTATCGTACGCGTAGTGCTTGCATAGTCATCAGCTCTTGCTTTCTAGCCTATGTCTTGATGTTACCTACAAACTAACGTTGTCTACATGTGCTTTGTTCTAGGGTACGCTTGTTTTTGCACTAGATTGTGCCAAGAAATTAAGAGCGTGCGTAATTCTGACAATCCCCGCCCTTTATCTTCTTGATCTGTTAGATGCAGTGACCACTGACCAGTAAGTTTCCTTCAAGTTTGTGATGCCACTGACTGTGCTGCTAAGCATATATATATATATATATATATATATATATATATATAGCTCTTGCATTGTTTAGGGGGTTTTGGTTTGTACTACATGTGGTTCATCAAATTGAGTAATGAGATGTACTTTCGTACTTTTCTTTTTAACAGTTGCACAAATATTAAAGTATGAATAAAAGATAGATAGTGATTATTTACCCTTTCGCTTGCTTCAAGATTTGTGCAATTTGTATTAGGAGGAAAAGTATTAAAGCACTGCTCGTAACGAGAGGTGCTTGAGTAAATTATAAATTTCAATTTTTGTTCAATTCGTAGGTGATCACTGTTGATTTTGTTGCCTGAATATGCAGCAAAACATTGTATATAATTAATGTACTCTTTTTTTTACTCTAAGCACCAGTCAAACTGTGATTGGCAAAAAGTTTTCAGGAGCATCATATATTACTGGAGCGTTTGTTCAGGGTACAAGATTGCAGTGATTGTACCTTTTGTTCCCTGAAATTGCTCAATAATTGTGGGGCATTCCACTAAAAGGCTCGCACACATTCGCTGTAACACACAGACATCCATTCCACTCTTTTCTTGAATCATCACCATCCGTCTGCCTGGATACATCCAGGATACAACTCATCGATATTAGCTACTACTAGCCTCCTAGGTACCGGATGTATATAGAGATGATAGATACCTGCAGTGCATGCAAATGCTCACTGGAGGAGCTAGCACAACCACGATGCAAATATGTACACTCGTACTAGTATACCAGACAGGCAGACACAACAATCTTTCTATTTCTAATGGAATCTTGCTAATAAGCTTGCTCACCTGAAAATCATATGTACGGTCTAGTCCATGTACAAGAGAGGAAACAAGTGCAGAATTCGCGCCAATCGTATATCTGCAGTGGGCAGTAGTTGTGGTCATTCTGCTCATGCATATGGTCATATGCATGATACACTGATTGAAAACTAGGGAGAGGTTTTAATGGGCAAGTGGTGGGGCTAACTGCAGCAACCGTGGCCAACCAAACGCATTGCAGCAGCAGCACACACACTCACAGTCACAGGCTCACAGCACGCAGGATGCAGCAGCAGCTGCTGCTATTGCAAGCACTCACGCTGATGTTTCCAGCTGCTGCTGCAAGCACTCACGCTGATGTTTCCAGATTAAGCCACAGCTAGCTGCATGGAGATGGAATTTTTATCATTGCAGCGGCTGCAAAAGCCGCTTCTTCAGGGCCATCCTCATTTGGGCCACTTGCTTAGCCTGTGCATGGTCTGCCTGACCGTCCGTTTGCTTTGCCCTACCGTCATGTAGTAGTATCTCTCTCTAACTCTCCATTTCAACCTCTCCCAAAATCCAATGGATATTTTTGCTGGATTGCATTCTGATCTGTGTTGGTGAACTGGAGATCCAAGTGACCAAGCGCAGTGTGCAATTTATCATGAGTCATGGGACAGACAGGAAGCATTTGAAGAGCAGTGATGTTGTACAGTTCCGTTGCCAACTCCTTTGCATGGTGTTCCTAGAAAGGGAGAAACATAAAGACCGCAGAGATGAAACAGACAGTACTGGGACTCTGGGAGTCTACTACTACAGCAGCAGCAAGAAAAGAATAGAAACCTAAAGTAGTAGTAGCATATTAGTACTGTACATGACAATGGAAGGGATGGTGAGAGGAAGATGAGCACTGAGAGCGAGTAGGAGTTGCAAGAACTAGGGTACAGAGAAAGGGAGCTAGGCAGTCAGCTAGCTGGTAGACTGGTAGTGTTCTTGCGTGCAACTATTTTCTCTGATCCTTCGCCGCTCGCTTTTTCATCCCTGGCTAGTTGTTGCTTTCAGAGTCTTAGTCATCTTGCCCTCGTGTCGGCAAAAAATGGCCATCATATTATTCATTACTCAGATAGACAGCACCAGTGTCCGTTTGCTCCAGAGGAGGGCACCAAGGAGAGAGAGGGGACTAGCTAGGAGCCTAGACGCCAACTACATTGCATGTTCTCCGTTGTTGGCCTAAGGGACCAAATTTCGTTTTCGATTTACATCAGGCTCTCATCAAAATTCAAAATCTTGGCGAAATCTTGTTGTTTCGGATAAAATTCAAAACCGGAATTTTTTGACCAAACTTTCGGGCGAAATAGCGGAAATTTCGGCAAATTTCAAATGAACGAAAAATAGCTCAAATGATGTCTAAAAATTTTGAATTTTTTTGTAGAGGTTCCAGACACAACAGTGATGTTCTCATAAAAATTTTAGATGATTATCAAGTCTGAATAATTTTCAAAAATTCGACAATTGCTAATATCCTGATAAAACGCTGACCGACAAGTTTGAACAGAATGAAAAATGATTCAAACCACGTTATAGAATTTTGAAATTTTTTGTGCATAGTTATGATGCATCACTAATGTTGTCATAAAATTTTCAGATGATGATCAAGCTTCATGAATGTTTAAAAATTCGAACAGTGCTACTATCTTGTTAAAAGTCTTATTGGCAAACTTGAACAAAATGAAAAATGGTTCAAACCATGTTAGAAATTTTTTTAAAAAAAAATTGGATGGTCCAGATGTAACATTAATGTTTATATAAAAATTTTAGATGATGATCATACTTAAATAATTTTTAAAAATTCTGACAGTGCTACATCCTGATAAAAGCCGCATGGTCAATACATAGATTTGCTTTAGCAATTAAAAAAAGTTTATAATTTTTCAAAATTTTACAGTAGGGTGAAAAGGAAATTCTTAAGGTCTCATAAAATTTTTGAATCATGATCACACTCCGGTAAATTTATAAAATTCTTACCAGGCATTGTACTATTTATATTCTTTCTCTTTTTGATTTTTGAAATATAACAAATGAAGTTCAATGCTTACATAGATTTGACTGACCAAACAAAAAAGTTCAACTTTTTTGAAAATGTTATATAATGGTACTTAGGCAATTATTAAGCTCTTATAAAAATTTTGGATCATGATCACACTCGAGAAAATTTATAAAATTCTGACAAGGTTACTGTCCCAATTATGTTCATTCCGTTTTAGATTTTTTTTAAAGATAATAAATGAAGTTAAATTGTTTTTACAATTTTTATGTATGATTCTACACTACTAAATATAGTACCATAAATTTTTAAGATCATTATCAAGCCTGTACAATTTTTTAAAAATCTGACAGTGTTTCTACCAAAATTTTAAAATGTCTCAAATATTCGGTTTTTCAACAAATTTTCATAGAAGATAACTTTATTAAGGGTTATTAGACCAAATCCTGCCATAAAAGTTTAAAACCGGTCAAAAATCACGAAATTTTGCCGAAAAAACGAAATTGCTGTAGCAATTTCAAAAAAACAAAAAAAAATTATCCGGATGATAATTTGTATTTCGTGGTGGCCCAAAATCTGAAAATTCGCCAAAATTTGTATCCCTGGTTGGCCTTCCTTCGTTTCAATCATCTGGTTCGTCGAAAACATTAGGCATCTCACGACTCACCTAAGCTCAGCATGTTCTTCAGCTCTTTCATAGACTATAAGATCTTCGTCTGAGTAGGCAAGTATTTGGTCGTTGTTTCAAAATTGGTCCATGCTCCGTTTAGAACACATGAATTTTATATGAATTTCACAAAAAATTCGTAAGAAACTATTCAATTCTCATAGGAGTCTAACGATTTCTCCCTAAAAATCAATCAAGGGGAGGCAAGGTCAATGATAGATAGTCGAAAGCAACAACCGACTTGTGTGAAATTTTGGGGGGAAAATGAGAGCTAAAACACCAATTCGGTGTCCTAGCTCCTAGTCGCGCAAGACAGAAAGAGAGAACGGCGACGACCACGTCGTGGGCTCGCATCCCGCGCATGTAGCAACAGTAAGCGGGTCCTCCGACGGTCGTTGCTCCCTCCACGCCTCCTCTCATGCTCTACAAATACCAGGCCAATGCTCTTGAAACACATAGAAGAGAACAGCGTGATTCAATCCCCTTTCCTGAGCTCTAAATCCTCTGTTGTCGTCCTCAATACCAGCGACTTCTCAACAAGATTCTCAACTACCTGACGTCCTTGATGTGTTCTTCTACTCCGGTTCCCCCTGTCTCATTCCATGGCTTCCAAGCTCTGCATGTGTACCCATGGTGGTTAGAGGAGTCACCTGCTGATTCAATGACCTCAAAGCACATTTAGGACGGCGAGGTCTCTTCTATTCTGTTGGTTATTGGTTTCTTAAGTTGGGAGCTCTTGTGTGCTTGGTTTGGCTTAACAGTGAGATGTTGAGGTACTTAGTAGTGCGGTTGCCTTTATTGGATAGATGAAGCCATTGTGGATTTGTTGTTCTTGGTCGATGGTGCATTACCACATAAAGGCTCATATTAGATGCTTTATCATAGACGGCTGTTCAAAACCGTCTGTGTTGATAGCCATCACTGAAGGTATATATAAAAATCATCAGTGATATCATCACAGACGATTTCATCCATAAACCGTTAGTGATATACAAAGATATCACATATGGTTTTAGTTTAAAGCCGTCAGTGACGACACTTGTTGCTATCACAGACGGTTATCATAGACGGTTCTATAATAGAATCATCTACGATAACATCCATCCCTATAAATATATCAATCGGTTCCTCGCGCATGATACCTAGCGTGTTTCGCCTCCCCAAACCCAACCGCCTCCTCCCCCGTGCCGACCTCATCCCCCACGCCGGTCTGCTCCCCCGCGCCGGTATCATCCTCTGCACTGTCGGCCTCCTCCCCCGTGCCAGTCTCCTTCCCCACACATGAATGGTTAGTTTGCCCAATTATGCGCGGCACTCACTTCATACTACCTGCTATGCTAAGGCTGTATGTACTTTCATTCTCTTATGTTGCCGGTTGCATGCTCAATGATGCTATGGTTTTATTAATAAAATAAAACAATTAAAGTAGCGAATGTGGTCTTGAACTATAGAGTTGATTCGTGTTAATGCTAGAAAGTATTGCTTTTATTTCACTGTCTTTGAGCTTGATCATCATATTCAATATTCAGTAATTCTAAGAACATGACGTGTAATCTGAATAATACGACTTGTTTAAGTAAGCAGATGCACTGTTCTTAGAACTTCTAATCTTTCTATTATCATGTTATATTTTATTTTATATGATCTATTTGACCATTACCTTGGCTTGTATGGGTAATTGAAGTTGCTCAGTGTGTTTTTCTTTTCTACACCTATACACTAGAAAAACACTTAGATACTATTCATAATCTAATTTTGATGGTGCATAATTTATGAAGATAAGAGCTTAAGGTCTTATTTACTTAGCTAATTGTCTAATTCAATTTTGATTACATGACCCTGACGTAGTAGAGGTAAGAGATTGTCTCTACCAGCCCTACACCTTGTGGCGAGAAGGCTAAATGTCTAATCTTTAGCAGCTCGACATCTGAGAGCACTCTATCATACAATTACTGATTAATCTGTTAAGTAGATATAATTTAATGTCAAGTCGACATAATAATTATGAATTGCTTTATCCTTTTGATTATGTTGTTTTTGCAAAATTTGAATTATGCACATTATATTCCAAAAACATCTAGATGTTTAACTTCTGTCGTGATTCATTATATATACATTATATATCCCAGTGACTGTAAATTGCACATATATATAATGCAGTCTACAAATAAGATAAACGACATGGAAAAGCTATTGGATGCTAAACAAAAACTTGAGATGAAGATAGAACAACTAAAGGAAAAGTCTGAGTCAACAGAAAAAATTTATGAGATGAAACAAAAACTGAAAAATATAGATGGCAAATCACAAGATATTGATTCTCTTAATAAGGCACTCATCATTAAGGAGTGCAGGGCGAATACAGAGTTAGAAAAAGTCAAAGCTGAGCTTATAGAGGTAATATAAATGTTTTTAGTGTGTAATTCGACGTGATTACTGATAATATACCACGACATCATTTTCACAATAATATGATCGCTTTTGTAGGGATTAAGACATATGACTAGAAGTCAACCAGTTATTGGTGTCAAACAAATAGGCACTGTGCCGGAGCCGTGGAACTTCAGGGAGAACCAAAAAGCCTCTATTGCGGAAGCTGTGGCATAGATGATGGCAGACATAGAAAAACCCTAAGGTGGCCTTATTTTGATATATCAAATAATTAATGTTATTTCTCAATGTATGCTTGTTGATATTTGTGGTATCATATCTTGTCAATGTATTGATTACTGAAATTATCCTTACTATTTGCTCATCTTGAATTAATCCAATTACTGAATAGTGTCGACCTTGCTTATTGAAACCAAAAGTTTTTATACCTCTCTTGGTATAACTTCCATTATTAATATCTGTTTTTCAAAATTTTCTTCTTTTTATATATTTCTGCAATGACATTTATATGACACAACCAGTTATAGATTTTTTAATTGAATATCAAAACATTCTTGATGCATCGAGGCAACAGCTTGTCTGATGAGAATAGTCTTAAAATATTAATATTTGTAGCACTTCTATTACCTTTCTTATTCTAATATTGATAAATTCCAAGTCAAAATCCAATTACATCCACAGTTCGTCCTGGAAGTTGTCAGGCTCTGATTTATCGCTTCCACTTCATCCTCATTCCCGAATGAGAATACCATAGACAACCTATTTTCACTCTGGTCTTCTGTATGAACAGGATCATTCTGGTCCTGTTACTGCACAAAACCAGAGTGAAAATAGGCTGCTTATAGTATTATCATTCAGAGATGATGATGAAATGGAAGATAAATTAGAGTATGATAATTTTCAAGATGAACTATGAATGGAATTAGATTGTGCCTTGGAATCCATCAACATTAGAATAAGAAAGGGGATGAAATTGCTACAAATGTTCATATTTTAAGATTATCCTCATCAGACAAGCTATTGCCTCGATGCATCTAGAATGTTTTGATATTCAATTGCAAAATCTATAATTGGTTGTACCTTGTAAATGTCGTTGTAGAAATATTTAAGGAGAAGAAAATTTTGAATAATAGATATTAATGATGGAAGTTCTGCCAAGAGAGTTAGAAAAAAATATCACAAATGGTTTTATATAAAACCCGTCTGTGATCAACACTGTAATCAATACATATCATAGACGGTTATATATACATGCCGTCTGTGATCAACACATATTACATACGTTTCTAGATAAAAACCATCTGTGATATGTGTTTTCACAGTCGGTTCGAAAACCGCCTGTGATACGCCGTGTTATCGTTGACACATGCTTATAGACGGTTTAGAAAACCGTCTATGATGATATTTTCGAACCGTCTACGATAACCTTCTCTATAGTAGTGGTGGTCTCTTCCTTAGCCTAATGACTTGTGGCAATCCAGCGGGGATATTATTTTCTTGGACATCATGATAAGCCTTGTCTATTTCACTGGCCTTATCTTATGTTATTTTATTGACATTATAAAAGGGGTGGATATTTCTGTCTCGGGGACCTTACATATTGTGGTGGCTAATGCTATGCAAAGATTATGTTTTGTAAGACAATTAGTGACAATAAGCCAGTCTACTGTTTAGCTATTAAAGTTGATTCTTGTCAAGTTAATTTACAAGTTTAGTACAATTTAATTCACTTATTCTAGGTACAGTTCAATATAGCTAATGTCACGTTGATTAACCTTGTCACTAGTTCTTTTATTAATTACAATATTGGTAGATGTTGATCAGTAAACAAATCGGTTTCAGATTCGATCGACAGGATTGCATCTCCTTTCTTTTTGCTTTTCGGTTAGGTCGATCGATGCACCTGATATCATAACCTGAGCTCAGAATCATGAGCCGCTCGAATGCGTCCAAATGGTCTTTCCAGGTTCCGCTCCGCCCCGCTTGCTTCCTCACACTCCGTCGGCCTAGAGATCAGACTATCATGACGCACCCTGTCTCCTCTCTGTCACTCATGATGGTGATTTGGCCCGTTGCTCCATATCTTTTTCGTACGAACTGTACATGGGGAGAGACGTCTGATGTATATTTGCAGTCCACGAAATGCTAAACCTACAGACTCCAAATTTCAGAACCAGCTTACTCGCTCCAATCCATCAACGTTTCTCCCAAGGTTTCAATTTTCCTTTTCAACCGCATCTCGAAGGTTATCAAAATCTAAAATTTTAGCTAGATTTCAAATTTTCGAATGAAATTCAAAAAGTAAATTTAAAACCGAAAAAACCGAAATTCCGGCAAAATTGATCGAAGTTTTAGTGATTTTCAACTGGTTGTGAAATGGTCTCCCAAGACTGATAAAATTGGGAAAAAAATCATGCAAGCATTTATCTACATTTCATATCTATTTGAATACAAAATACTAAGTATTTGCACATAAAATTTCCAAGTTAGAGTTTAGGCAAAAATACAATACATCATGTAAGGCTGGAATCAAACTAGGGTTTAGGGTTTAGACTATAATACAATTTAAGACCGAAATACATCATTTAAAACCGAAATACAATTTAAGACTGAAATCCAATTTAGGGTTTAGAGTTAGGTTTACATAATCTGTATATATATATTTTGCAAACTTTTCACATGTATTCCTTATAAGAGGCATTACAATTCTTCACAAAAAATATGGTGTGAAATCTGGTCCAAAATGCCAAAATTTAAGCTGAAATCACCGAGATTTCGTCAAATTTTACCAAAATCACTGTAGCAAACCCCGTCGATGTCCAAGACCTAGGGTTTCTTAACTGAGCGTATGAAAATATGATTATAAGCTCTTAGTAAACAAGATGATGGAAAATGAATATGGGAATTGGTTCTTTATTAGCCAAGCGGCTTAACAGAGTACACAAATTATAGAATTCATATCTATAACTGTTTGCCCCTCTCTGGATAATGCAAAGGGGTTCCCTATTTATATTAGATGTAGAGGCGGAAGTTATTTCTAAAGAGGTATCGTGTAACCGAGAGGTTCCTTCTTGTCAAATAGTGTCAACTCGTCAAACGGTGTCTTTTTTTAGTGATAACTTCTGGATGGTTATGCGTACCTGTCATATAACTGTCTGCACGGAGACATTTGCGGGGATAACCGCTTGTCCCTAGTCAATTCACTGGTCGGGATAACTATTTCGTTGGTCGGAGACGACCAATGTGAATCAAAGTTATTGATCAACTTGACTGAACTGGTCAGAGACTTAACCGTTCGGATAAGGGTGAGCTTCGTTCTATATTATGGTATTTATGTATTGTAGACCCATATTAATAGAGTATGGTCACGAATTATTTGAGGGCTCAAATAAATAATAGATTTTTAATCCTCATCAAACCCTAATTTTCAATTTTATTTCATTCCATTAGGATATTGAATCTTGTCCTTGGACAAAATTCGAGATTTCATCGAGATTTTCCAAAATTTTGAACTTCGATTTCTCTTGTTTCCATCTGTGTTTCTCTGTACGTGAGAGAACGGGATATCGTGATCTACATCAAGTGTGTGTCTATACACACACACACGGTAGTGCTATACTACTCCTGAGCGTAGAATAGCTATTTTGTGCTCTGTCCGAAGAAACGCATGCAAACAACACCCTACTGAGTTAATGCATTGCAAATAACTCTATTAAATGCAACCCGATAGTAAATCACAAAATATTTTACTATAGAACAACCGATGAATTTATTAGTGAATCAGTTACGTCGTCAAACCGACTATTAATGTGTTTTGTAGTTTATACATGAATCTGTTTATTTATTTATTTTAGCTATATCTTTTTATTGGTAGCTTCGATTTGTAAACAGTTTTCACCAGTAGCTTGCTGACGTTGAGAGGAACAAAATGATATAAGTCTCGCTATTAAAACAATAATTTTGAAGACCGGTAACAGAAATTACTATATGTACAACATGAAATTACTGCATCTACAACATGAAATTACTACATGTACAACATACTATGCACAGATCAGTCATTTGACAGTAAAGTCCATGAAAACTATATATGCAAGTTCTAAAAAATTCTCAAAACATTACCATATATAGAGGATATGAGCTTCTACAGGCCTGTAAATTTGAATACCAAACTCAGAGTTTGTTATTTAAATTTTAAAGAACTGTGAAGTTCACATTCTCTACGTATGGTAATTTTTTGAGAATTTTTTAAAACTTGCATATATAATTTTTTAGTTATTTGGTAGTAAAAGTATGTAAAAACTATACATACAAGTTCTGAAAAATTCTCAAAAATTACCATATGACGCGGATGTCAGCTTCTATATTCCTATAAAATTTGAATACCAAAATTAGTATTATTTGAAAGAGATGAAATTGACATGCGACTAAGTTTGGTATTCAAATTTCACAGGACTATAGAAAATCACACCCCTTACATATGATAATTTTTAGAACTTATACATATAGTTTTCATAGAATTTTACTGTCAAAATGATGGATGATCAGTAATTGGATTTACTATTATACTATATGTACTGGTAATAGAAATTAATACATACTAACCTACATATATTAACAGAAATTATTATATTTACAACATGAAATTACTATATCTATAATATGAAATTACTATATCTATAGCATATTCTGCATAGATCAATAATTTGATAATAAAGTTCATAAAAATTATATATACAAGTTAGAGAAATCCTCAAAAAAATACCATAGGATATGCGAGTTTACTGAGTAGCAATTGTCAATTATATATCTTTAAAATGCAACTGATTTTAGTTTTAAAATTTTACAGGGCTATATAAGCTCACATCCTCTATGTATGATAATTTTTTTAGAATTTTTCAGAACATATACATATAGTTATTTAATTATTTGGCAGTAAAAATTCATGAAAACTATATATAAAACTTCTGAAAAATTCTTAAAAAAATACCATAGGTAAGGGATATGAGCTTCTACAGCCTTGTAAATTTTGAATACCAAACACAGTCGCATTTGAAAGATATGAAAAATAACAAATTTACTATTCATTAGTGATTAACGCTTGTTAATTTCATATCTTTGAAATTAAATTGATTTTGGTCTTAAAATTTTACAGGGAAGTAGAATCTCACATTCCCTACATATGATAAATTTTTTAGAATTTTTAAAAACTTGTACATGTGGTTTTAATATATTTTACACTATAAGCCTGGTTTACACATAATATAGAAACATCTTGTGTAATAGTGAGTAATATGTTATTTTCTGCATAGTAAAAGTCAATATATCCTGTGTGAACTATAAAATCAAAAACATCTTGTGTAATAGTGAGTAATATGTTATTTTCTGGATAGTAAAAGTCAACATATCCTATGTGAACCATAAAATCTATCAAAATCATATATATGTATTTATAAAAATTTTCAAAAAATACCATACGTAGGAGAGGTGATATTCTACGACCGTGCAAAATTTGAAGACAAAAATCATCCTCATTTGAAAGTTATGCTAAAATAAAGAAAGAAATATTCATATACAAACTAGAATTAGTATTTATTAGACATTTACTAGTTGTGTTGCATTGACTGTTCGGTTGCGTCATTTACTAGTTGTGTTTCCATTGACTCTTCGGTTGCATGTGGCTTGATCGGTCTATGTTAAATGACGTGAGTGTAGAATAACATATTTTACACGTAGGTGCAAAATAGCATATATATATATATATGGAATATTTGAGTATATTTTCCAAAAAATACAGTTGTAGGGTATATATCCATCTTTAATAATTCAAATGAAATACATATCTTTGAAAAAAAATACTCGAATTCAAAGATTTTGAACGAGTTTGGATCACATGCTTTGCTTATTTATATATAAAATCAGCACATACCTACAACCAAACTATCATTAAAAAGAGAAACTCTAGTTTGAATTTTAGTTCAAACGTTTTGAACTAGTTAGTAAACTAGTTAAACTCAACATGATAAATTTTTTAAAAAAATTCAAATGAAAATACATAGAAAAAAAATCCTTTTTAGATCATGGTTCTCAAGCACCACGGTGCCCAAAGTAATTATACTATATATATATGCTATTCTATAGCTAAGTGTAGAATAGCTTATTCTACTTCTAAGCTATTTAACTCAGTTGTACTGAGCCATGCAACAGATAAAAGCCAACTAAAACAGATAAAATCCAACTAATAAAAGCACTTCAATTTTGCAAATCTGTTGTAATTCACGAATATATTTTACTATAGAACAACATATATAATTACTACCGAATCAGTTACTGGTTAATGCGTGGTCAACCTAACTAGTTAATGCATATTGTAATTTGTACATGAATCTATTCCTTCTTTATTTCAGCTATATCATTTTATTGATAGCTCGGATTTGTAAATGGTTTTCACCAGTAGCTTACTGACGACGAGAGGAAAAAAATAATATAAGTCCTGTTATTAAAAAAATTAATTTTGCTGACTGATAAATTAAATTATTATTTTTGTAATATGAAATTACTACGTCTACAACTAAAAATTACTATCATACAGTATAAATGGAAAATCTTACACAGATCAGCCATTTGGCAGTAAAAGTCAATAAAAACTATATGTATAAGTTTTAAAAAATTCTCAAAAAATTACCATAGTTAGGAGATGTGAGCCTCTACAGCTCTGTAAAATTTGAAGACCAAACTCACTTGCATTTGAAATATATGAATAGAACGAATTTACTATTCATCATTGATTTGCGCTTGTTCATTTCATATCTTTCAAATACGATTAATTTTGGTATTCAAATTTTTCAGAGATGTAGAAGCTCACATCCCTACATACGGTAATTTTTGAGAAATTTTCAGAACTTATACATATAGTTTTTACGGACTTATATTGCCAAATAACTAAAAACTATATATACAAATTCTGAAAAATTCTCAAAAAATTATCATACGTAGGGGGTATGAGCTTCTATAGGTTTGTAAAATTTAGTAAAAAAACTCTTTAATATTTGAAAGATATGAAATTGGCCAGCGCTAATCAGTGATGAATAGTAAATTTGTCATTTTCATATCTTTCAAATGCGATTGAGTTTGGTATTCAAATTTTACAGAACTGTAGAAGCTCATATCCCATACCTATGGTAATTTTTTGAAATTTTTTCCAAAATTTTAAATATATTTTTCACATACTTTACTGCCGAATAACTTATCTCCGCAGAATATATTATAAATGCAGCAAAATGTAAGTTAGTATGTAGTAATTTCTATTACAACATATGAAAATCACACATATAAATTTTCAAAAATTCTCAAAAAATTACCATAAGTATGGGATATTGGATTCTACTTCTCTGTAAAATTTGAATATAAAACTTTATCACATTTGAAAGATATAAAATTGGCAAGCTCTAATTAGCGATGAATAGTAAATTTTTCATTTTCATATCTTTCAAATGCCACTGAGTTTGGTATTTAAATTTTGCAGGGCAATAGAAGCTCATATCCCCTACCTATGGTAATTTTTTTAGAATTTTTGCGAACTTGTAAATATAATTTTCATTTAATTTACCGTCGAATGATTGATCTGCGCAAAATATAGTGTACATGCAGTAACACGTAGGTTAGTGTATATGTAGTTGCAACATATGAAAACCACACGTATAAATTTTCAAAAATTATCAAAAAATTATCATAAGTGGGGAGGTTGGATTCTACTTCTCTGTAAAATTTAAACAACAAAATCAACCTCATTTTGAAGATATGAAATTAACATGAGCTAATCAGTGATAAATAGTAAATTTGTTCTTTTTATATATTTCAAATGTCAATGAGTTTGGTATTCAAATTTTACAGGGTTGTAAAAACTCACATCATCTACCTATGGTAATATTTTGAGAATTTTTTCGAACTTATACATATAGTTTTAACAGACTTTTACGTCCAAGTAACTAAAAAACTATATTTAAATGTTATAAAAAGTCTCAAAAATTACCATATATATGGTATGTGAGTTTCTACAGCTCTGTAAAATTTGTATACAAAACTCTGTAACATTTGAAAAATATGAATTCATCACTAATTAGCGCTTGCCAATTTCATATCTTTCAAATGCTATTGAGTTTGGTATTCAAATTTTACAGAGCCGTAGAATCTCATATCCCCTTACTATGGTAATTTTTTGAGATTTTTTCAGAAATTTTAAATATATTTTCACGTACTTTACTGCCGTATAACTAATCTGCGCAGAATATTTTGTACGTGCAGTAAAACGTAGGTCAATATGTAGTAATTTCTGTTACAATATATGAAAACTACACGTATAAATTTACAAAATCCTCAAAAACTTATCATAAGTAGGGGATATTGGATTCTACTTCCCTGTAAAATTTCAAAAACAAAATCAATAAAGATATGAAATTAACAATCGATAATCAGTGATGAATAGTAATTTTTTCTTTTTATATCTTTCAAATGCCACTGATTTTGATATTCAAATTTTACATAACTATAAAATCTCAAATCCCCTACCTGTGGTAATTTTTCGAGAATTTTTTCAAAGTTGTACATATAGTCTTCACGAACTTTTACTGCCAAATAACTAAAAAAACTCTATGTAAAAGTTCTGAAAAATTCTTAAGAAATTACTATACTTAGTGGATGTGAGGTTCTACAGTTGTAAAGTTTGAGTATAAAACTCTCTTATACTTGAAAGATGTGAAATTGGTAAGCGCTAATCAATGTTAAATAGTAAATCTGTCATTTTCATATCTTTCAAATGTGATTGAGTTTGGTATTCAAATTTTACAAAGCTATATAGGCTCATATTCCCTATCTAAAGTAATTTTTTGAGAATTTTTCAGAACTTGTAAATATAGTTTTCACATACTTTACTACCAAATGACTTATCTGCGCAGAATATTTCGTACATACAGTAAAACGTAGGTTAGTTTATAGTAATTTTTGTCACAACATATGAAAATCACATGTACAAGTTTCAAAATTCTCAAAAAATTACCACAAGTAGTGGTGGTTGGATTCTACTCCCCTGTAAAATTTGAAGACCAAAATCAATCTCATCTGAAAGATATGGCTAAATAAATAAAAATAAGATTCATGTACAAACTATAGGAACATATTTTTTAGTTGCTCTGGCTACGTTCATGGGATGGTTTACTATTGATCTGCATTCACACTCAACGTTTGGTTGTAAAACGTTTATATGCTACGCCGCATTAATTACGGGGTCAAGTGGATTTTTTTGAGCTGTATGCGAGCGATTGTTGTTGCTACATGGGGCTTGTGGCACGCATTAGAATAGACATCGTTGCGCGCAAGAGTAGAATAGTACCACCGTGTGTGTGTATATATACATACAGAGAGAGGAGCAAATAGACGTGCCATGTACGTTATACCATGATTAGTCACCACTCGCCAGACAATCTAAATTATAATCCTTATCCGCTACATAGAAAGAACATCTCGAGGGAGAACTGTTGATGTCCAGGGAGAAGTGAGAATGGAAAGCGGTCAATCCGATAGCGCAAAGGGTGGACGGAGTGTGTAGTGCAGTGCAGCCGTGCCGGTGGCGCTTTTTTACTGGCGGTGTGGGCGCCGAGTTCCCAGGCTTTCGGCGCCCCACATCGGTCGCTGCCGCGGGAGGAACAGCATCATTTGGGGACACAAACACGAACGCAGCGGGCGCAACACACGACGTTGTGTGCCGGCCGCCTCCTGCCTGGCTATCCCCGTCCCCGCACGGCCACTCCACAGTCCACACACGCGCTGCTCTCTTTTCCCGGCCCGCGCGTCGGCTCGGCCGCTTCTTGTGTTGGATTGTCAAATCATGCGATGGTGCGACTGTGCGAGCGCGCGCCCATGTGCCTGTGCCCCTGCGTGCCGGTCGGCCGGCTCAAACACCCTCAGATAACCCTCAGATAAGCGTGCGCGCGGCCGCTGGCCACGTACGCGGCGCGTGCGTTTGCCCGTTGTTCACCGGCGGGGTGGAGCTAGAAAGCTTGACTTCACTCCGTGCACACATACATCCATGCATCATGCGCGTGATACGGTGGAAGTACAGCGAGTAGCAGGGCATCTCCACACGGTACTTCACTTGAGCAGGGGACACGGCGACACGCTCCTCAGCCATGCCGCTCCCATTCCCAATGCCGTGAAGGCAAATATCCTTACAGAAAACGGCTTCCAAACGTCCGTGTCTATCTATGCATGTTAGCATGTACGAGCATTATATTAGCCTATTGCCTGCATATTATTCCATTTCAGTGACAAGACCATAGCATAGATAGGTACTGGATAGGGTATATAGGTCGTAGATCCTTTTCACCGTAGTTGGCACTACGTGAACCCGCGAGGCAAAAGGCGTCGTCCAGAGATGAGATGATAGAAGGGCATCCCAAGATGATGGAAGAAATCCAGCGCCCGAGATTTCTCATCATGATATGCCTCTCATGTCAGTACTACCACATAGGATGGGAGCTAGAACTAGCTAGATGCGGAGGGATAGGTACAAGGAGAGTGATATATAATCTGATCTCCACCTAAAAATTGCACTTGAGATGAAGCGGGGATGGCCCGATGTGATCCCAAGATCCTATCCGATCTTCAAAGCTCGGATCGAGTCCATCTCTGCTAATGCAGTGTTTCATCCGTTCTTGCTTGCTTTGTCGCCTCGTTACTGGTACCGAGGCAGGAAAGAGAGATACGTGCATTGTCGTTGCTCGAAAAGCAAGCGAAAATCATGCTAGGGTATCAGTAGACTGATCACTGATGCGATGGGTCGAATGGAACAAGTTTAACCCAGTCAGATTCTGAAGAATGGGGATGCAACATGCAAGTATCGAGGGTTTTTTTTTGCTTGTATTTAAAGAGATGATCAATTGTTTTTGTTTTAGATGTATACTTGCTGAAACAACATTATCAGAAAGAGCTATAAATTCTGAAACCATCAACGAGAGAAGCTTCAAGCTTCCACTGCTGCAAAGTCTGCATTAAAAAGCCTAGCTTCTTTTCTTGAATGGCCTTGGCTTGCCTTGTGTTTGTGCATGATTCGGTCATTTTAACTCCCAAATGAACCTGAATTATCGTCTAAGTTCACTGACGTAGATATGTTTTTGAGAAGTGCTTCAATGCTTTTTCTTTTTGATAGTTGCACAAATATTAAAGCATGAATGAAGGGTAGATGGTGATTACTTACCCCTTCGCTTGCTTCAAGATTTGTGCAACTTATATTAGAAGAAAAATCATTGAAGCACTGCTGTATGTTTTTTGTTTGCTGAGCCAACTAGATATCGATAGTATACACTCCATTGACAAAGTCACCCAACACGTGGGTATGTATTGGAAAACAAGGATGCATCAAAATTATCTATGCAGTGGCTACAACGTGTTATGACAACTCAGATTAGCTTCCTATGAACTCTTGTTTACAAAGAAATCTGGAAACTTGCCAATCTGTTCTTCTGTAGTATGAAAGCTCCTTGTCTACGACAAATCGTTCCCAAAAGAACACCCTACAGGTACTACTAGCATGCCCCAACTGCTGTTCAGGTACCCAGTTTCTCTAGGTGTCGACTTATGACCAAGAAGGACCCAACATGCAAATCCAGGAGCTCAGGCTATCAGAGTACCTGAACATCATATTACAAACCACTGAAACACATCCCCAGTGCATGATCCTAGATTTTACTCGAGCTGTATGTGGTTCGCAGGTTGCAATTCTTTAGATGCATGTGTGATGAGCTTCACTACATGTGGCGATGTTCCGTGAGAGTTCAGATGCGCTAGCGGGTGAGAAACCTGTATGACGGCATGTCCTCGATTTGCTGAATATCTTCAAGTAATAGTTCCCTCTCAAGCTGGTGTCACGTAGATTTAATACCCGTCTGAAGTGAGATATCACAATTTGGTCAGGATAGAAGGTATTTGGTACGAACAATGTTCAAGAGATTTCACATTGAGCAATGGCATTCGTTGAAATCTATATAAGTGGCGTGCATGTCAAGCCACTTCTGATCTATCAGCTTAAAAGCTATGCAGTAAAGAATGACAAAAGCTCGATCATTTTCTGAACAAAAAACAATGGTTTGAATTTGATGTTGCATCTAGAGATACTTTTAAGAGTAGGAGTAGCCCTCACTAAGCTGATGTGTTAATCATCTAGAGATACTTCAGTTTAAAGAGTAGGAGCAGGTGAGCAGCCCTCACTAATTTGGCGTGTTAATCATTACACCTAAAGTGCCATTCGATGTTAAGGATATAAATTTCTACGCTATGGAAGTAAATTGAAAATTTTTGCCAAAATTTTGACTGCCCTCAGTTAATCGCACTGCATTAGAATAAGAGTGGAAGCCCGTAAGATCAGCTAAAAGGATAATGCTTTATTAACCAGCACTGACCCTAGTTACATTCATCAATGGCCGAAAATTGACACAGATCACTGCACAAAGCTACTGTACCGTACAACTCTTTTTGGGACAAAAGGTCCAAATATAGCATTTCTATAAGATTTCAAAATTTGCACATATGTAACAGTAAAATACTGACGGTGTTGAACTAAACTTGCTGGGTATTGTCTTACGTTTTCAGAGTTTGTGTTTAGTTAAGATTCTTCAGAGTCCATCGCTGCAGGTAGTCAGAATCCAGAGTTGGTGCGCTGATGTGCTGGGGCAAAACGCGTAATTGCCGGAAGCGCAACAGTAATCGCTCGGGTAAAAGTTAAGTTAGGATCCGAGTCAGTTAGTATTTGGTAGTTTGGATGGAGTCGATTAACCGGATATTATCTGTAAAGCTTTGCTATATATAGAGAAGAGAAAATCAGAAAATGCTGCGGTGGTTTTGCAGCACCAAAAGCCGATTTAGATCTTTGCCATATTTCTCTGTTCTTCTATGTTTTGCAGTTCTATGTTGCTCCTGAATACTTCATCGACAAAGTTCAGACTCTGGAAGAAACTGCACATTGGCAGAACAAAGAACAAGAAGCAAAGTTCAATCGGTGTATTCAACAATTGGTATCAGAGCATCTTCTCAGGTGCCATGGATCCGCCAAGCACAAGGAGGAGCACGATTCATCTGGGACCGACGTAGAGACGTCGTCTTCAAGACGAACACTGACAAAAGCTGGTGGGGTGCCGATTCAATACCCGATCCTCAATGACACCAACTACAGCCTATAGGCAGTGAAGATGAAGATAATGTTGCGATCTCTCGGCGTATGGGCAGCAAGAAGGAGTTCATCCTGTTGAGGAAGAGAAGGATCAGGGTGCTCTGGCTGCAATTGCGCAAGCTGTACCTGATTCTGTAATGATGGCAATTGCAGAAAAGGAGACAGCAAAGGAGGCTTGGGTAGCCATCCGAGAGATGCGAATTGGAGAGGATCGCGTCAAGAAAGCAAGAGGACTGGCACTCAAGAGGCAGCTAGATCGAATGATCATGCAAGACTCTGAAAGTATTGCAGATTTTTCACAGAAGCTCACTGGTTTGGTGGGTGAATTATGTGCTTTGGGTATGGAGGTGAAGGATGGCGTAGTGATTGAAAAGCTATTCAGTGCTGTACCGGATAAATTCCTACCCATTGTTGGCACAATTGAGCAATGGGGGGATTTATCTAGTATGACATTGACTGAAGCAATTGGCAGGCTTCGTGTGTTTGAAGAAACCATAAAAGGGCGACGCAATCGCAGAGAGGATGGAGAACATTTGATGTTTTCACGTGCTCAATCGGAAGCTTCATTTGTGAAAGAGAAGAAGGGAAGAGATACTCCCAGCATTGGCTTCAAGAGAGGAGGTGGCCGCTGCAATTTCAAAGGACATGGTCGTGGTTACACGGCTGGTCAAGGAGAAGATACAGAGAAAAGACCATATCGGAAGTTTGACAAGATGAAAATCAAGTGTTATAACTGCTCCGAGATGGGTCATTTTGCTTCGGAATGCACTAAACCAAAGAAAGAAAGAGTGCATTTCGTGGAGAAAGTTAAAGAAGATGATCCGGCCCTGTTAATGTTTGAAGCTTGTGAGATTCCAAACATGACAGATTCAGGTGGTGAAGTTGTCATGCTTAATAAAGAAGAAGTTGAACCAGAGTTGGTGCTTGGAGTCAAAGGCGAAGAATCCAGAGAAGTATGGTACCTAGACACAGGAGCTAGTAACCATATGTCAGGCTGCAAAACAAATTTTGCGAGGTTGGATACCTCTGTGACTGGCTCGATAAAATTCAGAGATGGTTCAATAGTGGATATTCAAGGCAAAGGGTCAGTGTTGCTTACAGGATCACATGGCGAGCATAAAATGCTTACAGGGGTTGTATTACATCCCTCGTTTGCGAACCAATGTGATTAGTGTGGGACAACTTGATGCAATTGGCTGCAAGGTTGTGATTGAAGGTGGTTGGATGAGGATCTATGATCAGGAGGGCAGCTTGTTGATCAAGACAAAGAAGACCTGGAATCAGCTTTATTCATACCAGCTGAACAGAACTGAACTAGTGTGTCTCTTGACAAGATATGAGCAGAAGGAGTGGTTATGGCATGCCAGGTTCGGGCATATTAACTTCTGAGCTTTGAAGAACTTGTCTCAGCAATCCATGGTGGAGGGAATGCCTCACATAGAACACAGAGAGTAGCTTTGTGAGGCATGCTTGGTAGGAAAGCAGAGACGTCAGCCATTTCTGCAGAAATCTTTATATCGAGCATAGCAGCCTCTGGAACTCATTCATGCAGACCTATGTGGTCCAATTTCTCCTCAAACACCAGCTGGGAATAGGTATTTTCTGTTAATGGTTGATGATTATTCAAGACTGATGTGGGTTGTCTTGATAAAAACTAAAGATGAAGCTCTAGCTGGATTCAAGAAAATCAAGGCGCGAGCTGAAGTTGACAGAAAACTCAAGGCACTTTGTACTGATCGCGGAGGTGAATTTGTCTCACAAGAATTTGATGATTTCAGTGCACAACAAGGGGTAAGAAGACTCCTTACTGCACCATATTCGCCACAGCAAAACGGAGTGGCCGAACGCCGGAATCAGACTATTGTCAGCACAGCTCGTTGTCTTCTGAAAAATAAAAGTATGCCTAGCTATTTCTGGGGTGAAGCTGTAGCCACTGCAGCGTATCTTTTGAACTGGTCTCCAACTCGGAGTGCAGAAGGTAAAACACCTTATGAGTTGTGGTACAAACGAAAACCAAGAGTTGATCATCTTCGAGTTTTCGGATGTGTCGCATATATTAAAGTGACAACACCAAATATCAAGAAGCTTGATGACAGAAGCATAAGAGGGGTGCTTGTTGGCTATGAAAGCGGTTCAAAAGCATACAGATGCTATAATCTGAAGACTGGCAGGTTGTTGGTAAGCCGGGATGTGATCTTCGATGAAAAGGAGTCTTGGAATTGGTCTGAAAAAGCAAGGATTGATTCTGGAGTTACAGAAGATATCTTTGCGATTGATATGAGTGAGAAGTCAGAGGTGGATCAAGAATTGCATAATCAAGTAGAACCGGTTGATCATTCAACATCATCCCATGAAGATGTAAGTGATCAAATAAATGAAGGTGATGCTAATCAATCATATGCAGACAGTGGATCTCCAATAGCCGAGATAGGAGACCAAGCTCAAGAATCACCAACATCAAACCCGGTAACATCAACAACTTCATTTTCTTCAGAAGAGAATCTGTGTTTCAGATCACTTGAAGATATATATAATGATACAACCGAGTTTGCCTCATATGAATATGATCTGATGTTGATGGTCTCTTAAGAACCAGCAAGCTTTCAAGATGCAATGAAGGAAGACTGCTGGAAGAAGGCTATGCAGGAGGAAATGACCTCAATCCAGGAGAATAAAACTTGGGAACTAGTGTCTTTGCCCGAGGGACAGAGAACAATAGGCTTGAAATGGGTCTACAAAGTAAAGAAAGATTCAGCATGAAAGATCATGAAGTATAAAGCACGCCTTGTAGCAAAAGGTTATGCACAGGAGCAAGGGGTGGACTTTGAGGAGATATTTGCTCCGGTAGCTCGTCTTGAAACAATACGACTACTTATTGCAATTGCGGCACATAGAAATTGGGAGATACATCATATGGATGTGAAAACTGTTTTTTTGAATGGAGAATTGAAGGAAGATGTGTATGTGTCGCAACCTCCAGGTTTTGTTGATTGACACAAACCTCAATCGGTTTTAAAACTGAGAAAGGCGTTGTATGGTCTTCGGGAAGCTCTAAGGGCTTGGAATTACAAGCTTGACAAGAGTCTGGAGTCTCTGGGTTTTAAAAGGTGTCCATATGAACATGCGGTCTACAAGAAAAACATTGCAAGTAATGTTATACTTGTTGGTGTATATGTGGACGACCTAATGATAACTTCATCATCTCTTGATGTGATTGTTGAATTCAAGACTCAGATGAAGAAGTTATTTAGCATGGAGTGACCTCGGACTGTTGAGCTATTATTTGGGTATTGATGTGAAACAAACAGCTCGTGGTATCTCATTATGTCAAGGAGGTTATGCAGCAAAAATAATCGAGCAAGCAGAATTGAAGGGTTGTAATCCATGTCATACACCCATGGAAAATTGCCTAAAACTCAGCAACCAAAGTGATGAGCCGGTTGTGGATGCAACCATGTACAGGAGTGTTGTTGGAAGCCTATGATACTTGGTAAACACTCGTCCTGACATTGCTTTTGCTGTTGGGTATGTAAGCCGATTCATGGAGAAGCCTACAACTCAGCATTGGGCTTCTGTCAAGCACATATTGAGGTATGTGAATGGAACTCTGGAACTTAGCTGTTTTTATGGCAAGAACGACAGTAAAGAGCTAGAGTTGGTTGGGTATTGTGATAGTGACTTTGCCGGCGATGTGAATGACCGAAAAAGCACTACTGGAATTGCATTTTTCTTGGGAGAAAATATAGTTATTTGGCAGTCACAGAAGCAAAGAATTGTGACGTTGTCATCCTGCGAAGCTGAGTATCTCGCTGCAACCATGGTTTGCGTGTTAAGGGATTTGGTTAGCTCGGCTATTAGCAAGTCTGATGGATGAAAAAAATGAGAAGTTTGAATTGAGAATTGACAATAAATCTGCAATATCGTTGTGCAAAAATCCGGTATATCACGAGAGAAGTAAACATATGGATACAAGGTATCATTTTATAAGAAAATGCATTGAAGATGGGAAGATTGAAGTTGATTATGTTAAGACGGAAGACCAGCTTGCAGATATGTTCACAAAGTCTCTTGGTCGGGTGAGATTTTCTGAGCTGCGACATAAATTGGGAGTAGTTGATGTAAAGGCTGCACATCAAGTTTAGGGAGGTGTAATGTTGAACTAAACTTGCTGGGTATTGTCTTACGTTTTCAGAGTTTGTGTTTAGTTAAGATTCTTCAGAGTCCATCGCTGCAGGTAGTCATCAGAGTCCAGAGTTGGTGCGCTGATGTGCTTTGGCAAAACGCGTAATTGCCGGAAGCGCAACAGTAATCGCTCGGGTAAAAGTTAAGTTAGGATCCGAGTCAGTTAGTATTTGGTAGTTTGGATGGAATCGGTTAACCAGATATTATCTGTAAAGCTTTGCTATATATAGGGAAGAGAAAATCAGAAAATGTTGCGGTGGTTTTGCAGAACCAAAAGCCGATTTAGATCTTTGCCATATTTCTCTATTCTTCTCTGTTTTGCAGTTCTGTGTTGCTCCTGAATACTTCATCGACAAAGTTCAGACTCTAGAAGAAACTGCACATTGGCAGAACAAAGAACAAGAAGCAAAGTTCAATCGATGTATTCAACAGAATGTATGGCTGTACCTAAAAATAGATTTAGGAACACCTTGGCTTAGCTGCAGAGGAAATCATGTCAGTCATTGCGCCAAAGAGGCACAGAGCCACATTGATAATTGCAATTGCAAAACCAGTTTCATAGTTCAGAAACTCTTCCCAGAGAAACATAAGAAAGTAAATATATCAACCAATCAAGACATACTGAAAAGTTCAATGAACAAACCTGCTTGAAGATCAAGCATCTGAATGAGCTTGAATGTAATGTTTACACCAGCTACAGAAATGGATAGTCCCACAATATTTTATCACCATTCTGCTTACAAAGGAGCTCCTGGAAGGATTTCTTGAAACAACCCAGAAAATTATCAAATGCAAAAAATGACCGCGTATCATTAAAACATGTCACGAGAGTAATCAACATTTTATTAATTCACTAATGTTATACATAATTTATACATTGGAATTAAGTACAACAATAATTACAACGATTGGAATACACAAAAAGATTACAATGAATTACAATCTAATTCTTAAGAAGACTCTTAAACTTCAAACACCTGAAACAATAACAACAAACACAAACATGTGTGTATATATATAAGCATATAAAGAGTTAGAAATTAATTGCCGTCCGACCCTTATATGTTTAGAGCACGCTCATCGAGATACTTGATCCGTTCGGGGCTGAACCGGCACCTCTCGCTAGTTAGGGTTTCATCATCCAGCTTCAATAAACCTGTTTTTAACAGGAAACCGTAGCCAAGCTCAAACAGTGGCCAAAAGATCACAAGGTAGAAAGGTAAAGTCATCATAGTAAAAGAGTAAAAAACCCAATGTAAAAGAGGATAAGAGCCGGCCACAAGCCAGCCAAGCACACTCTCACATCTAGATCATTCCCAACCTTTCAACCAAAACCACAAGCCATCAGGGAGCAAGCCAAAGCAACCCAGCCAGCCAAGCCTCATTCATTCCATTCCTCCCCAAAGCCACCATACACCACCAAACCACCAAGAGCAAGACAAGGAAGAGACAAGGAGCCAGGAAGTATCCAAGCTATAGGAGGCAACCAAGCCGGGAGGAGTAAACCAAGAAGCAAGGAGAACCGGGAGGACGAGAAGGAGGAAGCCAAGTATCGGGAGGCCAAGCCCCAACCTTCCACCATCTAGGAGCAAGATCACAGCACCATTTTGCTAACCCATCTTTAGCACAAGCGACTCAATACTCCATTCACCAAGTAAGACCACACAAACATTCCATTATTCGACCTCAGAGGTATAGAGTCAACATAGAGATCTAAGGCAGTGCTAGAAAAGCTAAAACAAGCTAGGTTTCAGATGGATCGCATTTAGGGGGTGGCGCCGTGCATGCCCAGCGAGCCGATGTACTCCCTGGTGTATATGGACTCACTTGGTATCGTCGCGGTACCTCCAACCCCAAATACTTCCCAGATATTCATCATCAACCCAAATTGCAAAAGAACAATATTGCTAAATCATACAACCTCTCATGACCTGAGCAATATGAGAATTATAGAAGGAAAACTGGGGGAAACCAGGGCCTTACCAAGCCTTGGCAAGGAGAGAGAGAGAGAGGAAGGGGGTGTTGGCAAGCAACAGAGGAGGCAGGCAATGGTGGCTCAGGGCGCGTAGACTGGGAGACAAGGGCCGGTCGGTAGAGCTCGACGGGGCGGGGCCTGAGGAGCAGGTAGGCCAAGTGAGGCGGCGGCCTAGGAACGGAGGGAGTAGATCACGCGGGGTCAAGCCAGGGGAAAACGGTGTGAGGCCGAGCAGGTCTAGGCCAAGGGGACCAGTAGCGTGAGGCTCGGGGGAGGCTGAGCCAGAGGAGGAGGTGGCCCCGGGGATGCGCAGGAGGCGACAGCGTCGACTCGGGCTAGAGGGCCGGGGCGTGGGGGAGGCCGCGCGAGGAGATGAAGCCGACGGCGACCGAAGGCTGGACGTCGGCAGACGGTGGGGGTGCAGGCCAGGAGGGGAGTAGCGGCATGGAGAGGGAAGAGAGAGACAGAGATGGAGAACCAGGCATTGAGGATAAGGCAGGGAGGATGGGAAAGAAAAAAAGAGAAGAAAAAAGAAAAAGGAAAAGAAAAATAGAAATAGAAATAAAGTAAAAGAAGATAAAATAAGAAAATAAAAAAAATGACAGATAAATAGCAATTCAAAGCAAATGAGGAAATAATGCTGGTATTAGAAAATGTAAATAAAAGCAAAAGGAGAATAAATATGAACGAATAAATAAATAATGAGGTAAATAATTTTAACAATTCTCGTAGTACTCAAAATATAAAAATAAAACCTTTATTCGAGTAAAAACCCGACCAGGATTTGATGTGCAGCAAGATTAAAATACGCCAATTAAAAATATGACAAGTTAAAAATATCCCAAATTAAAATATATCAAAATAAAAATGTGAAATTAAAAATAGCCCCAAGTCAAAATAAACCCAATTAAAACACAGCAAAATAAATATACCCTAGGTAAAATAAACAGCATACATTTAACAATTTATCAAAAGTCAGGAGAAGGTTGGACGTCATAAAAATGTCATCATTTAATATTAATTTGAACAATAATATTTCAAAATTTCATGAGTGGACATAGATCCGACAGGAGGTCATCTGCAACTATCGAGTGAGGACAATTTGTACCAAACTCCAGGCAAGCTTCCTTGATCATGTTTTGAATCAAGGTTTTATGAAAAATTAAATGTTAATTTTGCTATGGTCACGACTTGCATGTCAAAAACCTATCTTTAAATTAAAAAGGAGAAAGTGAGGATTTAAATGAATGGCGAGTAGGAATGGCAAGTCCAACTGAAGGAGCAGCTGGCTTGCATATATATTATTATGGTGGGTAGAGGGTGCTAGGGAGTTGGGATTTGCTTGAGGAGCCCTCTACATAGGTTATGATATAAGGATAAACCACTACACTCGGGCAATGAGCCATATAATTCGTATCGACCATAGTGCGTGGAAACGATCAGAAAAGATTGTCCTATGTTGGTGTTAGAATCTCCACACTAGGTATGAATAGATAACTAAGAGTGTGAAGCTGAGTATGCTGGGAGTCCTAGTGAAGGACACAAAAATCAGACCTAACGCTATATTTAAACGCCATGAGATGAGTACCCCGTTGTTAGTCAGAGTACCGTACTACGTTGTTAGTCGGAGTACAACTATTAGCTGCGAGTCGGTGGAACAGCCTAGGGAAGGTGTCCACGGCTCTAGTTAACAGGGTTGGAGATCTAATACCTAATTAATGATAAACATTATGGGTTCTCAATTGAGGTTGGGTTCACTATGCGTAAAGTGGTACAAACCTGCGCAGGGTCAAATCATGAATTCATGCCTCCTGGATTGGAGGCTACGGAAGCTAAGTCTGCCTCATATACGGGTGCTAGTAGTAATTTCTATAATTAAAATAGAAAACCCATGTTTTACTAATAAAACCAAATTTTCCTGAAAATGGATTTGAGAGGAGGAGGTTTATGAGATAGAGGTTAGTGAAATTTCATATGGTGCATTTTGTTATTAATGATTGCTGAGTACTTTTGTACTCACTCTTGCTAAATCCCCCTTTGTTTAGAGAAATGCTCTCGTGGACAAATATATGGTTGGGACACGGATCCCAATGGGTTAGACCACGAGGCATGGGATGAAGGTCATCTGCAGAATCAATACCATGAGGAGGTGGACTATCAGGGGGGCTAGATTGATGGTTATACAATGCATCAGCTTCCATCAGTCTTTTGGAATAGTTAGTATTTTTGTATTATATTTTTGTTGTACTTAGATCTCATGTATAAATAATGTACTGGACATGTAGCCTATGTGGTAATGGGTTGTAATAAATTTCTATTTCAGTCTCTAATTGTTATTCTGCTGCAACAATCTGAATACGGTGTATTAAATAATAAAGCATCAGGTGCGCTCGATGTTTTGATTATCTCAAAGTAATGGCGGTGTTACTATCGTTACTCTGAGCTAATTATGCAGGTTGCCGTATTTCTGCATAGAAATGGCCTTATTGATATGAATGAAAGGTCTAACCTATAAATATTAGCTCTATATTAGGTCTACCATATATGTTATGGTTTCTTTTCTCCACGATAAGGTCATTGTCTAAGGATCATTATCTGTTCAATCGCCAAAAATAAACGAGGCAGAGTTTCGTTTGCTAGTCCAACAGATAAGAACATTACATAAGCCCTCAGATTATTTCCAGATCTAGCTAAAAAAAAATGCATCGAAGGCTACATCAGAGACGTAGCCAAGCATTAGGAAAACTTGAGATGAATCTGAACCAACACTGGATCAAGGGATTTGTAGTTTTGTACTCACTGGATAGTGTTCCTAGAGAAGTATAGTAAATTCTCCAAAGAGATAAAGCCACTGCCCCTGTAATTCCAACACAACATATGATTTCACATCTAAAATTTAACTGACAAATTGTTTGCTAAAGGACACACATGGGAATAAAGGGAAAAGATCAATACCTGAAATATGTAGATGGATCTTTCCCTTGCCATCCCATCTCCTTCCACTGTTCTGATACTAGCTCTAGAAGTTCAGTTCCAGGAAAAGAAGCAGGCCAAAGGGCTTTCAGTGCTTCCTAATGGACAAAAGGTGTGATGAATGGGTAAGTAACCTCTCGCAGACCAGCCAGTGCATGTGATGACAAATTAGATAGAACTGAGGAAATGGGGCATCGAAATATATGCTCTAGATTGCCGTATCAAACTACAAAAGGAAAAGGGAAAACAATCAGATAGCTTTAGTTCTTTAGGGACCAGTAGCAAAAGAAACAATTAATAGTGACTAGGGAATAAACCATAAGCAAGCATGTGATGTTGCACTGTAGGATCAATGGCTAATTTACTCATGCAAAAAAATTATTTTCCCTATAAAAAGTTTTTGAACTATACCTATGGGCTACGGTGAGTCTAACTATACTGATGGATTGAATTATGCACGTCCAGCACTCCTGCATATCCAGTTGGTTTCGGTGTCCTTATACTCTGGACACTTTAGATCATTCTTTCTTCCAGTAATGCAAGCATGAGCACACAGCTGTTTTGTTAGGTATCTCAATGTATACTATGTCAACCCACGGGCCATCTTATAATCAGAGAACAAAGCTCATCACGACAAATTCAATAGGAATACTTTTTTTTAGATAATAGAAGAATACATCTCCCGGCCTCTGCATCATGAGATACACATAGCCAACTATTTATTACAAAAGGAAAAAAAATAAAAAAGAAATCCCATTACATGAAAGTTTAAACAAGCTAATACAGACGTGAAACCAAAAGCCTCAATCCGTGCATAACCTGTTATTAAAACGACATCCATGACTGATGAAGAGATCTCTAACCACGATCTCCAACATTTTGCATGCCGATAACACTCCATCTCTGACTTCTTGTCGCTGTAGCACGGACCATGATCGTAACCAGTTGGTGCAAATATAAATAACCTGCAACGGATTAGAGATTTTTTTCCCATTAAAAATCACATCATTCCGACATAACCAAAGTGACCAACACAAAGCAGCAGCTCCGACCAAACAGTGAGCCCTTAAATCTTTCCCAAACCCCAATAACCAATACCTAAACATATTAGGTATGCTACTAGGAAGTGGTAAATTAGAAGCCGTTTGTATAACGCACCATGCAAAGCGAGCAAAATGGCAGTCGAAGAAGAGGTGTTGAATAGTTTCCTCGTTGTTACAAAAACAATATTTTTTGTTACCAGACCAATTTCTTTTTGATAAATTATCTTTTGTTAATATCACCCCACGACGTAAGTACCAAAGAAAATTTTTTATTTTTAATGGCACCTTAAGCTTCCACAATTGTCGGTTTGTAACTGGGACCTCTTGATACATTAAGGCTGTATACATCGACTGAACAGAAAATTATCCATTCTGATAGAGATTCCATTGAAAAGTATCTCGTGCTGCTGCTAAATGTGAGCCAGTAATTTTTACAACAAGTTCATGCCAATCCATTAAATTATGGCTTGTAATGGCTCTACGAAAGGATACATTAAGTGGAACAGAGCACATTACTTCAGCCACCGTGGCATGCTTTTTTTGAACAATGTTAAAAAGTCGAGGGTATTGTGCACTAAGGGGGTTGTTCCCAAGCCAAACATCCTGCCAAAATCGTATTTGAGATCCATCACCAAGTTGAAAGGACCCAAATCTAAAAAAAAATGTTTGACTTTCATGATGCCAATCCAAAACTGAGAGTCCCCTGGCTTTTTTTCTACCTGTGAAAGAGTCTTATTCCCCATATACTTTCTTCTGAGGAGAGTTTGCCAGACACCATCATCGTTTAGCAGTTTGAAAAGCCATTTGCTAATTAAGCAGATATTTTTGACACCAAGATCTTGAATGCCCATGCCACCTTGATCCTTGGGTCGGCATAATATATTCCACTTAGTTAGCCTATACTTTTTCTTATGGTTATCACTCTGCCAGAAAAATCTGGATCTAAAATAGTCCAACCGTTTAAGCACCCCACGTGGTATCTCAAAAAAAGAAAGCATAAACATGGGTAAACTGCTAAGAATGGAATTTAGAAGTACTAAACGACCTCCAGCAGACAAATGTTTTCCCTTCCAACTGCTTAAGCGTTTTTCAAATCTTTCTTCTACCCCCTTCCATTCACTTATCCTCAGCTTTCTATAATGAATTGGTATGCCAAGATATCTAAAAGGAAAGTTGCCCAATCCACAACCAAATAGTTGGGTATATTGAGTCTCGAAATCCTTAGCAGCACCAAAACAAAATAATTCACTTTTGTGAAAATTAATTTTAAGGCCAGAAAGTTGTTCAAATGCGCATAGTAATAACTTCATATTTTTGGCCTTTTCGAGATCATGTTCCATAAATAAGATTGTGTCATCTGCATACTGTAGAATGGATAACCCATCATCCACTAGATGAGGCACCACTCCACCAATCAACCCGCTCTTTTTGGCACGTTCTAAAATAACAGCCAACATATCCGCGATGATATTAAACAATATTGGTGATAAAGGATCACCCTGACGGAATCCTTTTCGAGTCTGAAAGTACGGACCAATATCATCATTAACCTTGATGCCAACACTTCCTCCGGTAATAAAATTCTCAACCCACAAACACCACTGAGATGAGAATCCTTTCATCCTTAAAGTTTGATGAAGAAAGGACCACTTGACCTTATCATAGGCCTTTTCAAAGTCCACCTTAAAAATTACCCCATCTAATTTTTTCTTGTGCATCTCGTGAATTGTTTCATGAAGAATAATCACGCCATCCATTATATTCCTACCTGGCATAAAAGCCGTCTGCGTAGGATGTACAACATTTTCAGCGACCCTTATGATCCTATTGGTGCCAACTTTAGTAAAAAATTTAAAGCTGACATTCAGAAGACAAATTGGTCGATAATGTTGTATTTGCTTTGCATTTTTAATTTTTGGCAAGAGTGTGATAATTCCAAAATTTAGACTGAATAGAGGCAAGGCTCCATTGTGTAAATCTTGGAACATTGTCATTAAATCATTCTTGATGACTTCCCAGAACACTTGGTAAAATTCCGCTGGAATCCGTCTGGTCCAGGTGCTTTATTATGTTCCATTTGAAAAATAGCCTCTCTCACCTCATTCTCAGTGAACACCTGCGTGAGGAGATCATTTTCTAGTGTAGAAACTTGAGTGATGTCATCCCGACGAGGTTTAATCATTGAAAAATGGTTGATGTCCGGGGGTCCAAAAAGACCTTTATAATACTTGGTTATGTATTTCTTAAGCTTAACATCCCCAAATATTAGTCCCTCATCTTGCTCGAGTTGAAAAATCCGTTGTTTTCGATACTTACCATTTGCTACCAAATGGAAGTATTTAGTGTTATTATCTCCCTCGAGCGTATGTTTGACTTTCGCTCTTTGATACCATTTAATTTCCTCCTCACGTAACAATTGAGCTAGTCTCTCAGTATAGCGTTGTCTAAGAGAGATTTCTTCATTAGACAGCCCAAAGTGCTCTGATTTTTTATCAAGTTCATCAATAAAGTAGAGTAGCTCTTTCTTTTCTTTCTTGTAAGTTCCACTAATATTCTTTGCCCAACCCCGTAAAAGTTGTTTAAGACTTCTGATTTTAAATTGCCATCTAGATATGGATGTATTTCCCCTCTGTTCGTGGTGCCAACATTTGGAGACCATATCAAAGAAACCTTCCCTAGTGAACCATCCAAGTTCAGATTTAAACAATGGTTGGTTACCCCTGTGAAAGGTTGCTCCAGTATTGAGCAATAGTGGAGTATGATCTGAAAGGGACCTATCAAGAGCATTAACAGTTACAAGGGGAACTTCTGTTCCCAAGCTGTGCTCATCAACACCCGGTCAAGCTTTTCAAAAGTAGGGTTTTCCAAAGAATTTGACCAGGTAAAACTACGATTGGATAATGTGATTTCTCTCAGATCTAAGCTGTCAATGATAGCATTAAATAAAAAAGGCCACTGGGGATCAAAGTTTGCATTGTTTTTCTCATCTTGTCTCCTGATCATGTTGAAATCACCCCCTACCAAAAGAGGTAATGATTCTTTCTTGCAAGTATGAACTAATTCTGACAAGAATTTTTCTTTAAATTGGTTTTGTGCCGCACCATAAACGGCTACCAAAATCCATTGGAACCCATCATCCTTGTTTCTTAAGTGAAATTTCACATAGAAGTCTCCTTCATCAATAGAGCCAATGTCGAAAGATGACAAATTAACCCCTAGAAGGATCCCCCCAGATCGCCCACAGGGAGGCATACAATGCCACAAAAAGTCTTGTCCACCACAAAGGTGATTTAAACAAGATTTAGAAAACTCACTCTTGACTGTTTCAAGGAGTGCAACAAAATCAATGTGTTGCTCCTTGACAATTTCTGAAATGTACCTATATTTAGCCAAGTCACCGAGACCTCTGCTATTCCAAAAAAAACCTTTCATTTATGACCTTTCTTAGGTGGGCGACGAAGCGGAATCTTTGTCTTAGCAGTAGTGGACATTTTTTTACGACATACTGAAAATGGATCACTACATAAGTGATCTTTCCCCTTGTCCAACATTTCATCAGTTAAATCACTACATAAGTGATTGAGGGTAGTGGTATCAAGAGATTCATGATCCACATCCTTGGTAACATGATGAGTAGACTGATGTATATTTGATTTTTTCAATGATACCTTCAAACGATTCACTTCTAAATTTTTAATTAGCTTAATCGATTTTGCAACATCATCCTTAGATTTGCCCAAAGAAATACCAACATTATGCAAGTCAGAATATATACGGGAATCAGAAAAAGATAGAAAGGAAGTGATAAGAGTACCTTCGGGCACCTCCAAATTACGAATAGAAGCCCTGTACTTGGCCTTCTCCAAAGTATCCAAATCAGTTGTCGCCACTCCTCCTGGCACGGTGGGGGTGTTCAATCTCCCACATCTGCGAGGCCCCGTGGGGAGAGAATCCGTAGAGGTAAAGACTGCTAGAGGCCCTGTCACCTCAGACTGCAAGGGATAAGTGGCATTCTCCACCGGCACCATGAAAACATCACTGACTTTGGGAACTAACTGGCAGCCCTTATCACCGAGATAATTGTTGATGCTAGTTGTCTTATCTGCTACTTTAGTAATATCACCACCACCCTTTTCAGTAAAGGCACCAGAAACAATACCTCCGAAGGAATTGCGACTAGGAAGGTGATCAGCTGCATCAGAATGAGTACTATCAGCTTCACACTCGGTTGCATAAGCATTACTGATAAAACCAACATTAATTTTGACAAAAGAAGTATCATCAACCGCTGCAACAACAGCCTTTGGAGCTTGGAGAAAGTCGGTTGTAGCAGCATCACTGGCAAAAAAAGCAGAACCAACAACAGAAGTAAGATTTCCCACTGAACTTAGTTGAGCTTCATCAATAGCAGTTGCACACTCAGCTACATTTTCATTGCCGACAAAATCAGCAGGGATTGTAACAAGAGGCGCAGATAATAAAGAAGAATAAAGATCATCGATGCTCTTCAGAGGAACATTCCCTTGCATTGAACCAGGACAGTGTGCAGTGACAAAATAATCATTATTATCGACAAAAGCCTCAGAAACACTGGGATTTTTGGCTGAAGGAGCAACATCAACAGAATCAACAAAAGTGGACAAATCAGTTGTAACCCCAACAAAAAGAAGAATAAAATGTTTTGCATCTGGAGCTCGGGAAGTGTCTTCTATCGCAGTATCACCAACAATGTCTGCCAATGTAGGCAGTTTGGCAGTAACAACAACAGTAGCAGGGTCAACTAAAGCTTCAACATCAATGGACAACTCAGGTGTAGCGTCGTGCTCATCATTACTGAGAATTTCTATAAATCCATCTTTATCAAAGACCGGCTGCGGACATAACTTCACATGATTCTTCAAAGCATGAACCCCCACATTATTTGCCGAGTACATAGGAATATCATCATGTGACCCAGATGGTGCACTAGATGATCCCTCCTAATTAGTTTTAGGCCTTTTACTGTCTCTATCCTTCATGTCCGCATCTTCTTGCATATGTTGATCACCTTTACCTTGATCCTCCCCATCAGGATGATCCAGGCCATCATGATCCAATTGATCTTTGCTTTCCACTACAAAAAAGATCTCATAAAGAGCATCACCAACACAAATGTCGGTGCTGTCAGGGACCAATCTTGCATCTGTCACAGCTATGTGTAGGCGCACAATTCCCTTTTTTCTTGTACTCACCCTATCCACAAATTGTGTTGCACCTATGATGGAACCCACTGCACACAATGATAGATAATCCCGAATCTCATGAGGAACACCATAAACTTGCACCCAAATTTTTTGCAGCAGCAATTTGGCATCCGCCTTCTGAGTCCATTCTTCAAAAAACATGACTACCCCATCCTGGTTTTTCACCTTTATTTCACCAATGCTTGTCATCCTCAACAATTCAATCTTTGATGGAAAAGGTACCAAGAAAGAATTCTGGCCATGATCTTTAACTTCCCATTGCCACTTAATAGGGATTACCCGTTGGAGTTCCTCATGCATCCTGTCAACAGTCCAATGACTCCCTACAATACGAACCAAAGCAGTCTTGTTATTGTCGATGCGGGGCTTCTTATTTCCTGAAAAAGGAATTTGGTAGAAACCAAGACCATCCGCCGCATATCCACACAAGTTTGCTGTAGGTTTTGGTAATTTTAATAGCGGACACTTGCTAGCAATGTGTTGATCACTCTCGCAAATGTCACACAGCACCATAGCTTGACAATCTGTGTGAGAATGACCTTTTTCCGACAACGAACAAAAAGCTTTGGTGTTGTCCCACTTCCGAGAGCTTGTAAACTGAGCCGTCGAAGATGATGGTGCTACCAATGCCGATATCTGCACAGCACTAAGTCCCACATCAGATTGTGTGTTAGTCATCGTGGGCGGCATCAAGGCGCCATCAGAAGTACCACGACCGCGCCCACTAGACACAATGCTATGCCTTGCGCCGAAACGCCCCTGCCACGGCCGGAAAAACGAGGTTGCCATCGAGCTCGTCCCCAGTTGTGCAACCCCTGACCATGATATATGTGTGCTCGTTTTACGATATAACAATATGGGGTGTCTGAAATAGCAGATTACAGTCCCACAAAACAAGCACGTCGGTGGTGATATCATTCATAGTTCATACCTGATTCTCTCAAGTCTCAATTCGAACTATCATACGGCACCTCTATCCAGTTCTGTATTCTTTGCAGGCACTCTTCCTACAACAGAAAGTAAAAAAATACCGTCATTCGTGCAGGAAGCTTAAAAGTACTAAGTCCTGAAGGCTACCACATAACATGCCAAATCCATAGAATTAGTCAAGAAAAACTACTCTGTGTTAACCATTGTACCAAAAAACAATATGGTGAGAATTGTCATGGCTCAATTTTCGTGTTCTTATAATTCACAAACAGGGCATACCGCATACAGGGATCAAACATGCCATAAGCCCCAAGCAGAAGTCTAATGAAACACAACAATTGCTTTGTGTGCCCTGGCTCTCGTTGTGATTTCAGTAATCGTTTGCATTCATACTTCAAAACAATCACATTATGTCATTCCTAAATGCTACAAATGCCGGGAGAATGGGCATGGCATGAAAGACTGTCCAAATTCTGTTTTCTGTTCAATTTGTGGAAAGGATAATCATCTCACATCTTTCTTTGCCTGGCCTAGACAAACCAAGCCTATAGCTAAGTTTGTTGGGTATGCTACTAGTGGTCTTGGATGTTTACTAATTCAGAATACAAAGGCAGTAAATCAGAAGGAACAGGTTAATCCAATGGCCCTTATCACTGTTAGGAATGGGAATCTCACTGATAAACAAGTGGAACAAGGGTTCACTGTTCACCCAGAATTTTGCTTGGAAATGGGAGTGGCATGCAAAGAATAATGGTCCTGGGTTTTATCTGATGAGATTTCCCTCTAAGGCAAAACTAGAGGAATTGTCTAATTTTCAGTTCTTTAAGCTAAAGGGGATGGGGGGCTTCTGTACAGGTATCTGGGTGGACTAGGGTAAACAATATCGGGATTATCGGCTTGAATATCTTGATAATCGACCGTATCGAGCCGGCTCGGCATTTGAAATCGGTCGGTAAACCGGTCCAATTCAAAAAAATTATGCTTCGTAAACCGGTCAAAAACCGGTGAAAATCGATGAAAATCACTCAAAAAATCAGCCACCAAAAGGGTCCAATTGGTCGGTCGATTATCGAGGAAAATCAACCGATAATCGGTGAAAATCGATTTTTATTTATTTATTTTAAAAGTTTGATTTCGAAACCCTTCGATTTTCGATCGATTTTGAACGAAAATCGGTACCGACCGGTGGGCGATTTTCAAGGTCAAATTGATAATGTAAACCCTGGGGTGGACTCATGAAGCAATGGCTAAGGGCAAACTTCACATAGTCTGGATTAGAGTGATTGGGGTTCTTGACACAATGAAGAATTATTTTGCTTTATATGAAATTGGTTCCTCTCTTGGAGTAACAGTTGATATGGACACAGTCAGATATCATGATTTGGTGAGAATCAAAATGGGGGTGACAGATCCCGCTAAAATACTTGTTTCTTCAATTGTAACGGCACCTGATTTGTTACACAATATGAGATATATTTCTAGATAGAGTCAATTGTAGAGGTAGGATGGTCTTATTGGAGGAAAGAGGCAAGCTGAAATTCAGACACCAAAGATAACAGATGATGCAGGGATAGAAGATAACACATCGAAGAAGAAGAAGAATGTAACAACAACTGATACTGAAAGATCAGGAGGGACAAAGGTGGGTAACAATATCACTCACAAAGGAAAACATATGGCACTGATAAGTACAGAGATATCCATAATAGATCCAGGACCTATGTCAGGGGACATGTCATCTCATATCAAGACAAATTAGAGATTGGTTGAAGAGCAGATTGAGAATGATAGGAAAATGGCCGAGGAAATGCAACAAGCAAATGCAAAAAGGAAACAAGAGATACCACAGATAGATGAAACATGTGAGAAGAGCAAGATACAATCGATGAGCTCTATTGAAAAGAGGAAAGATGTTGTAATCAATCAAAATAGCTTTCATGCTCTTGCAACAGAGGAAGTTGATCAGCAGAATCATGATGATCGATGTTCACAATTCACATGTGGATTTGGGTGATCAAGAGAGGCTGAGGTTCATAGAGAGTGAAGAGACTAATGATTCACAAGATCCAGAGCAATTTGCAAAGATTGTGAGACTAATGATTCACAAGATCCAGAGCAATTTGCAAAGATAGTGAGAGTAGAATTACATGACTGTCAAGAAGAGGAGGATAGATCTAATCAGAACAAGGACTTTTTGTACAATTAAAACAAGCAAACTGATGATATACCACCCCTCAGAAGATGCACCAGACTCAAAGATAATGAAGATAAGAATGTGATGGATAGGGCCAGGAAAGAATAAAAGCCAAAAACATGATAGATGGAGGTACAAACAGCTTACCTACAGTATTATCTTCTTCTAATGCTTCTTTATTCCGAATTGCTAATACCATTGGAGTAAATCTTGGTTGTGCTCTTGATCTAGTAGATTCAAATATTGAGCTGCTTAAAGATCTAGAAAAGGCTAGAGTTAACTTATTTATGAGTGACAAAATTAAACTACATGATAACCATGGTGAGGACAAAGCAGGTCAGGATGTACCTGATTCTGTAGGTCTTTAGGAATTATGGTCTGACGAGGATGACGGTTTGATGGACTTAGAAGAAGCCTGTTTGGGGAAATTCCAACTGGTATCCTCTAAGAAAAATCCAATAAAAAGGGCTGACCTGAGAATTTTTCGGTGATATCTTTGGTTAGGAGCAAGAATAGGGGAAAAACTAAAGTATCTTAATGAAAGGTTTAATCTGGAATATTAGGGGAATAGGTGTGAGGACCCTCCCCCTAATCCCTCCATCATTAGAGCATAAACATAACATGAGCATCATCATTAGTCTTAATAATGCATTAGGAATTACTACTTAAGCATGAACATTCATTAGCTAGTCAATTGCATAAGCAAAGCATATATGCATACCTGTATGCAGCATTGAAGTGGAGGCATGAAATGGTAAAACAGTGCATGAGTAAAGGAGTAAAAGTAGAATGGTAAAAGAGTAAATAACCAATGCAGTCAAAGCTAGCAGGAGATGCATCCCCTTTCTTTTATGCACCAGACCCGAGAGAGCCAAAGCTGGCCATGGATACAATGCATCTCACCCCAATATCTCACCAGTCGGTACATGCCTCAGCATGTTTTTCGGCAAGGCCAGCAAAAGAGCTAGCCAAGTGCAGCCCCCCCTTTCCTCATTTCCCACAACCAAGGAACCTCAAAGTCATCCAGGCATCAATGTAGTTTTCCATTGTTTCCAACCTAAAGCAGCCAACCAAAACCGAAGCAAAGGAGCAACAAGAGGAGCTGGTCCAGAGAAGAACCAGCAAGGAAGGAGCCAAAAGGGTAGCCAAATCAATAGAAGGATTCAGCCACCTCATCTACACCCACCTCAACTCCAAAAATCAAATTAGCAAGAACCTCAAGTAAGCCATTTTCTGCCAGTAGAGTAGTAGAAGTAGAATAAGGGTAGTAGGGTGGGTAGAAGAAGTGGTCTCAGTAGGGAGAGCTCTGGTAGATCACGAGGAAGCGTCCTAGTCAAGCCAGTGTGACATCCTCGCCCCCAACCTAGAGCCAACCCTAGAATCATCCTTGACCCTTACCTATGTTAATCTTACCTCAAGAAGTCAAGAAACCAGTAGAACCAAGCTGAGAAAGCTCAAAAATTAAAGAAGCATAAAAATCCATTTTTCTGAGCTAGGGTTAGCTCATGGATTCAGCCAGGGAAGTAGCCGAGTATAGGGAAAAAGTAAGTAGCTGCGGTCAGGAGAAGTAGATCGACACCAGAGAGGAGAAGTGAGTGAGCTTAGCTCCAGTCGGTAGATGAGGAGGAAGGGAGGAGCGGCCAAGCATAGTCGGCAGGAAGGGGTAGTAGTAGAAAGGAGAGGTGACGGAGTAAGTGAGGCAGTCGAATGGCTAAGATTAGCAGGCTTCAGCCAAATAACCGAGAGCAAGAAGGTTTCAGCCGAATGGAGATAAGAGATAGAGAGAAAAGAAAAAGGAAGGAATGGCAGTAAAGTAGTAAAGGTAGAAAAGAAGAAGAAGAAGAGAAAAGAAAAGAGAAATGGAAGAAAAAAGTGGAAAATGGAGTGTACCTGCATGCATTTCATCAATAGCATCAGTAGTTGCATTAAGTGCGTAAAAGAAAATATAGTAGCAATGTAGTGCATGTCATGTAACAATGAATATCAATTTCATTAAATGATAAAACTGATTAATGGGAAATATTGGATGTTGCAACTCATATTTAATAAAATATCGTAGATTAATGTAGTGTGATTTTTCAGGATCAGAACAGAACCCCTCGGTCACCCAGAGCCTATTTTCGAGCGAGGCAGAACGTTCCAAGTTTATTCCAGGCAAGCATCCTTTGATCATATTTTATTAAATATTTTACTACTTTTATGAATTACCTTTTCCATCATTGCATTGGAAATTATATTTTCAAATTGAAAACGTGAAATTGGAGGTGTTGGGTTAAATGGATGGATGGATTGGCAGGTGAATGGTTAATGAATGGTTAGAATTGTTGATGGGGTAGTATGTATAGTTAAGGTGTTGGCGTGTGTTACTTGGGTGGGTAGAGGATGCCGATAAGAAGGATGTCGCCGGTGGAGTCCTTTACAGAGGTTATCATATAGGTTAAAAATCAACTAATATTGGGCATTGAGTTGTAAAATTAGTACCAACCATGGTGTGTGGAATCGGTTAGAAAAGGTTGTCCTATGATGGTATTAGATTATCCACAATGGGTAAGAAATTAGAGTCATGCTGGGATATACCGGTTTGACCAGGGGCTTGTGGAAGAAATGGTTTGGGGGCGGTATATTTGAAGCCCGGTGGGTACTACTGGATTAAGTCAGGGTACAACTATATCTGGAGGTGGGGTAGCCTGGGGAGGTGTACCCATACTCGATGCAGGATGGAGAACTAATACCAGATTAGTGATAAATGTTCTGTGGCATCTCTTGTGGGTGTCCCTGTGGGTAAAGTGGTACAAACCTGCGCAGGGTAAATCTTGAATTCAAGCTAGTCTCTTGGATTGGAGACTACAGAAGGCTTATGCTGTCTCATATACAATATTAGTAGTGTATTTGACAAATCTAAAATTTGCAACCTTTAAACTAAAATATATTTCTTACAAAGGTATTTTGGATGGGAAGGATTGATAGCATCTAGGCCCCCTCAATTTTCATTATCTTATTTTATTATAGTTTTGGTGTTGATGACTAAGTTAATAATGCTTAAGTTTTGAAGAGCATGTGCTAAAATCAATGATGAAGCAAGATGGACTAACAAAATTAAGGTGTTCTGTTACTAGTTTATGACTTGGGAGTTGATTCAAGTCAAATAGCTAGGATTATTTTCGTTTTGGCTGTACTAAAGGGGGACTTTGTACAAGTTAGCAAATTGGATCATAAGGCAAAGACAAAATTAGATTGCTCGGAGTAAAAAACTCTTAGTCATTGCTCATTGAATCAATATTCTCCCTCATTTCAATAGTATAAATATGCGACGAACTAAAATTCAGCTGTCCATTTCTTAAGTCTGTTGCATACATGGCCAAAATAATTTTCAGTCAAAAGCTACTTTAATCCTGCATTGAAAATCTTCCTTGTCAAAACTCCTATCAAGGTATCTACTCATCGGACCAAACTCCTTATTTTCACATACTTTAGTCAATGGTGAAAATTCCTTGAAGATATCTTGCAACCAAGTGTTTTTCTGTGTATGACGGACCAAAGTTTTTGGTCCGGCATACATATAAAGTCATACTCCTTCAACAGACCAAAAACTTCTCATATTTCCATCTATAGCGGACCAAATATTTTTAGTCCGGCACTCATTCAGATTATAAGCCTTTTTGCCGGACCAAACCTTGGAGCTCTATTTATTAATTCCATAGATAGATATACATTCTTATTTGAAGGATTTTTCCTTTGTTGACGGACCAAATTTTCTTGTTTAAAATTTTAGTCCATTGCTAAAGCTAATCGCTTGGATAAACTTATTTTTTTGTCAAAAAGGTCCTTGGCTACTGATCTTAGATATTCCCATGTATGACGGACCAAATAATTTGGTCCGGCATACATGTAACTCAGTCATTCCTTTGCCGGACCAATCTCTCTGAAACTCCCTTGTATAACGGACCAAATTTTTTGGTCCGTCGTGAATGTCTTAAATTGGTCCGTGATACACATGATCAGTATCGTTAAGTTCTGTTGTTCAGTCCGTTGTAAACGTATATTTTGATATTTTCTTGATATTCTGACACGTCTAACGACTACAGTGGTAGGTGCAACAGCTATATTCATTCCAAATGACTATATAAGCATTTCCTGAGCCATTTACCACTAAATAGAATGAACTCCTTGACCTTTTAGCATTCAAAATAACTCTCATTCTCAAAAGGAGTATGTGCTTCACTTTCAAACTCAAAATCCTCATCATCTCTAAGTGTTTTAGCTCCAAGCTTCAGTCTAGCTGTGTGATTTGCGAGTGAACCAAGAGACAACTTGTGCAAAGTTTATTACTCTTGGATCTTAGTGATCCTAGACAGCTTGGAGGAAGTGAAAAGTGCGACCTGTCCAAAGGTGATTGTGGAAGGCCACTGTTGTTGTGAAAGGTTTGGAGCTCACCTCACTAGAGTAGTGAAAGAGTCTCCTGAGTGATCACCAGAGCTACTGCGACTAGCTTTAGAGAAGCAATACTTCGGAAGAAGTGCTTCAACGTGGAGTAGGAGTGAGACTCTGAACCACGGGATAAATCTCTATCTCATTTGTGCTTTATTTCACTTTGTTGCTTTCGCTGTTATCTGTATTTGCTTTTTACTTCTGTCATATATTGTACTGAGTTATTCTCATAAAGAGAATAGCAAATTTTTACTAAGAAGTTAAAATTTGCAAAAGTTGCCTATTCACCTCCCTCTAGGCCAACTAGTTCCTTCAAGTAGTATCAGAGCTTGGTTTACCTTTATTAACTTAACTAGCTTTGGTAAATGGCCGAGGGAAATGTATCCGCAACTGTTAGTATTGGTAGAGTACCTATTTTTGATGGTTCTAATTATGCTTATTGGAAAATTAGAATGAGATGTTATTTAGAAGCTGTTGGGTATGATGTGTGGAGGGTTACAGAGAAGCCTTTGCCTCCTCGTGTCATGCCCGAAGGGCAATCTGTGTATGGTGAACCCGCTCCTGGTGAGATTCAAAATATGCAGTATGATGCTCAAGCTAGAAATACCATATTTTCCTGTCTCGGCTTAGAAGTTTTTGATAGAGTAAGTAATCTTACTTCTGCTTATGACATATGGACAACATTGCAAGAAATCCATGAAGGTACTTCTGATGTAAAAGAGGAAAGATATTATGTTGTTCGAGAAAATTTTGATCAATTTAAAATGCTTCCTCAAGAAAATGCTAATGACATGTTCTCTAGGCTAAACCCTATTGTCAATGAACTAAAAGGCCTAGAAACTAAAATTTCTGATGTTGAGATATGCAGGAAGATGATTAGATTTCTTCCTCGAGCGTATCACAGTTTGATCACATATCTGTCCAATAGTGGTGATCTCAAGAGGCTTACTCCAACCGAGCTACTAGGTAAAATATCTGCTCATGAGCTCACATTAGCCGAAGAAGATGCTCCAAAGAAGAAATCTATTGCACTCAAAGCCAAGGGAGTTGTACAAGACTCATAAGACGAGGATAATGATGAGTCAAGTGAGGATGAAGATGTGAAGAAGTTAGCTCTACTCATGAGAAGAGCTAACAAAATCATGAGAAGAGTTAATTTCAAAGACAAAGGAAGGTCAAACTCTTACTACTCAAAGAAAAATCCTTTTGCTAATGTTATATGCTTTGAATGCAATGAAAAGGGACACATAGCTGCTCGGTGCCCCAACAAAATCAAGAAGAAGAGCAAGTACAAGAGCAAGGATGATGAGGATGAGGAGAAGACTCATGAAAAACCCAAGAAGAAGTTTTTCAAGAAAGGCTACTCCAAGAAATTAGCAAAGAAAGGAAAAGGAGAAGCTCACATAGGAGAATGGATCACTGATGAAGAAATTCCTAGTGAAGATTCATCCTCGGATGATGAAAATTCAAAGTCAAAGGGGCTAGCTGGACTTGCCTTAGATGAGTCAACTCCACCACCATCTTCATTTCCTCTATGTCTGATGGCAAGATCGGATGAGGAAAAGGTTAGTGACTCACCTTCTTATGATGAGCTAGTAGAAATAGTTGAAGAGCTAAATAATGCTCTGCATGATAAAGCAAATTCAACAAGAGCTCTTAAGAAGACTATTGCTGGCTTGTTTAATGACCAAAAGATACTAACAGACAAGTATGATAAGCTTATGCATGAACATGAAAAGTCTGTACAAACTCATAATGATCTAGTCACAAGTCATGCTTTGTTTGTCAAGAATCATGAAGATTTGCAGACCAAATATTATGAGCTTGAAATTGAAAATGAAATGCTAACCAATAAGTCTAAACATGTTTCTTTATGTGATGCATCAATTTCGTGTGACTAACTTAAAGATGAAATCATGACCTCTAGTTTTTCTGATGATTGTAATGAAAATTGCAAATATGCTTCCTGTGATAAGGAGCTTAAAACTGGAAATGAAGAACTAAAAGCCAAGGTAGCCAAATTTGATAAAGGTTTAGAAAAATGCTTTCTAGGTAGTGCTACTCTTGACAAAATTCTTGTTGAACAGAAATCCAACTTAGGCAAAAAGGGCTTAGGGTATAAACCCAACAGCTTGCTCAAGAAAAATGGATCAAACAATTTCGAACAGATTTTTGTCAAGAAGAGCACTTAATGCTATTACTGTCATAAATCAAATCATGAATCAAAAAATTGCTATCTTGCAAATGTTTCTCATGCCAAAAGGGGTTGTATGGTGGATGCCCATTACATGCTATTTAAGGATTTTAGGGGCAAAATGAATGTAAAATATGTGATCCCTCAAATCTTGATAAGAAACTTAAAGTTGTCTGGGTACCTAAGGCCATATTGTTAAATCCTTTTAGACCTACAATTGCTGTAACTAACACCAAAGGACCCAAAAGTATTTGGGTACCTAAAGTTAAGAAATGAATTTGTAGGTGAACTATAAAAGTGGAGGCAGACATTGGGTAATTGACAGTGGCTGCACTCAACACATGACCGGGACCTCAAGAATGTTCACTTCAATTGAAGGAGAAAGTGATCCAAGCCACAAAATCACCTTTGGAGATAATAGCAAAAGAAAGGTAAAAGGTCTTGGTAAGATTACTATATAAAATGATCACTCTATTGACAATGTTCTTCTTGTTGATTTCTTAAATTTCAACTTACTATATGTTGCTCAATTGTGTGATCTTGGATTCCATTGTAACTTCTCATCTGATGGAGTAACTGTGTTTGATAAAAATGAAAAGCTTATATTCAAAGGTTTCAGATTTCAAAATCTCTACTTAGTAGATTTCAAATCTAACTCCTCATGCATCTCGACCTGCCTGTTAGCTAAAGTTTCTCTTGGATAGCTTTGGCACAAACGTCTTGGGCATGTAGGTATGTCTAATCTCAAAAAGCTTTTCAAAAATGAGTTAGTGGTGGGTTTGAAAGATGTTAAATTTGAAAAAAATAAGCTATGTAGTGCTTGTTAAGCAGGCAAACATGTAGCTAACTCTCATCCAATCAAAGGTATCATGCCCACCTCTAGACCACTTGAGATTCTGCATATGGATGTATTTGGCCCCACTTCATATGCTAGCATCGGTGGTAACTCATATTGTCTGGTAATTGTTGATGATTTCTCCAGATTCACTTGGGTATTCTTCTTGCATAATAAAAATGAAGCTGGAAAATTTTTCAAAACTTTTGCTAAAAGGGCTCAAAATGAATTTGATTGTCCCATCAAGAAAATAAGAAGTGACAATGGAGCTGAGTTTGTTAATACAAATATTATTGAATTCTGTGATGAATTAGGAATTAAGCATGAACTTTCTGCCACATATACTCCTCAGCAAAATGGTGTGGTTGAAAGAAAGAATAGAACTTTAATTGAAATGGCTAGGTCTATGCTAGATGAATATGATACTTCTGATACTTTTTGGGCTAAAGCTATCAATACTACTTGCCATGCTGTAAATAGACTTTATCTTCATAGATTGCTTAAGAAAACTCCTTATGAATTGTTGGTAGGTAGAAGACCCAATATATCATATTTTCGTGTATTTGGTTGTAAGGTATATATCTATAAAAAGAGAACTCATTTGGGTAAATTTCAAACTAGATGTGATACAAGCATCATGCTAGGACATTCTTCTAAGTCCAAAGCATATAGAGTATTCAATAATTCAACTGGCCTAGTAGAAGAAACTTATGATGTAAAATTTGATTAATCTAATAGCTCACAAGGTGAGCATGAGAATTTAGATGATGTAGGTGATGATGGATTGGTGCAAGCAATGAGAAAGATGAAAGTGGGTGACATTAAACAAAAGGAAGATAAGGATGAATCTCCTACACAATCAATGGTGCCACATGATGGAACCCAAGAAAAAGAAGAAGAAAAGGAACAAGATCGGCCAATCATCATCAAAAGTCACCATGCCATTGATAAGGATCATCCCACAGACCAAATCATTGGTGAAATCAGTAAGGGTGTCCAAACTCGTTCTAGACAAGCTTCTTTTTATGAACATTACTCTTTTGTCTCTTGTATTGAACTTAAAATAGTGGAAGAAGCTCTAGAAGATGCTGATTGGATAATAGCTATGGAAGAAGAACTTAACAATTTTGAAAGAAACAAAGTTTGGAGCTTAATAAAACGCCCGAAGGATCACAGTATTATTGGTACGGAATGGGTGTTCCGAAACAAGCAAGATGAAAATGGAGTAGTAATAAGGAATAAAACTAGACTTGTAGCTCAAGAATTTACTCAAGTAGAAGGGCTGAACTATGGAGAGACCTATGCCCCAGTGGAACGTCTTGAAGCTATTCGGTTTCTTCTTGCCTTTGCTACTCATTTCAATATCACTCTTTTTCAAATGGATGTGAAAAGTGCATTTCTTAATGGATTCATTGATGAAACTGTTTATGTTGAGCAACCACCTGGTTTTGAAGATTTAAACTTGCCAAATCATGTGTACAAATTATCTAAGGCACTCTATGGTCTAAAACAAGCTCCTAGGGCATGGTATGAGCATCTTAGAGATTTTCTACTTGATAAGAACTTCAAAATTGGGAAGGTTGATCCAACATTGTTTCTAAAAGACATCAATGGAACATTAATGATTTGTCAAATATATGTAGATGATATCATTTTTTGGAGTACTAATGATTCTCTTTCCAAAGAATTTGGTGACATGATGGCCAAAGAGTTTGAGATGTCTATGATTGGGGAGCTGTCATTCTTTCTAGGATTCCAAATCAGGCAGTTAAAAGAGGGAACCTTCATTTTACAAGAAAAGTACACCAAGGGCCTCCTCAAGCGCTTCAAAATGGAAGAATGCAAGACAATAAAGACTCCCATGGTAACTAATACTCATCTTGATCAAGATGTGGGAGGTAAGCTTGTTGACCAAAAGCTTTTTAGATCTATGATTGGCTCATTACTGTACTTGACAGCATCTAGGCCTGACATCATGTTTAATGTTTGTATGTGTGCTAGATTTCAGGCGCACCTAAAGAAATTCACTTAAGTACTGTACAAAGAATATTTAGATATCTTAAGTTTACTTCTAGTATTGGTTTATGGTACCCTAAAGGTGCTCCATTTGAGCTTCTTGGCTATTCAGATTCTGATTATGCCGGCTGCAAGATTGATCGTAAGAGCACCTCAGGGGATTGTCATTTGCTTGGAAGATCTTTAGTTTCTTAGTGTTCTAAAAAGCAAAATTATGTAGCTTTGTCCACTGCCGAAGCCGAATATGTGGCTGCAGGCAGTTGTTGTGTTCAAATTCTATTCATCAAACAAATATTTCTAGATTTTGGGATAAAGTTTGATGAAGTGCCTCTGTTGTGTGATAATGAAAGTGCAGTGAAAATAGCAAATAACCCGGTCCAACATTCCAAAACTAAGCATATTGAAATTTGACATCACTTTATTCGTGATCATGTTGCTAAAGGAAATATTATACTTAGTTATGTAAGAACTGAGGACCAATTGGTTGATATTTTCACTAAACCACTTGATGAGGCCAAATTCTCAAAATTAAGAAATGAACTGAATATCATTGCATATTCAAATGTTGTTCGATGATGTCACACTTAGGGGGAGCAAGTTTGCCTGCTATACATCCCTTGATACCCAATGTGTGAATAAATAAATAAATTCAAATGTGCTGAATTCAGAATAAAATGCTTCTTTTCTAAATTCAAATAAATCTCTTAACTAAAAATGAGAAAATGCTGCTATAAGACTTACCTTACTATGCTTCTTTCTTATCCAATCCAAAATATAGTAACTAAGTCAAAATCTATGTTCTCCTCAAATTTGGTGGCAATATTTAGCTAAATTTCTCTATTCAGCACTTGAGTCCTTCAGCCGAGCTTAAGTTGCAATTACTTATGTTCATTTGAAAATTAGACTCAAACATTCCCTGAGAACTCAATTCTTCCAGTTTATTTCTTTTTGTGTTGGTTTGGTTGCTAATCTTAGCTATATCCCTTATTTCTAATCTTCAGAAACATAATCATATTGCAGACTAAGATCAATTGAAGTAAAATGGCAAGTACCCTTTTGCGACGGACCAATCTAAAAGCAAACAAAAATTAATGCACACCGGACTAAAAATTTTGGTCTGGCATTAAAGGAAGTTTTGGTCTTGATATTTTCCAGAGCAAAACCCTTTAATCACGGACCAAAATTAGTCTAGTTTGTATTTGAATCGACTTGGTCTGGCACAATAAGTAATCTCTCTGATCTATTTCATAAAACTTTTTCTTCTCTTCTCAAATTTCAAAATTTGTTCAAAATCTTGCCTATTGCTTTAGGACTTGTCTTCTACTAACCTAACTTGTTTTTGGGATTCCATGTATTTGCTCAAACCGATATACCTAACGGGGTCCCACCACCTCTTTACCAAGATGCCTGTTCCCATCAACCACCTTGTTTAAAGGCATCAGTTACCAAGATACCCTTGTATTCAATACAGTTACCTCTTCCATCAGAATTTCCCCTTTGGTACATTCGTGCTTGCGCAAACTCCTCAAAGCCAGAAAAACCGTCTTAGCACCGAAGCAAATCCCTAATCGGATCTTGGCAACGGTGTTCATCTGGCATTCTGCGCAAGAATCTCTTTCAGGCTCAGTAAGTTTTCCTTAAAACCCCTCTTTTCTCTTCTTGTCAAAAAACCCTAGACCTAGATCTTAGACTCTAGTGTTTATTTTCTTGTTTAGGTCTGGTCATTGTGCCTGAAAAGGGTCTGCATTTGAGTCTGTCTGAGCAAGAGTTGAACATTAGTTGGTAATCAAGATGAGGTCGAAGAACCCAGATAAAAGGGGACTAATTGGAAAAATTGTTGATAAAGTAAAGAGCAAGAAACCAAAGGTATCTAGTTCATCTCCTGGAATAACATTACCTAGACAACCTCAAGGTCCTGTGCTCATTCAAGATGTTCATAATGTTGTCCGAACAAATAGAAAATTGGTCACTTTTCATCCAAGAAAAGGAAAAGATAAACAAGTAATTGAATCTGAATCATCTTCTAAAGATAGTGCCTATGAGCCTAGCATTGAATCATCTTCAGAAAATACTGAGTTGCTTGCTGAATTTGATACTCTGAGTAGTGAAGAATTAGCTGTCCTAAGAGGCAAGAAATTGAGGGCAGTGAGATTGGTTAATGAGAAAGTTTGGTTTCCTGAGTCAAGACCATCTTTGGGTGAAAATTTTGTGTCTCTTCTTCACAAAAATATATATAATGGTTATCTGAATAGAGAAGATGGAAAAGGAAAGATGGTATCAGCCTTGTCAAATCATCAGTATGTGGATTGGGATCAAGTGAACTCCATAATTGACTCAACAAGATTGTTTGACTGTATAAAGTCAACCTCTGAATTAATTCATATAATGTCAAACAAGACAATACCTTGGAGTATCTCAAGAACACTAGAGTTCTATGCATCTTTATTAGTGAACAAACAGAGAAAACATATTATGTTCACTATGAATGGAAAGATAAGAAAAATCAGGTCTACTCAGTTTAAGTCTGCAATTGGAGCCTTTAGTCCATTAGTGAATAGAACAAGAATATTTGAAAAGATGTATCCTTGTCAGAGATGGAGGTTGACTGGTGATATGCCTGATTTACACATATCTGTACATATATACAAAGACACCACCAGTACTGATTTCAATCACAACAGAGTCTCGTGTTTATTTTAAGGCATACAACTGTTCCCAAGTCTAGATACAAGGATGGTGTGACCTCAACCCTAGCTTAGATGTTGCATCTCATTTTGTCAAGACAACCTAAGACTTGGTTGATTACATCTTTGGGGAAATGGAGGAGGCAGTCTACAGAAAATTTGGCAGCCCTTTACCTTTTGCTCAACAAATCGCTGAAGTTCTGTTAGCATAAGGTATAATTTCTCAAGATGATCTGAATAGGGAATTTAAGTGTTTCTCAAAAAAATATAATATGCATAAATTCATTGGACAAAACTTGAGGGTCACTGGTTTTCTTCAAGGATTGCATGAGAATCAACCTAATGAAGGGGAAAGAACCAGAACTGCCTGTTCAAGAAGAAGGAGGAAATGAGTCAAGTGCAGAACCTGAAAATAAGTTTGACAACAACAGCCGAAGCGGATATTCACAGGCTAAAGGCAGTGATTGCTGGCATCAATCTTATGGAAGCCATATGCCCTCATATGTGTAACATTCCAAAATTTTGCCTTAAATATCATTTTATTGAATTTTGTGCATTTTGTGATTTTCTGGAGATTATTGGATTTTTTCTGTAATTTATTTGAATTATTTCAAAATTATGTATATTGGCCCTTTGACAAAATTTATTTAAATATACCCAAAGTTATTATGAAGTGTTGTCTAAAATATTTTACTTGAGTTCCAAATGTCTCAAAGTATTTATAAGAATTTTCTGAGATTTTTCCTGATATTTTTATTGCCTAAAACAATTCAATCAAACCTTTTATACGAACTCAATTATATCATTTAAAATAATTACAGAAATTCGATCAGGAGTAGGTTCGGCTGGCTGGGGGCGGTGGGAGGCCAAAAATATTAGCTTTTCTAGGCTCTTCGTACCTTTTTTTTCTTGGTTGCAAATCTAGCTTTTGTACAAACTCAATTATAAAAATAACTGCCTCCCTGACCACATAAGCATCAACATATGACATGTGTCATCTATCACACTTATGTACCGCGATAGGAGCCTGGAACCATAGCCTATACCTACCGTGGTAGGGCGTGCTGTCTCGAGAAATCCTCACTTTTCTAGCCCCCTGAGTCCCTGACAAACTCTTTTTTTTCATATCTGATCCCCTTCTAAACATAATTGTAAAAATAGCCTTCTCTCCCACCATGAAAACGTCGACGGTGTCACGTGTCACTTGTCACGCTCTTGTACCTCGAAAAGAGATATCGAGCTTTCATAGCCTAGCAAGCCACCATAGCTACCAAGGTCACATAGCTCGGTACCTTTTTTCGTAGTATGAAAGTACGGTAGGTGACATGTGTCACTTGCTAGTGATTTCACGATTAGAAAGAAGACTGTGTTTGTAATTGCGTTTGAACGGACGTTAGATTTGCCAAAGAAAGGTGCGACAGGGCGAAAAAAAATCGCTTCGGGTAGGCTGTGGCTTCCAATCCAGGTGAGCGCGAGATCCCACGAGCGAATCACGACCGGACGGACTCCATGACACGAGGCTTTGCGCCGCGGCCATCTCTTATCTTCCGTTGGCTTGGCTCGTTCGGTTCGTTTGGTTGGCAACTTGGCACTTCTGGTTGGCTTCGCTGCGAGTGGTGGCGTAGATGCATAGTGGGAATGATTGCTTTTGCGTGTCTTTTTTTCCTTTTTTTTACCGTGCAAAGTCAGAGCTAAGCTAATTGAAAATCATTCGTGTAAAAAAAATGAAAACCCGCGCAATTACATAGTTAGATATTTTTTTACACGGTTAGAGGTTTATGTTCTCTCCAATAAATACCTAGTTAATCTACAATGTTATTCTCTAATAGCCAGAAACGGACCCAACGGTAGGTCAAGAAGGGTTGGTACACACCCTACATCTGGTGGTACTGTGGGTACCCTTTAGCATCCTAGCAAGCGGGCGATGGTGCACGTGCGTCGAACAGCATGCGAACGTACGAGCCAGCAGCCGGCGGCGGAGCCGAGGGCGTGGTAGGTTGCAAGGGCCGAGGAGGCAACGGGCATGCGAGCTGGTGGTGGGCGCAAGGTTGCAGAGGTGTACGGCGGGGTGGCAGGCGGCAGGAACCAAGGGGGCGACAGGCGTGCGTGTTGGCTACATGCGGCCCCACGACCATGGGCGTACGCAGTATAGGGACATGGGTGTACAGATATACACCCAAATTTTTTTGAAAAAAAACTCAATATATAGCAAGTATATTTAATATATAATATTAAGTGGGCTTAAAAATACATATTCAATCTGCACCACCCATTCCCTCTCCCAATCTTCCCTACACGGCCTATTTGCTAAGGTCTGTCTTCCTCCATTCCTCGAGCCCAACACCAACTATCCTTTCGTTCCTGACAACCCCATGCTCTCTCGCTCTCTCTATGACGACGCAGTAGCCCAACAATAACGGACAAGTACTATAGAGTAGGCACAAGCCGGTAGGGAGCAGGGCAACAGACGAGTGTCGAGCAGTCACCGGCATCGACGAATAGGCAAAGGTAGCAGGGTAGGTAGTGGTGCAAGGAGCAGTGCACAGCAGGGCAGCCATGGCCCCTGTGGCCGCAACAAGCACCAACTCAGGGATGGAGAGTGCGACACTGACGACGGCTGGCGGGTCAAGGCGGCAGTGTCCAGTAGGGCAAGGAGCAGCGCGCGGCGTGTTGCATGGCAGCCCTATGCCGTAGTGAGCATCGAGTCGGGGATGGAAGGTGCGACACCGGTGGCAATCGGCGGGGCAAGGAGCGATGCTAAAATAGTAGGCAACAGCTAAGCATTCGGCATGGACAACCATACAATTGAATTTAATTCTTTATTCCTAAATCTGAAATCCCCAATTCATAACTCTATCAACGTGGTGTGTTACTCTGTAATGATGAATCATGTTTTTTAAATGTAGCATGTAGAGCATTCAAAAATAGAGAGTAAGTATATAGATTTGAAATCCCCAATTCACAAATCTCTAAATTATTTTAGGTATTGTCTCTATTAACAACTTGTACTTTGTATTTTTTGCTATCGTAAATCTTTATATTTTACATTGAACAATGTTTTTATAACTTCGAACACCCATTCTGAAAATCTTGGATCCCGCCCTTGCCCACGGCAGGTTGCAGGGGCTAAGCTAGCGGTGGACGCTAGGCTGCAGGGGCATGCGCCGACCAAGCGGCAGACGGCAGACGTGAGCCAGTCGAGCGGAGAGTGGCGGGCGTGCATTGACCGAACAACGTACAAGGAGGACATTCGGCAAACCGACGAGCACTCCTAAAATTTGATCGTAGGTCTACCGCTGCTAATAGCAGTGTTTCCTTCATTTTATTTGGAAAAATAAGCACCATCAGCTTCGTGCTGTTCTTTTCCTGACACTAAAATCTCCAACATATGGTCGCGTGCATCTAGTGCTTTGAGTTGAGCTGACTCCAAGCAGGGCATTCACGTAACGCCGAGCGAATGCATCGATCACGTCCTGTCGTCTGAGCTAATCTTTTTCTCTTTCTACTAAAACATACGAAAGGCTGGGAACCGATCAGCAAATCACGCTTTTCATGTGGGCTCGGCATCGGCTGCCATCCATTCTCCATGCAAAAGTAAAACCAGCTCCTTTTCTACTGTGTCCTCTCCTCTATTTTCGATCTCGAGCACGTCATGACCACATAGCTAATCGCGCATTTACAGGGCATGCAATAACGCACATACGTTGGCAAGAGGAGAAAGGGTCGAGACACGCGAGGTGGTTAGATTGGATGTCCCGAACAACTCCTGCCAATCCATGGTGGGCTGCTGGTGGTGGGGCTCGCCCTGACAGAGGCGTGGGGAACACGGGCCAACCTAGTCCTGCTCGATCGACCTGCCTGCACTTTTCCTGTAGCCACCTTCTTTCAGTTGATCCCTTCCATGTAGAAACTGTATTTTTACACGATTGAATCAACTTAGGTTTGCTGTGGTTGTTGGCCGGTTAATAGTTGTCATGGGGTTGCTAGCGCTCGAACATATGATGAAACTTATTCTCCTCTCTCAGATGACGTGTATTCTCCTCTCCCAGATGACGCAACATTTGAGAATATTACACACAACAAATGTGATCAATTGCTGCAACAAAATGTTATCAACATGTGCAAAAAATAGGCATAACCTCAACGGATTGTTTTGAAAAAAGATATCTCGGCCTTATCGAAGATACAGTTGCAATAATTTTGAGAAGATAGAGTTGCAACAAATCAAAATGCTTCTTGCAAGAATTGCGAAAAAAATTGCACAACAAATTGTGAAAACATCTGCAACATCCCCACTAGACCTTGTCGCTGGCAAGTTCAGATCTGGTAGAGCAAGGTAGCCTTAGCACCACCGCCTCGTCATCCATCGACTGCCTTTCCTCCGCTCGCTGTTTATGATACCGCTTCCTTGGCCTCAACCCCGCTAGATCCGGTGAGTTCTGCTTGTAGCAATGATAGGTACGACGAGCCCTAGCTGCTCCTCGGAAGGGTAGGCCTTGTGTGTGCTCTAGTTGCAGCAGATGGCCATCCCCAAGCACAAGCAGGGGCAACCTCGGACTAGGCAGCCGACGGTGGAGCTTGGTATGCCAGGGTGGAAGACCAGGCGACAACAGGGGAACTTGGCTAGCCAACAGCACTCGAAGTCGCTATGCTTGGCAAAGGCATAACACCAATTGCTGACTAGCATACGGCTGCTTGGTTGGAGTTAGTTGCGCTAGGAGAGACAAGAAGAGAGGGAGGGAGAGAGAGAGAACATACATAGAGAATAGAAAATAGAAGAGAGAGAGATTGGGGCCTAGAGGCTAGAGGAGGAGGATGGAGGATCAGGTGCAGTCCCTGTAAGGACCACAACTTAAACGGTCCTCGTAGACGTGAACCGTCCGAATGAGCCATCGTGCGTTGCTATAGTGAATTGCTACAGTTGCTGCTGCAGTGAAAATTACGACGCATTGTTTTCACACAGTGCTCTAGGGAGATCTGGGTTATCGATTTTAGATCGGACGGTCCTGTGAAAACTGCTTAAGTTACATTTCTGTACAGAGGAGGAGACGGGGAATAAGAGTGGTAGCGAACGTGTGGACGAGAATGGAGGATAGAAGAGAAGCGTCGATGCTGTGGTTTGTCCCGGACGTATGGATCGACCTTATCATTATCCAAGAAGAAAAGATGGGCATTAATCAGATGGCCCCAATTCATCCGGTGGTTAGCGATGCTTACCTTGTGTTTGAAGCTTGCTCAGGTGATGAAAAGACCTAGTTGGGTGGAGCGCACGTGAAACATGATTACATTTCAATATAATACTCCTGCCATGAAAAGAGAGAGCTGGAGGAAACTTCGAATTCTAGCTTGCTAGCTTATATTTTAAACACGCCTTTTCATGGAGTATTTCAACTGTGCAATGGCTTTTTTAGGACGTGTTCATTGTTGAAAGCCCAAGATGCCCTGTTAATAATATTGAACTAATAAAGCGATGCAAATGATATGATCATCTCATGCTCATGATAAATACTTAAACTACAAGCGATATCTTGGTCAGTTGGGCAAAAAGGCTTCAAATTTTAAATTAAGTTCCAATGTTCATCATTTCTTTTTCTTTTTTTAAAAAGGTCTGAACTCAAGTAATTTGGCTGCCTCTTCCTTTTTAAATGGTTCCAAAGCTGAGCTTGTACATCTGCTCCTTGAGTCAACCATGTTCCAGTCCTGTTCAACGATCAAGCCAAACAAATAGTCTTGACAATCTAAAGCAGTTCAAAATGTCAGATCTAATCAAATTCCCTGTCTTCTCTACATACTTTCTCAACTGCCACGTGCCTTTCAGGTGCTATCTGGCATGACGAACTAATAAGGGGAAACGTACCTTTTAGTTAACCTTGTACAAGAAAGTGCCTGAAACCTGATATTCCTCATCCCATATTTATCTTCATGGTAGCTGAAGTTAACTTTTATTCACAAATATTATGTTCAGAGACCAATCAATTTCCCAACCGAATAAAACACATCATTGTGCTGACCAAACGGCGAAGATCTAGATCAAGTGCAATGTGGGCTCCCAGAGATTCTAAGCAAATTCCATACCAAGGCGGCAAAGCGGGCTCTCAAAGATTCTAAGCGAATTCCATACCAAATGGCCTATAACTAAATCATTCCAGATGAGTCATTCTATAGCATAAAATATGGCAATGCACATGGCAAGCAACTGCGTATCGTAGGTCTCCTTCCATGAGCTTGTTTTAGCTATTTTCTTACTGATGAAATCAAAGCCTGCACGTTCTACAGAGGCAAGAAATTTTACAGCTGATCTAGGATGTACGTCAACTGGCACACAAATTTCTTGGAACTCATACCTCCATAGACATTATTGCTCCTATACTCAACAGAGGTTAATAGGAACAGAAAACTTAAGGCAAGTAACGGATTCTTTGGATTATGGTGGAACTGGTTGATTCCACCTGCGCTTGACTTCAGTTTTCCATCGAACCTCTCTGAGCTTCCCATCAGTCCCATAGTCTCTCTCCATCACCAGATTAATCCCTTCTTCCGAGTACCAACCAACTCCTATGCAGAGTATACCATCTTTGTCCACGTCAACATAGGCAGTGACGCCACCAGGTAACCAAAGTACGGTGATGTCTTGCATGTCTACCATTTCCTCCTCCCCAAAGAAAACTGAGCTCTCTGGCAGGGTTTTCTTCTTCATGGTCTCCATGTTTAAGTATACAAAGAGAGCACCACCCTCAATTTCTTGCACTTCCTCACTAAAAATTGGTGTTGCACTGACTTCATACACTTTCCAGGAGCCTGTCAGTTCTGATGGCTTGGTCCGCTTTCTTTGAGAGAAAAGTTTGAGGTCAACAGGCGTATCGCTGCATAGAATAAATGAAGTCCATCAAAAACTCCTCACGGCTATATTGTTCAAAAGTACACAACAGCTTATCCACCTGGACCACATGAAACTGTATTTGCATCACATACCCAGAAGATAAATCTGGAGTTATTCAATCAAATGCCTCCTGTTTGAACTTTGAAGTTTCACAATTACTCTTGTTAGTGTCTACATACAGCTACAGGTGAACAAAGAATCCAAGATTTAGGTTCAAAGCACCCAAACAATCACCCATTCAATATAGGACTCTACCAGAAATTTGAACCTGAGAATCCTTGTTTGTTTGAACCTGGTGTGCTAGTTTGGAATCATACTACATACTAGCTCTACAGAGTTCAGGAAAACCGAATCAATATAGGTTCATTAGCCTACAAAAAACCTGAATGTTTTTTTTTGGAGAACATGATTTTTGTGGAGACATGAAGGTTATCTTACCAAACTACAAAGTGGCCAATCTCTTGTGGAAAACAGTGCAGATCATCAGGAATAAGGTGCGCAAAGCTGCGAACAGAAGTACAGAAGAATGTCTTCATAGGAGAAACAAGCAAAGGGAACCAAGCTTTTAAATAGCTTTGGTTGAATCGGTTTTAATCAAGAGGGCATTTGTTACACCCGGGGGTGGACCCAGCACTAGGGCTGGTCGAGCCACCACCCAGGCGTGGCCTTGGCTGGCAAGCTTGTCAGAGGACCCAGATGTGTTGCCAAAGCCAGAGAACAACAGAAGCACTCTCTGACCATGCTACAGCAGCGAGATGGAGGTCCCAGAGCGCTGGGCCGCACACGTGAGCATCTGGACCGCGTGCTCATGCCTAGGCCGACCTTCTGACCTGCTATTTCGGGGTTGGCCGCTTGGCCCAGTCCATCAGCCTATCCACACTGCAGGCTCCAGGGCACTCAACTTAGACCAAACGCGACCACATGGTGCACTGACGCACGCGAGTACGTGAGATGAGACTCTGGAACCCTAAGCACTGTCACTAGACATCACTAAGGCCTGTTTGCTTGGGCTTTTTATCAGCTTAAAAGCTAAAAAACTAAAGGTTAAACAAATAGGTGCCTTTTTATCTAAACTTTTTCAAAAGCCATAAGCCTACGTATAACTAAAAGCTAAAAGACACCAAAGCGGTGCTTTTTTGGCTTATTGGGGATTGGTCTTATATTAATGTCACTGAAGATAGGTTAAAATTACACATCTCTACCACGTATAAAAGCCGATTGCTTTTTAGTTGTTTAAGCCTAAAAGCTGGCTTTAAACTATAAGCTAAAAGGCCCAAGCCTAAACAAACAGGGCTAAGTCTATGTAAAATTGTCAATCTTACTTTAGGCAGTGAGGTACTACTTTGATATAATGCATTCTTTCGTGTACATATGTTGACAATTGCATTGGACACAATATTTTTAGTTTAATCTAGTAATTGTCAACTTTGCATGCATATATCAAATTGTTTTGAGACAAATTTGCCATAACCCAGCTTGCTCAGACTTGGGATTTGTCCTGGGTCTGACACTGGTTACACCATCCTGTGTCCTTTCTGGATTTGTAGTACCAATACAGAACTACTGGTAATTCATGATTGTTGGATAGCAGTCAAACCTATGCCAAGAGCAGAAAAGCGTATGGATAAACTTGTAGCGATAAATAAAGCAGAACTTACTCTTCAACATGGATATTTGCTGGGCTCACCCATTTTTCTTCATACACAGCAACCCTTACAATTTGTATGTTAGCTCCTCCTTCATTGAACTCAATAGTATGCACAACACGCAATCTCTTGTGACATCCTTTGACCAGACACTAAAATAGAAATGGATGTCATAAGTTATCCATTCATTCAATTGGCAAACCCAAACTCATAGACAGCACTGAAATTTGAAAGTATCAAGAGGCAAAAATCGAAGGCATCTAGACACAAATAACATGTATACATAAACAATCATATTTCAATACTAATGTCGGCACTCTGCAGCACGCAGGGGACTCTTCAAACAAAAGGCTGCAACTTGAAAATCATACTCTTAAAAGAAAAACTGGTCAATTAGTAACAAACTCTGCAGTTGATCCCCATAAGACAAGTTGAGATGGCATTTTTCTTTTTTAAAAACAGTTAAAAGTACCTACCACACCATCAAAAGCATGTACATGGCTGGTGAATTGCTATTTTAGATACATGTATAATTCACATAAAATCTATTCACTTCAGTATGTTGTAATTATCCTAGAATTCACCCATTCACTGCCCATTAGAAAAAACCTCAATGGGTAATAACGTTGAATAAAGGAAAATGGTTTGTATCTCTGTAACCAGCAAGAAAGCACAGAGTCTCAAAGGACATTGAGCAAAAGAATGTCTCAATCAAGAATAAGATAACTGTCAAGCTTTCACTGGGTCAACGCTATAGCCTCTAATGGTACTGTGCTTGTACAGACAACAGGTGCAACTAGCAAAGCCTAACTAGTAGATTCATGACATGTAGGGTCGGAGCTGGGCCTCGGGCTAGTGGGGCCCGGGCCCGAGGCCTGGCCCACGTAACAGTGCATAATATCGTCACTATTCCTTTTGGGCCCGAGGCGCCACCGGCCCAGCCCAGCACCGCGCTGCGCCTAGGGACACGCCAACGCGCCGCCGCGGTCGCACCGCGCTCGGCGACTTCGCTCACGCCGCCGCTCTCGGTCCTCACGAGCGCATTCGCGAGACACCCCGCTGCCCCGCCCGTCGCTCGGGCCGCGCCGCCCGGCCACCGCCCGGCCGCCCGCTGCTCGGCGCTCCGACACCGACCCGCTGGCGCTGCTCTCCTCCCGACACGACCCGGTGCTCGGCTAGTCCGCCGCTCTCCTCCGTGTCTAGCCCGATCCGACTCGAGCTCGCGCGCCGCCCTGCTCCCGCCGCGGCGGCCGCTTCCGACCCGCCTCGCTCCGTCGCCTCACATGCCGCCGGCGCCAGATTCGAGAGCAGTGAGATCGCTGAGAGTAGGGTCGCCGGCCGGCGCGTTCACCACCTACTTGGCCGGCCGCGCGCTTGCCCGGCTTCTGCCTGACCCGCTCCTCATTACAGTCGCGGCTCTGCTTTGCTATCTGCGTGGCGTGATCAGCATCTGGTGAGTGATAAGAATAAGAATCTAAGATGATGGCTGATCTGAAATCTGATGATGGGTGAATCAGTGAATGAATCCATGAATGAGAAATGAGAATGTCTGGTGATTGGTGAATCCGTGAATGAGTAATGACTAAATGCAGAATGCCTGATTATTGAATGTTGAGTGTTATTGTGTTAATGTGTTATGCATTCCTGTCTTTAATATTTTGATCATGCCATGCTGTGAATTGTGATGCACTGATGCTGTTATTCATGATTGCTAAGAATCAAACTGTAGTTCAACAATGATTTTCTAGTTGTGTGATGAACATTTGTTACATGGTTGCTTACTTGCTAATAGTGCTTTTTTAGTACTAGTTGCATTTGAGAATGTTGTTTGATATATTTGCATACAGGAGCGTATAACCATAATCATTCATGTGACGTTGCTAATTGCTAAATACATGATGAAGAGGTCGAAGCTATTATCATCTTATTTTCCATCACAGTCCAACCAATCCCCTCCGGAAACAGTAGGAACTGGAGCTAGTAATACCCAACAAACTAATCATCGTGTTGTGCTTAATTTGGAAGATATTGTTGCCGATCCTGGACTTCGAAAACCAATTGAGGAATTTGATGTGGACATTAGGGACGCTGCTAGAAGGGAGTATGGTATGCTACATTGAGCGAGATGTATTTGCAAGCATTGAAGATAACAAGATTTTACAACGTATTCAAAATATGAGGTCTCGTAAGCAACAACTACCTCGTAGTCTTCGTGCTAGTGGTATGTTACATTCTTCTAATGCAATTTGCCTTAATAGTTACTTTCGTAGTTTTATGCGCCTAATTTACATGTGCAATTTCCTCTTTTACAGGTTCAGATTCTTGTTCTATTGTTGATGAAAATACGATAGTTTCGGATGCACCAAACCTTCCTTAATTAGGTATTAACTTTTCTAACATAGTGGTATGTTATCTCCTAATGCAATTTGCCTTAATAGTTACTTTCGTAGTTTTGTACGCCTAATTTACATGTGCAATTTCCTCTTTTACAGGTTCAGATTCTTGTTCTATTGTTGATGAAAATATGATAGTTTCGGATGCACCAAACCTTCCTTAATTAGGTATTAACTTTTCTACCACTCTGCTACGCTATATTGTTTTGACATATTTTATCTATTTTGTTGAAATGTTAAGCATGGAATTCAAATTTATCTTTAATTGTGTATTTGTGTAGTGTTTTTGTTGTACCATGGTGTGAGTAGTATTTGGCGTTAGTTATTGTCGCTTAGTTTTCGGCCCGAGGCTTCAAAGAATCCTGGCTCCGCCACTGATGACATGCATCTCAGGAAAAAAAATGTTTTAGTCTAGATGTGCATGTTAGTATATAGGAAGAAGCATTCTTATCACTGCACTAACCCAAAACCAGTGCATGGCGTTTGCTGAAGATGAGAAGGTAAATTTAATCAGATTAAGCATACTTGCTCAAACTTATACGTAGGTGAAAGGAAGTATGTAGATTCATCATATTCACCAACTGCTATATCAATCGGACCTCTAGAGTATGATCCGTCCTGAAAAAACAGACAGTGGACAAAAGAGTAAGTATTGGTTTTTTCGTAGACAAGAACAAATAGCATAACATCATTGAAATATAATAGCGATGATGATCAGTCTCCCAAAGAACAGTGACTAGAGGATAATGCACTTTAACAAGAATGGATATGCTAAACATCAACAACACTTAACTTAAATGGAGAGCATGCACCATGACTCTATTAGTACTATTGCACCATAATGCAACGAAGAACAAACTGCCGAAGGTCTTTGTGCAGAGCTACATGTTCCATAGTTCTAATCATCTTATGGCATTAACATCACAACTAATTTTTTCTTTTTCGCACATAAAAGTCCAATTAAATGTTCAAATTTTACTTCTACCCAGGACATACAGCTGTTATCCTAAATCCCCAATGTAACAAATGAAGATCCTGGTGGCTAACAAAGAGTAACAAATTCCTGGTTCTGTAAATTTGAGTAAAAATATTGGGGACAGCAGGAACAGGTTGCAGTTCCCAGCTGGCAACAACAAAGGAATGTGATTCAATAATACTGGTATTTCTGGTGTAGTCAATTATGCAAAAATCAAGTATAAAACAAAGCAGGCATAGAACTTCTAACTTGTAACAGCAGAACAAGACCAGATGCTTCAAGTTGTATGTTAAACTTCAATTTCGGAAAGCTTTGCATTCTAATCTCAAAAAAAAGAAGTAGAAAGTTTTGCATAAAGCCAATTAGCCAAATCAGTCAAAGTATCTCAAACAAAGCAAAAGAAAGGGGGTGAACACAAAAGAATTCCACCTCAAAAAATACGATCCCTGGCTCCATAGCAATAGTATCTTCATCAAGTACATCATTTCTCTTAAGATCAAAAGATTCATGGGCAGGCAAATCAACAGTTCTTTTCTCACAGGAATTGTCGTGATTCCCACCATCACTTCCAGCACCCTGTTTCTCGGCTTCCCCGTAAGGATTGAGCTGCACCCAATTTGTCTTCCTTCGGATCTCGGACCCATGACCGCTATCAGCAGACTTCTCAATGTGAGAAAGAGTGTAGCAATCATAAAGGTACTCCTGTTTGCTTCCCATGCCAACAGGCTCCATCTCAGCTGTGATTGGTGAGAACACAGCTCCAACACCCTTCCATATGCCACTTAAGCTACTTGCAAATGTATCCCAAGCAGGCTTTATGACAGGTTCCTAAAATTGAAAAATGGTAATATCTGAAGCATGAGCCAGATTGTTAGGAAGTAAGTAGTAAGCACGCTATTTGGCGGGAAGCTTTGGCCTATTTGCACCCCCCTAAAAAAACACCTTATTCTTCTTTAGCCCCCTCCGAACAAAATTGCAAATCTAACCCCTGGCCCCTTCCCGACCGCGGAAGCACCGGCAAGCGACAATTGTCACTTACCGCGCTCCCCTACCATGGCAGGTTGCCAACACTGCAGCACCTCCCGTCAGCACCACATCCGGAGGGCCCATCACGGAAGACGAGCTACAGCGGCACCCAAGCTCGGTAAGACGGGGTACTGCCACGGTCCCCAAGCTCAGTAAGACGGGGTACTGCAGTACTCAAGCTCAGCAAGAAGGTGGGGCCCGCCACCTTCCATGCTTGTAGGGAGCTGCCGCGGTTGATGGAGCCGCTATGGTGCCGGTGACCTGCCATGGTAGGGGAGCACTGTAGGTGACACCATGTCGTTTGCTGATGCTTCCACGGTTGAGAAGTGGGCTAGATTTACCATTTGAGAGGGCCAAAGATGAAAAAAAAAAATGTGCAGGGGCCAAATACACCAAGGCTTCCAAATCCAGAGCATGAGAAAAGTGCACGTTAGAGGTTAAAACGTCTAGTTTTGTAGCCAGGCATTACTAGGTCTAATAAACACATCTTACTTATCCATCTATACATAACAACTGAAGCAATTGGGAGAATTTTGCGGGACGGATTGGAGAATCCACCACGATTCCGCAAAAATGGCGAAATTAGAAGCGAGTATCCATGTTACAGGTATAATCGCGTTAACGAGTTGTGCTCGTGAGATGGTGGTAGCATCAACTACCTGGGTTTGGAGCACGGTCTCGACCTCCACGAGCATGGCTCCGGAGACCAGAACCCTCGAGCCCGCGTCCTTCCCCTTCCTCCTCCCCGGCGGCCGCGGCGGCAGGCAACGCCCCCCCGGGCGCCTGCGGCGGCGGTGCTTCGGGGTTCTGGCCGCCTCCGTGGCGGCTTGGTCGTTGTCGACGCTCCATACGTTCTCCTTCCCCCTCGGCGACGCCTTGCCGCCCCCAGCGGCGCACGAGACGGAAGCCCTAGACGCGGAGGCGGGGGAGTAGAAGAGGCGGTGGCGGTAGCCGCGGGGGACCGAGAGGGCGAGGCTGCCGCCGCACGCGCCCAGGCACGGCGGTTGCATGCTATTGCTCGATCGGCGCGCACGCGCCGTTGCTCGGCGACTGTGCAGGAGCAGCGAGGCAGAGATGCTAATGGTTTGGGATAGTGCCTCGGAGAACGTAGTGAGGCTGACACGCGGGCCCGCACTTGCAGGAAGGAAGAGGAACCTATCTCCTGGGAATACGCCTTTTCCATCTTTAAAACGTATACGTTTGCGCTTTCAGTACGTAGAAGGTTTTATCATGTCAAAACAATTTCTTCAGAGCGCCTTGTAATCTTGCTGAAGCTAATTGCGACAAAACAACGCGAAAAGTTTTCACAGCACGAGGGTACATGGAACAGTAGGCGAGGAGAAACCATCGAGGACGGCTTTACACTCCCAAAAGTGAACTGCCCAAATATATGCCCCACTAAACTTACTTCCATGGCCAAAAAATTTCCTTGATAATCCCTTGATTTTTGCAAGCTCTTTATCATGGAAGTAAGTTAAGTGGAGCGTATATATACAAGTATTTCCGAAAAGGAAAACCACAGCATTTGCTCCTCTTCAGAATGCAGATACTCTACTCTCTCCAGGTACATGTGAATAGGGGTGAAAACAGAACGGAAACTTTTCGACCGTTCCTAAGGAAAACGGAAACGGAACCCTTTATTCGGAAACGGAAACGGAAATTTTTTTCTGGAAACGAAAACGGGAGAATCAGTTCCGACGGAAACGAAAACGGAACGGAATTTTCGTATAATGTTATTCGGAATTTTCGAATGGATTGAAGACAGCCAACTCGGCCGTAAGGCCCGTAACCCACCAAGGCCCAAGCGCTGCGTATTGACGCCACCGAGTGAACAATCGACGCCACCGAGTGAACAAACCCTAGATTCGTCTCAACTCTCAGGCTCTCAAAGCATACTCAAGCAGTCAAGCGAGACTTCCAGCCAGCCGTCCCGGCCTCCCGACTCCGATCCCTGGCGGCCGGCACCTCGACTCCCATCCCCCGACTCCCGACCGGAATCACGCCACCCCTAGACTCCCATCGCCCTTAGATCGCCGCCCCCGACTCCCAACCGGAGTCCCACCGCCCTCGACTCCCGTCCCCGCCGCCCCCGACCGGAGTCCCGTCGCCCCAGATCGGTGACCCCACCGCACCACCCCAAATCGACGCCCCCACCACGCCGCCCCCCCACCCGCGACCGATGGCCTCCCCCCACCACACCTCCCCCTACCGGCTTCTTAAGCAGCAGGTACAAAGTTCCATTAACAGAAACAACTCCAAAGTAATATGACTAGCACCTCCCCCTACTAGCTTAAGATGAGCTCTTCTGGATGTGAATTTTTTTTCATGCTTGGGTTGCATAATGAGTGAAAAGTAATATGACTAGCATAAGCACATTCATGAGATCTGCACTCAAAACCCCACCTTTTCACTTAAAGGTTATGCAACCAAACATCAGACATCATTCATTATTGCATGATGCAAATATTGCATGATTACTTTAGAGAGCACTACATGTATGTGAACCACACTAGATTGATTGTTATCCCCTAACAAAGCTTGTAATGGATCTCAGCTTCTTGCAACTGCTGCTTAAGAGTTGATACTTCTCAGTTTGGAGATATTTTTCATGTCATTACTAATTCATGCTATTTGCCGTTCTCAATCGTGCAAATACCATGTACTGGAAGCACTCCTTGTCTTATATTGATTCTAATCAAAAATTGTCGTCAATCTCACAAAAGCAAAGTGACAGGCCAACTTGTGTTTTCGACAATATTAGCTATGCTGGCTGTCTCAGCTTTTCCTAGTGAGCAAATTGAGAACCCTGAACTTTTTGCGTTGATTTAATTGCTTACATCGTGTTTTGTCGTCATCATTTATTACGGTCTTGCGGAATGACCATGGATGAGACTGGTTCATTTTTCCTTATCATTATTTTGTTTCTTTGGAACTGAACTTTGTAGTATTCTTTGTTAATGGAAATGGGAAACTCTTTGTTGAAAAAAGATTTAGATGGAAGTCACTACAAATGCGACCATGCATGTAGAGTGCTCATATGCGATATCTGATGTTGTTGTGAGATTTATGATGGCCAGCTTGGCTTGCATGGATCTCCTAATTGATCAAAAGTTACTGCAAATTATTGATTCTAATCAAAAGTTACTGCAAATTATCATGTCTATAAATCAATTAGTACACCAATTAAAGTGATGTAAAAGAATATATTAAAATTGTTGTATTTCCAATTTGTACACTGCAAATTATGTAATATTCCAATCTTTTTTGTAATCCATTTGTCTGTTGATAGTGTGAGTTATGTGCAAGAGTACAACTAATCACTTATTGCAATGTAACAGATAGTCATGGACCATGTTGCAAGTAGGCGCAGCAGCGCAAGTGAAAGCACGACCTCCCCTGCTTTTGTTAATTCACTACTGTTGTTGGAGCCCCCTGATGCTACTCCAACTCCCAGTGTGGATTTAATCGATGAAACTGATGGCAAGCCACCTCCCGGAAAGAGAGCTAAGAAAGCCACCTCTGATGCTTGGGTGCACTTCACTAAGTATGAGGTTAATGTGAAAGATGAAAAGGGCAATGATGTTGTACAGCTATGGGCTAGGTGCAACAAGACCGGATGTTGCTATAAAGGTCGGTGCGAGAGTAGTAGAGGAACATCGGGTTTCAAAAGTCACTTGAAACACAAGCATTTTATCTTGACTGGGCAGTAAACAATCAACCTGAAGAAGAGTGAGGGCGATGAATCCATTGCATCTATTGAGACTTATAGGTATGATGAGGCTATCAGTTTGAAGAAATTTTATCTCGCAATTATCATGCATGAATATCCCTTTAATATTGTTGAGCGTGAGTATTTTGTGGACTTCATCAAGTGTTTGCGCCTTCTTTTTCAATTAAAAGTCGCATTACTGTGAGGAAAGATATATTGAATATGTTTGTGGAGGAAAAGAACAAATTGTATGAGTACTTTAAAACACTCGAATGCCGCTTCAGTACAACCATGGACATGTGGACATCTAATCAAAATAAAGGCTACATGTGCATCACAGTGCATTGGATAGATGACATTTGGTGCATGCAAAAAAGGATTATCAAGTTCATGCATGTAGAAGGACATCATTCGGGAAAAAATCTGTGCTTAGCATTTTATGATAGCATAATGGATTGGAATCTTGATAGGAGATTGCTTGCACTTACTTTGGACAATACTTCAGCAAATGATAAATGTGTTCAGGGGATAGTAAGTGTCGGGGTTTCGAGTCACCGACAAGTAAATTTGTAAGTCTAAAGGGCCGCACGTTCCCTCTCCTTGAATGGTTAGACCTAAAGGCCCAGGATGTATACTGGTTCGGGCTGAATGTCCCTACTCCAGTTCGCGTGGTGTTTATCGTATTGCTTTATGTGCAGAAGACTGCACAGTGTTTACAAGCGGGAGCTAGGAGCTCGAGCACGAGAACACGTGCTGTCTGTTCGTAAAGGCTAAGAGAAAGGAAGCCTAAGAGACCGTCCAAGAGAGCGCCCCGTTCTAGAAGACCCTGCCTCCCTTTATATAGTCGGAGAGGGCAGGCTACATGGAAAGTCGAGAGAGGGAAGGGTGAAGATCTCTACGCTAGCTCTGACCCTTGGTCTCGGTTGTTGGTCGACCCCCTCTCCTGCCCATACCGGGTTGGTGGGCTCATCGAGTAGATCGGTCTCTTTGCTTCATTGGGAAGCAGCGCACACCGCCTTCTGCAGTCTGACAGGCCGCGCCATAGTGTGTGACTCTGGTATTGCCTCAGGAGGGAGCGTATCCCTGCGCTGTGTGTGACTGGACGACGAGACTGGAGTCTTGACTTTGATGACTTCCATGCTGCCTTGGGAAGGAGCCACCTGCCCCCATATGGTCATTCCGAGTGGTCATGTCCATAGGCGCGTGGTGATTCTGGCGGTCGGCGTGGCGGAGATCGCCTCAGCTTTGTCGGAGCCGGTAGGGAGTCCGACCTGTGGCGGAGGTCGGGAACGAGCTTAGGGCAGCTCGATAGGTCGGGGACGAGTGTCCTTTGTGGCCCCGTGAGGCCTTTGATCGGAGCCGGTGCTTGGGTCAGCCCATTTATCTTTCCGGGTTGTCGAGGTACCCATGGTATGAGTACTCGTCAGTAAGCAAACTCAATAAGATATCTCTATTAATCTGTGATGGCATCTTTTTCCATGTGAGATGTTTGAATCATATTTTGAACCTTGTTGCCCAAGATGGTTTAAACACAATTGCACCAGCCATTGCAAATATTAGAAATACAGTCGCAATTGTCAAGAACTCTCCACTGCAGTATGAAGAATTTAAGAAGTGTGCTTTAGAGTGTGACTTGGATGTGACCAAGGGTCTCTCCTTGGATGTTCCTACAAGGTGGAACTCCACATATCTTATGTTGAAGAATGCAATTTACTACAAAAATGCTTTTGGTAGGCTCTTTATTTGAAATTCAAGCAAATATAAGAAATGTGCTCCAACTTCCGATAATTGGACTATGGCAACATCGATATCTGCATGCTTAAAGCTATTTTATGATGCTACTGAGTTATTCTCTGGCACTAAATATCCAACTGCGAATCTATTTTTCAGAAAGTTTTGTCAAATTAAGATTGCAATTGCAGATTGGTGTGACGACTCTGACCCAGTAATTAAAGCTATGGCACATTCCATGAAAATTAAATATGACAAGTATTGAGAAAAATCCAACATGGAACTTGCTGTAGCATGCTTCTTTGATCCTAGATACAAGAGAAATGTGATAGAATATTATGCACCGAAGATTTACCCCGTTACTTCTATGCAAGAGATTGATAAGTTTACTAAAGTTGTTTATGAGTTGTTCCAAGCTTATGTATCTGCTTCAAAGAAGACAGTCTGTAGCGCTACAAATGTGCACCAAGTGGGTTCTCAACTTGATAGTGTTGATGAGGATGATGAGCTTGATATGTTCTTGCATAGCATTAGTGAAACAAATCATGTTACCAAAAATGAGTTGGAAGTGTACTTGGAGCAACCTCTAGCATCTATAAAAGACAAACATTTCGATATCTTATCATGGTGGAAGGTCAAGCAAGTTGAGCTCCCTATTCTCTCCCAGCTTGCTCGTGATGTGCTATCTATTCAAGTGTCAACGGTTGCTTCGGAGTCGGCATTCAGTGCTGGTGGACGGGTTGTTGACCCATTTCGCAGCCGTCTAGATCATGAGATTGTGCAAGCTTTAATTTGTATTAAAGATTGGATAGCATCATCAAAAGGTAATTTTTTTGTTTGCTTCAATAGTTTGTTCACAATGTGAAAATATTTAAACCTAATCAGTTTTTACTAATCATTCAGGTGGTACCATTGCATCTATCATGACTGAGTTGGATGTGGATAGCCTTGAGCGACATTTTGCAAGCTCGATAGCAATGGTTTGTCTTTTTTATCTAACTTACAAACTATATTGTGCAAATCAAATAAAATTCAGTTTAACGTGCTTCTATTTGTCTTCTCAAGAACATTACTATTGTTTCATGCTTGTCTTTGTAGTTGGAGGAGCAAGAGGATGTCGATGGTACTGATATGGAGGAGAATATGATGGACTGATATGGAGGAGAATAAGATGGACTGATATGGAGGAGAATATGATGGACTAATATGGAGGAGAATAGGATGGGCTAGTATGAGAAAAAACTGAGTTTTACGATTTGAAACTATATGTGTTTGCTATTATAGTATGATGTGGAACTATATGTGTTTGCTATTATGTTATTGTCGGCGTTTTCGAGCGCCGGCAAGTAAATTTGTAAGTCTAAGGGGTCGCGCGTTCCACTCCCTGAATGGTTAGACTCGAGAGTCCAAGATGTATCTTGGTTGAGTGAAAGTCCCTACTCCAGTTCGGATGACGGTATTGTATTGCTTTGCACAACGTTTTACAGATGAGGGCGCTAAATTACTTAATCTCCTCGTGTTCTCATGTGTTCGTCCCCCTAGAATCGTTAGTCCTGCCTCCTTTTATACAGAAGGAAGGGGCAGGTTACATCGAGAGTCGGGGGAAGGGCGAGGCGACCTATGCTAGGAGCTCGGTCGCCAAATCACGTGGGTGATCGCCACACGTCTTGCCCATCTTTGGGTCGGTAGCCTTGATGGTCGGGGAGGTTAGGTATTCCCGGGAAATAGCGTACTTGCCCTCTGTGATCCTTACGAATCTTGGCGTTGCGGTGTGTGGCGTTAGCGCGCCTCGGGAGGAGCGTGCGTTAATCTTGTCTCTGGCCCGGTTGATGGGGTGGAAGCTTTGACTTGGTGATCACCAAACCTTCTAGGAAGGAGCCACCGCCCTTGTATAGTCACTCCGATTGACCTTGTTCGCGAAGTGCGTGGCGGTAGGTGATGAGGGCCCGACACGCGCGCCCTCGGCGTCTGTCACCTTGGTCGGTCGGTCGGGAGATCCGCCCGCCAAAGGGGGTCGGGGCGTTATTCGATCGAGTCGGAGATCCGCCCGCCAAAGAAGTCGGGGCGCTGTCCGGTCGGTCGGAGATCCGCCCGCCAAAGGGTCGGGGCTGTCCGGTCGGTCGGAGATCCGCCCGCCAAAGTCGGGGCTTTGTCGTCGGATCCTTCCCAGCTAGTCGGGGCGGATGTCTTGTGGTCTCGCGAGCGATTCGGTCGGTGGCGGGCGGTAGCGCCTGTTGGGTGGAGATATGCTTGAGGCGGCTCGTCGCCGGAACGTTAGGGTACCCTATTATTAGTATTCGTCGATAGCCCCGAACTCCGGCGATTTAGGTGATTCGGTTGGGGTTGAACTTGGATGAGTGGTGGCGGGCACAGTCGGTCGGTCGGTGTCGAGGTTAAGCGATTCTGTCGGTGTACCCGCGGATCCGGCGGCTGCCACGGAACTTGGCGGGGCATTTGAGCTGCCGAGCTTTAATCGCCTCGTTGCGCATGCCAAGCATGGCTTGGTGTGCCACTTGGTCGCCTTCTTGGCGCCGGGTTACAGTGCGGGGCGCCGTTTTTGCGGCATTTACTGGAGGCGGCAGATCTCCCTTCATCCGGCTATATAAGGGCTTGCTAGGCGATGGACCCTTAGACCAAAATCCTCCTTTTGATCCTTGAAATGGAGGCATCCTTTAGTCTTGACTTTGGTGATGATGCGCGGAGAAAAAGAAGATCCTTTGGCGAGCTTTGGGTTTGAAATCTGACCAGGCGATGGTCGAGCTCGGGAGGAAGAAGGCTGCGGCTTGTGATGTAGTTCTTTGTCGTCTTTGAGAGTCGTTCAGAGGCTTAAGGTGGTAAGGAGGCCCTTCTTGAGGCGATGGTGCGGCGCCGCCGTTGTCGATCTTGGCCGCGTCGATGTCATTGAGCGGCGGCGGCATGCCATTCCGTGGCTATGTCGGCGGCCTCGTCGGCCGGGCAAGGAGCCTACCGGTAGTCGTCTCCAACGACCTCGGTCCGCCGATCAAGATCTGTCCGTCGATCGAGGCAAGAAACTGCCGGCGGTTTGATCTTGGATATGTTCTGCTAGTAGTGTAGGGTAGGTATCTTTTGAGCTCGCGGTACCTCATGTAACGTTGTGTAAAGTTTGGTCTGTGGCATATAATGAAATCTTCTTTTATGAAATGTCTTAGCGATGAGTTTGCTTTGATTTTAATCGTCGTGGATAGACCGGGCCTTGATCGGCGGGAACAACGCGAGAGTGCTCGTTTAACGTCGTAGCTAGGCGGCGCTTTGGTCGGCGAGGCGGCCGGATGCCTCTGAGAGGTTATGGTGTCAAAGTGCCTTGGTGGCGGGACAGCGGATGCTCTGTGAGGTTCGGTGTCCGAGTGCCTTGGTCGGCGGGACGGCCGGATGCCTCTGTGAGGTTCGGTGTCAAAGTGCCTTGGTCGGCGGGACGGCCGGATGCCTCTGTGAGGTTGGTGTCGAGTGCCTTGGTCGGCGGGGACGGCCGGATGCCTCTGAGAGGTTCGGTGTCAGAGTGCTCGTTTAAAGTCGTAGCTAAACGGTGCCTTGGTGGCGGGGCGACCCAATGCCTCTATGAGGTTGGGTGTCACGAGTGCTCGTTTAACGTCGTAGCTAAACGGTGCCTTGGTCGGCGAGGGCGACCCAATTCCTCTGTGAGGTTCGGGTGTCAGAGTGCTCGTTTAACGTCGTGGGCGTGAGTGCTCGTTCCGTCGTGGTGGAAGTGGGGCATCCTTCGAGTCCTCGTCGAGGCGGGTAGCTGCGAAGGAATGGCCACCGTCTATCCCACATGTATACCCCATCCACGGTGTGGGACACGGAGGGTGGCGGCGCTACGTTTACTGCGTTGGTTTGAGCGCCGTGCTCGTGGAGCTAATAGCGGGTAGTCAGAGTGGGTCTGGGAGGTCAGCCCAGGGGACCCTTAGGCGGACGGTCCCGAGTAGGGTGTCTGGCCTGTTGTGGGCGACCCATAAAAACCTTTCTTTACTCAATCCGTATGGACCTGGGTCGTCAGCCAACCCGAGCCACGGTGGTGTCGCTCATTGATGAGCTCGGGAGAGTGTGAAGTATGGTCTCGGGCCTTGAGTAGAGGTGATTAGGCCGTCGGTAGACCTAGCAGGAGCCACCGTGGGGCTCACCTCATACGCCCCTTGCTCAAGTTTTCTTTGGGCGACCTTATACCCATCCAGTGGGGTAGGCCTTTTGAACCTGACTTCTCATTTGGGCCTGGCGCAAGCCACAAAGCTTTAGATCTTGGGGCGCGGCGCCCGATGGGCTTCGCGCGCCGAACAACCGTTCGGCGGTGGCGCAATGGCGAGGTGGGCCGCGACGCCGTTTGAGGTGCACCGCTTTCGGTCGGCGTCTGCTTGTCCTCTCTCATCGCCGTTAGGGTGCTCGGGTAGTCACGCTTTCTTGCCTTCTTTGTCTCTGTCTCGAAACAAGAAAAGCACGAGAGCCAAGGAAAAAACCCGACCTTTCTTTCTCACCTTCGATCGCCTCTTACGTGAAGATGTCGTGGCGGAGTGCTCGCGCCAAGACAACCGTGCGCTCGGCTTAGTGAAGAAGGGCTTCCTCATGCGCGAGACCTTTCCGGTGGAGGTGCCGGCCGGGGGCCGTCACCCATGCCGCGAAGCGACAAGGTCGTGGTGCCGCCTCGTTCTTCGGCGCGGCTTTGGCTCTGCCATTGCACGTTCGTCGAGGGGGCTGTCTCACTACAAGGTGGAGGTGCACCATCTCAACCCCAATGGGGTCCTCCACATCGCCATCTTCATCACGCATGTGCGAGGCCTTCTGGGGATCGAGCGCGATTGGGCGTTGTGGAGGCACTTCTTCGAGCAAGGCTCGGAAAGGCAGGCGTCGGACGCCGTGGCGCCCAGGTGGCTGGCCCTCGGCTTCGCCCGGTCGAACGCGGAGTACTGGAGGTAAGCGCCTCATCCAACAAAGTGGCGTTACGAATGGCTCTCGTTGAGCGTCGGCGGCAGCGCCCTCGTTTCACCGGCGAGCTTCCCATGGCGGAGGCCGGTGGGCTGAAGCGCCGAAAAAGGAGAAGAACAAGTGGCCACGATCGTGGAGCAAATCGGGGCTCAAAGGAGGCGAGGGCTCACGGGGACATTGTTGTGCGCGCCTTTATGGGGATCTGCGTGCAACCCCTTGTGCACTGAGCCGCACCCTTGTTCCATTATCGGGCCGTCCGGCCGGGCGAGGATGGCGAGCAGAGTTAGCGCGTCGAGGTGGAGGCCGGGTGGCGGTATTCTGGTGGAAGTGCCACGGTGGCTCTGGCGGACACGGAGCCATTCTCGGCTCTCGCGCCAAATCGTAAGTCGGTGAAATTTCTTTGCTTCTCTTTTCTTTGTCCCTAGCACTTGGTCCGTAAGGCATTCTGCATCCTCTTAGGGCTCAGGGATGTCTTCGGCGCCTGCTCGAGGATAGGAGGCGCGGCGATCGCCCGGCGAAACGACAGTGACTCCTCCGCAAGAAGCGGAAGGAGGAAAGGAGGAAGAAGAAGAATAAGAGGGCTTGGCGAAGCGCGCCTGTGGCGAGATGTGTCGAGTCCACGGCGTGGGGACAACCTCCAGCGGTGGCGGGGCGCCTCGACCATCCCTATGGTGGGTTTTCTCGACCGCCGTGGCGGCGGCAGCGTGGACGGCCGAGGCGACACCACGGGCCCGTGGCGCGGATCCCAGGCGGGGTGATCTTGCGCTCGCGGTTGTCGCGGCGCCTCGGTGGGCGGCCGAGGAAGCGACGGCCGACTTGCCCCTGGCGGCGGCAAAGAAGGGCGCGCGCCACGTACAGCTTCGGCCTTGTAAGTGTTCCCCTCTTTTTCTTTTCTTCTTATTGGAGCATTTTTGCGGCAAAGCGCGGCGACTCTTGAATCTTTGTAGCGTCACGGCGCCTACAGGCGTGGCCGTGGGGCGTCTGCGTAGCGGCTCGCCAAATGGCGGCGGCGGCGATTCGGCGACTCCGTCGGGTCGGTGGCGGTCGCGGTGTCGGCAACGAGGGCGTGATCGCTTTCGAGGCGAGGCCTCACCGGTCGAGGCGAAGAAAAGCTTCGCCTCTCGTGAGACCCAGCCGGACGGCGTGATCGTCCTTTCGGAGATGAGGCAGCGGTGCGCCGACAATCGCGCCCGATCGGCGGGTGGTAGCGAGTGCTCGACCCTTTGTCGGGGAGGTGCGACCGATGCCCCTCAAGTGCAGTCGCGAGGGGTTTACGAAGGTTGACCTCATCGCCCTTGCCCATGGTGCTTTGGACGGCGGCGTCCCGCCCGACGAGGCGACGAGCGTCTTTGCGGGTGTAGTCCCGGTCGGGCGTCATGGGCGGTCGGAGGAAGCGAGTGGGCCGCCCTTGGCAGCGCGCTAAACGGCGGCCGAGATATAGGCGAATCCGTAAAGGTCTGGCTCTCGCTCTGGAGTCTTCCACCAGGGCGCTGGGCACGATGGTCGAAGTCGGCCGATCGCCCGAGTAAGTCGGCCAAAAGCTCGACTTGTTGAACATTTTGATAGTTCTTGAGTGGGACTAACGGGTGTCCACGTTTTTGCAAACACTGCGGGCTCGTTTACGTGCGCCGAGTTGAGCTCTGCGGCGCTCGGCGATCGTGAGCGGCTGCGGTGGAGGAATCTGATCGGCTGCGCCTTGAGTGCGCCTAGTCGAAGGCCATGGACATCGAGCGATCGGGGCGGTGGAGATCCGCCGGGGCTTGAAGAGGCCACGAAGGCCCTTTATGATGGCGCACAGGAGCCAAGGTCTTGAGGCGAAAGTGGTGGGGCTGAGTCCTCTCGACGGAGAGTCACCGAGGCCAAGGATCTGCCGTTGCGCGGGGGACGCGCGACGCGAGCAACCCGCTGCGGACCGAGCGAAACCAGGCTCGGGGATGCCGGCCGAGTTCGTTCCGAAGCGGCGATCGCTCGAAGGACTGGTGGTGAGGACTTCATATGGCGCTCAAGAAGGAAGGCGGCAATCGACCAACTCTGCGGCCGGTAAGTTTAGCGTTTTGGCGCCGGCAAGTAAATTTGTAAGTCTAAGGGTCGCGCGTTCCACTCACTGAATGGTTAGACTCGTGAGTCCAAGATGTATCTTGGTTGGTGAAAGTCCCTACTCCGATTCGGATAAGCGATGTGTATTGCTTTTGCACTATGTTTCTGAGATGAGGCTCCTAAATGACTTAGTCTCCTCGTGTTCTTATGTGTCCCCCTTTGAATCGTTTAGTCTCGCCTCCTTTTATCTGAAGGAAGGGGGAGTTACATCGAGTTGGGAGGAAAGAGCCGGGTGACCTATGTTAGGAGCTCGGTCCTTAAATCTGTGGGGTGGTCGCCACCGTCTTGCCCATCTTTGGGTTGGTAGCCTTGGTGGTCGGGAGGTTAGGTATTCCTTGGGAAATAGCGTACTTGCCTCTGTGACCCTTGCGAATCTTGGCGTTGCGGTGCGTGGCGTTAGTCTTTGCCTCGGGAGGAGCGTGCGTTAAATCTTGTCGTGGCGGTTGATGGGGTGAAGCTTTGTCTTCTGCGATCACGGATCTTCTTGGGAAGGAGCCACCGCCTTGTATAGTCACTCGATTGACCTCATTCGGAAGTGCGTGGCGGTAGGCGATGAGGACGACACGCGGCCCTCGGCGTCCGTCGCCTGGTTCGGTTGGGTCGGAGATCCGCCCGCCAAGAGGGTCGGGGCGCTGTCCGGTCGAGTCGGAGATCCGCCCGCCAAGAGAAGTCGGGGCTGTCGGTCGGATTCGTTCCCTGGTGGTCGGAGGCGGATGTCTTGTCTTGGTCTGAGCGATTCGATCGGTGGCGGGCGGTAGCGCTGTTGGTGGAGATATGCTTGAGGCGGCTGGCGTCGCCGGTGTTGGGTACCCTGTTATTAGTATTCGTCGATAAGTGTCTCAATTCTTCAATTAAGTGCGGGTGCGACCCGCAGGCGAACTTATCCGAAATCGCCGCAATCTGCGAGGCGAGAAGAATCGGCGTCGCTGGAGAAGTATGACGGCGGCGGATGCTCGTGGCGTGGCGATCGTGGCGGGGCGAGGCCAGCGGCGTTGAAGGTTGCGGAGGGCGGTCGGGCGAGATGGGCGCCGAGCGGAGGCCCTTCGCCAAGGCGGTCGGAAATCTGCGACCGCATCCTTGGGCCGGGCGGGCGAGTGCCCTTGCCCCGTCTTGGCCGAGTGCGGTTCGTAGAGAGGCTATGATCATCGGTATTTGGTCAACACCGTCTCGCTCTGACGGCATCGACCTCGCGGTGGTGGCGTGGCGTGGCGAGGAACCGGACCGACGAGGAGATCGGCGAGTTTGAGCTCTGGTCGAGCCGCTACGCCCGAGAGATCGCCCGACCACATCCGCGCGAGTTGCCCTCCGAGGAAGCGAGACGGACCAACTCTCCGTCTCGCCATCGATCGCCCACCGGGAAGAATAAAATAGTTAGCTTTATTCTTTTTAGATTGTAAAGACTGCTATGTAAACAATCTTGAATTTATCAAGTTCCAAAATCGCCTCTCGTCCTCTTTCGTATTTAGGGTGAGTGTTTGACCGACCATAGCCATAAGGACCGCGAGGTCACTTATCGTGGGTTGGGTCATTTTGGGAGGCGAGGTGGATTGGAGACTTGGCTATCGTGATTAGGCGCACTTGTGAGGATAGGAGTGTTCTAGACCGGCCAGGATCTTTCCACTTGGGCACTTCCTTCTTCCGCGAAGTGCTACTTAGCAACCATAGCGCATTGGGCGTAGGTAGTAACACTTGGGTTGAGAGGGTTCCGCTCGGGATGGACCTCATGACGGTCGGGTCACGTACCCTCATAGGCGCGTGGGATAGGCGAGTTCGTGCGGGGAGGAGTGTTCCTGCCGACCAAAGGTCACTCCACTCGGGTACTTCCTTCTTCGCGAAGTGTTAACCAACCATAGCTTGGGCGAGGTCATGCACTTGGGTCGAAGGGTTACCGCTCGGGAAGGACCTTGTGATCGGTTGGGTTATCAACCAGCGTAGCGCGGCCAGGGGCGACTGAGCAGGCGCGAAGGGCAGCCCAGTCGTCATATGGCGACCAGTGCTCGGAAGGGAAAAAGTAAAGAGCATGCTAGGAAGAGGAAAAGAGTTTAGGGATAGAATCGCCTTAACTTTTCTATATTCCATGCATTCGGAAGGATCGACCGTCGGCGTCCTTGAGTCGAAGGTGCGGTCGGAGGATCTCCACGACGGTGAAGGGCCTTCGAGTGGCGACGACTTGTGCTTATCCTTGCTGGTTTGGACCGTAGCGAGGACGGTCGCCCGGAGCGAGCGGCCGCCTCGAACACGGCGGCGTGATAACGTCGCGAGCTTGTTGATACTGGCGATCGCGGGATGGCCACGTCATGCGCCTCGTCGGTGGTCGACGGCGTCTTGTTGTCTGGCGAGCCCCGAGCCTCCTCGAAGGCTTGTAATCTTGGGCGCCATACTCCGGTGCATCGGCAAGGCGGCCAAAGACCGTATACCATGAAGAACGGTGTGAACCGGTCGCCCGGTCGGCGTGGTCGCAGACTCGAGGGCGGAGGGTAGCTCGGTCACCCGGCGCCCATGAAGTGCTTGAGCCGGCCCGAAGATCCGCGGCAGGCCCTTGAAGGATCATGCGTTTTGCGCTTCGACACGGCCGTTGGTCCGCGGATGGGCTACGGCCGCCCAATCGACGCGGATGTTGAAGTCATCGCAGAACTCGAGGAACTCCTTCCCGTGAGCTGCGTTAGTTGTCGGTGATGATGGAGTTTGGGACTCGAACCAAAAGACTATGTCGCGGAAGAAGATGGTCGCTTGCCAGGCGTGGCGCTCACGGCCGGCTTGGTCTCTATCCATTTGGTGAACTTGTCCACCGCGACGAGCAAATGGGTAAAGCCCGGCGCTTTCTTGAAAGGCCCGACCGGATCGAGTCCTCAAGCGCAAAGGCCACGTGATGGGGATCGTGCGCAAGGCTGGTGGCGGATGTATGCGCTGGCAAAGAATTGGCATCCTTCGCAGTGCGCACGATGTGCTCGGCGTCGGACATGGCGGTCGGCCAATAGAAACCTTGCCGAAAGGCCTTTCCCACAAGAGATCGGGCGCGGCGTGGTGATCGCAAATTCCACGTGTATGTCGTCCGGCCATTGTTTCCCTTGGTCGGCGGGATGCACTTTTGGAGGACCGGAGGCTCCTTTGTAAAGGTGCAGGCCGACCGGGACGAAGACTTTGCCGCCGGCGGCGGCGCCGGCCTCGGTCGGGTCGGGGGAAGTGATCCGTCCGTCAAACGATCTATGAAGGGCTTTCTCCAGTCGGACTCGGTCGCTAGCACGCTGCGGCTCGACCCGGCCAAGTCTACGCCCGACCGCGCGGCGGTCGGGGCGACCGTGCTAGGTAGGTCGGGGGACCGTTCGGCCACCAGGCCCAGCTGGATGGAAGGCCGCAGGAGGTCGCAGACGAAGATCCCGGGCGGGACCGGCTCTCTGCTGGAGGCCAGATTGGCTAGGTAGTCGGCGTCGCTATTGTAGCGTCGGTAGCTATGGTGAAGCTCGAAGCCCTTGAACCGCTCTTGAGCGTGCACTTCTCGGCGATCTGCGGCCATACGGGTGTCTCGGGGCTCGCGGCCTTCATGACAGTCGACGACAAGCTTGGAGTCCCGTGGGCGTGGTCGGTGAGCACCGAGGTCGGCGGCGATCCGGAGACCGTTGGCGAGGGCCTCGTGCTCGGTGTCGTACTCGGCGGCGTTGTTGGTGGCGTCAGCGATCGATGGCGTCTTGGCTGTTCGGCGGGAGATGATGGCGACTCCGCGCCGCGCCATTCTTGTTGTAAGACCCATCGAAGTACATTGTCCGGTGCTCGGGGTCTTGATCTTTGGTGGTGCACAGGTTTTGGTCCACTCGGCGAAGTCGGCTAAGGCTGCGCCTTGATCGCCGTCGAGGGCGTATGTGATGTCGTGGCGCGAGCTCGGCGCCCACTTGGCTATCCTTCCGGCGTCGCGGTTGCGGGCGATCTCGCCGGCGGGCGTGGTCACCACGGTGATGGTGTCTTGTCGAAGTAGTGGGCGAGCTTTCTCTTCGCAATGAGCACCGCGTAGAGTAGCTCTGCACTGTGGGTACAGAGCCTTGGACTCGGAAAGGACCTCGCTAATGAAGTAAAGCGGCGTTGTACCTTGAGTTCGCGGCCTTCTTCCTTCGCTCCACCACGAGGGCGCGGCGGCGACAGGTAGTGGCGGCGATGTAGAAGCAGTTCACAGTGCGGGCGACCGGGGATGGAGGCGAGGACAGAAGGCCTTGGTGGTGAGGCCTCCTGAGCCTCGGGGTCGGTGAAGCGGTCGGATCTCTTGAGTAGCTGTAGAGTGGCATTCGCGCCGCCGAGCGAGAGACAAGCAGCTCAAAGGCGCGAGCATCCGGTCGACCCTCTGGACCCCTTTGAGGTTCTTGATTGGGCCCATCCTTGCGATCGCCGATATCTTCTCTGGTTGGCCTCGATGCCTCGCTCGGAGACAATGAAGCCAAGGAGCTTCCTTTGGGGACCCGAAGGCGCATTTCTCGGGATTGAGCTTTATGCGGAACCGTCGAAGGTTCGCAAAGGTCTCTTCGGTCGGGGATAAGGTCGTCGGCCTTCTTGGTCTTCACGACAATATCGTCGGCGTACACCTCAGCGTTCGGCCGATCGGTCATTGAAGCACGTTTGCATACATCGGCGGTATGTAGCGCCGCGTTCTTTAGGCGAACGGCATTGTAGCGTGCGAATGAGCGAGCGGAGTAATGAAGGAAGTCGCGGTGATCGGACTCCTTTAGCGCAATCGGTGGTAGCGGTAGGCATCCGAGAAAGAGAGGACTCGCACCTGCGGTGGAGTCGATGACTTGATCGATGCGGGGCAAAGGCGGATCCTTGGGACACGCTTTGTTGAGACTCGTATAGTCAACGCACATCCTCCATTGCCCATTTTCTTTTTACAAGTGCAGGTTGGCTAGCCACTCGGGGTGGCGCACCTCTTTTCTGAACCTGCGGCCGAAGTTTGGCGATCTCTCCCTATGATCCTGCGCCTCTCCTCGTCGAGCGGCGCGGCGTTGGGCGGCCGGCTTTGAGCACAGTCGGATGCTCAAGGAGTGCTCGGCGACTTCTCTTGGGATTCTGGCATGTCGGAGGACCTCCATGCGAAGGCGTCTTTGTTGGTGCGGAGGAGTCGGCGGCGCGTTTTCCTATTTGGCGGGGCGTGGCTCCGATCCGCACGGTCTTGGTCGGATCACGAGGATCGACCGCGACCTCGCCGTGTCCTCGGCGGACTTGAAGGATCCCGCCCGACTTCTTTGGACTCGGGCGGATTCGAGGCTTCCCTCTTGAGGTTGTCAAGCTCGGCAGACGCGATGGCCGAGGCAAGCTCTAGCTAACTGCGCTTCGCGATTGTAGGCAAGCTGGAAAGATGATGCCACGGTGATGACTCCTCGTGGCGGGCATCTTCGGCTTGAGGTAGGCGTGGCGGGGACCGCCATGAACTTGGCGTAACACGGCCTTCCGGGATGGCATGGTAGGAACCGGAAATCCACGACCTCAAAAGTGAGGGTCTCGGTGCGAAAGTTTCCGGCTCCCGAAGGTAGCAGGCGGTCGATCTGCCGAGTGGATGGGCTGGCGGCGGGAATGGCGCCATGGAAAGGCGCCTTCTTTGGGTCGGAGGGTTGGCGCGGGACCCCCATCGTCGGCGTCTCGGCGTAGAGGATGTTGAGGCGCGCCTCGTCCATCAGCACCTTTGAAAGCGCTTCTTCCCACGACGGGCCGACCACGGGGTATCTCCCGGTACGTGGGCGTGGTCGGGGTGATCGGTCCGATCAAAGGTGATCGGGAACTCGACCACCGGAGGTATTGGGGGCGCATGGCGCGGCGGTGTGGACCTCGCGATAAGCGAGCTAGAGCCGCGGCAGCCGGCATAGCGAGCCGGTCCTCCAAAGATCATGAGGCGGCCGTCGGGTTCGGGGAACTCGTCGTGCGCCTTTTCTCTGCGACCGCGAGCGCGTGAACTCTTCCCTTGCCACGCGGCGTTGTGGGGGCCCGGAGAGGTAACGCCTCGGAGACCTCGCGATCCGTACTTGTGCTTGACGGAGAACCCGTGGTTTGGGCACGGGCCGTCCATCAACTTCTCGAAGTGGTGGAGCGCGACGGTCGGTCGCGACTTTCTTTGCTGGCGAGGCGGTCGGCGGTGGCGACCACCAGGTCTCGCGGATCGCTTCCCGTCCGCCCGTTTGTCGGAGCGGTCGGAAGGGACCCGATGTGGACGCCGGATTCTAGCTGGGCCTTTCCTCCCTCAAAGATGGCCCCCACAGCCTCCTCGCCGGAGGCGTGGTTGGTGGCGATATCGAGGAGCTCCTTGGTAGTTCTGGGCTTGAGGCAACCTAGTTTGTGTACCAAGGCCTTGCGAGGTGCAGTAGATGAATGCTCCCACGACATCGGCGTCGGAGATGTCGAGGAGCTCGTTGCCTGGCGGAAAACCGCGGATGTAGTCGGAGGTTTCCACAGCTGCATTTGCAGCCCTTGAGTCGGGAGTTTCGAGGCGTTTGTAAGTGCCACGAAAGTTGCCGACGAAGGGCCTTCAAGTCGGTCCAGTTCTGATGGTTTTGGCGGGCAAGTACTCGAGCGAGGCTCGGCCGAGTCCGCGAGTAGATGGGAAGGTACTAGATGATGAAGAGGTCATCGTTGCTCCTCACTTGACATCGGCCGGTAATCTTGAGCGACACACAGGTTTGTGGCCCCGGTGTATTTGGCAATGTTGGTAGGCGCCCGGAATCTGGCAGGGAAGTCCGCCTGGCGGATCCCCTGGCAGAACGCTCGCGGTCCAGGACCGTCGGGGCTCGGGCTGCGGTGGTGGTGTCCGCCGCCCGCAATTCGTGAGTGGGCGGCCTCCTCGCCATCTTTCTTCGCGCCTCAAGGGTAGCGCGAATGTCGTAAACATCAAGCGGCTGGCGCACCGGGTGCGCCGAACTGGTGTGGCTCATGATGCTGGCGCCGCTGTCACCGGACCAACCGACTCCGTCTGTGATGCAGGCCCGGTGGCGAGGTGGCTCGGGCGATAGGGCCGGGCGTGCATGTCTTTGCGCGCGCGCTCTACCGCCCGGAGGTTTTGATAAGTGGCCTTGGCCTCGGGTCGGTCGGCTCGGGAGGCCTCGGCGGCATTGCGGCCGCGCCACGCGTTTTGGCTTGCATGGGAAGAAGCGAGGACCGTCGGACTCTTCCGCTTTCTTTGGGGTGTGCTGACGCAGCGTCGCATGCGCGTCGCCGAGCACATCGCGGGTCTCGAGCTCCTCTGCTCGAGGTTGGCACGAGGTGGTCGAGCTTCACTCTTCGTTCCTCAACTCTTTGCTTTTGTTGTTGGAGCTCGGCGCGGGCGAACTGGCGCGTTCGATGCGCTCTGGCTGGTACTCCTCCTCCTGCGCGTGAGTCGCGGATAGGAGGTCCCGTGGCGCGGGGCCACGATCAAATCGGCCGTGCCGCCATGTTGCACTCGCGAGTGCCGCTGCGGCGGTACTCCGTGTCGGACACAGAGTCATGGTGGAAGAGTCTTCCGGCAGCTCGTGGATGGAGGCGGCATGTAGCCGACCATCGCCACAAGTTGCGAGCCTACGGGGTGACATGGTCACTGCCGGGCCTCTGGGAGTTTCGCCAGGCGTGGCGAGCTCCTCGGGTTCGGTTTGGGGCTGCGAGCGCCCTAGCGGAGCTTAGAAATCGCCGGAGAGGGCCCAGGCTCTCGTGGCGCTGTCCTCCGAGTGGCGGGGGCAGCGTGAGCCCTCTGCCGGGTGACGGCGAAGTCGAGGCCGGCGGATCCGGCTCCCGGCGCGATCATGCCGTCGCGATGGGTGGATGCCATCGAGAGACAAGCGGAATCCGGAGATGGTAGCGAAGGCGCGAAGGCCCCTACTGCGCGCCAACCGCCGGCGTTTTGGCGCCGGCAAGTAAATTTGTAAGTCTAAGGGTCGCGCGTTCCACTCCTGAATGGTTAGACTCGAGAGTCCAAGATGTATCTTGGTTGGTGAAAGTCCCTACTCGATTCGGATGGCGGTATTGTATTGCTTTGCACAACATTTCTGAGATGAGGCGCTAAATTACTTAATCTCCTCGTGTTCTCATGTGTTCGTCCCCTAGAATCGTTAGTCCCGCCTCCTTTTATCTGAGAAGGAAGGGACGGAGTTACATCGAGTCGGGGAAGGGTGAGGCGACCTATGCTAGGAGCTCTGGTCCTTCGTCCTGTGGACTGGTCGCCACACGTCTTGCCCATGCTGGGTCGGTAGCCTTGGTGGTCAGGGAGGTTAGGTATTCCCCGGGAAATAGCGTACTTGCCCTCTGTGATCCTTACGAATGCTGACGTTGCGGTGTGTGACGTTGGCGCCGCCTCGGGTGGGAGCGTGCGTTAAATCTTGTCTGCGATCGGTTGATGGGTGGAAGCTTTGACTTGTGATCACCAAACCTTCTAGGGAAGGAGCCACCTGCCCTTGTATAGTCACTCCGATTGACCTTGTTCGCGGGGTACGTGGCGGTAGGCTGATGAGGGCCCCGACACGCGGCCCTCGGCGTCTGTCACCTTGGTCCGGTCGGTCGGAGATCTCGCCCGCCAAGGGGTCGGGGCGCATTGTCGGTCGGTCGGGAGATCCGCCCGCCAGCGGGGTCGGGGCGTTGTCCGGTCGGTCGGAGATCCGCCCGCCAAAGAAGTCGGGGCGTTGTCCGGTCGGTCGGAGATCCGCCCGCCAAAAAAGTCGGGGCGCTGTCGGTCGGATTCGCTTCCCTGGCGGTCGAGCGGATGTCTTGTGTGGTCTCGTGGCGGTCGGTCGGTGGCGGGCGGCGCGCTGTTGGTGGAGATATGCTTGAGGCGGCGGCTCGTCGCTTGGGCGTTAGGGTACCCTGTTATTAGTATTAAATCGATTATGATGTGGAATTATATGTTTTTGCTATTATGTTATGATGTGAAACTATCAATGTTTGCTATTATACTATGATGTGTTGGATGGTTTTGAGGTAAACAATGTTTACATGTTCTTGTTCATACTATGTTCAATATTGGCTAATGTTATTAAGATGTTGTTCTGTGTAACTACAATACTATTCAAAGTTGGTATGTTTGGAACTTTGGATAGATCAGGTACTACATTCTTGTGAAATTTTTCGTTTCCGTATCCGCTCCGTTCCGTTCCGCTTCCGTTTCCGGAGTTTTCGATTTTGTTTCCGTTACCGGTAAAAAATATGGAAATAGAAACGGAACAACTATTTACTGACCGTTTCCGTTCCGTTTTCATCCCTACATGTGAATTTACAGTCGTCGACAGCAAAACATGCTTTCCAACTTCAGCACTGAACTCAACACCAACGTCCACCATGGCCGAATCCAATTCACTCCTGTCGCCAGCTTCCTTCACGACAACATCGAGAGCCACGGGATCGTCCGATCGAAAAACGATTATTCGGATCTTCCGAAAATACTGTATTATTTTTGCCGCATGTATCAAGTACTGTAGCACAATACTATTGATTGATTCAAACCGTCCGTAGGTTCGTTCGGATAATCCGCACTGCACCGGATCGTCGTCCTAAAGGGGGGAGACGTCAGACGCGTAGCGCATTGCGCGCGCCGACCGACCAAATCCCAGGCTCCATTCTGGTGCCGCCGTCGCAGGCCGGCACCACCGCGCACGCATCAATGCTCTCGATGATTAATGGCGCGGCGGTTGGTCCAGCCTTGTCGAACAGCTCTCGATAGCTTTTCGCGAGATCGATGTACCGCGGTTTGGTCCAAAACAGCGACGTCTATTCAAGCCAATTATTAGGAGGAAAGCTCTGTTCAGCTTGTTCATTCATTCCAGTTGATTTAGCTAGCTAGAGCACGCTCCATGCCACCGACAACGCTACTCCCAGCATTAAGCAGAGCTAATGGCCGCTGCAGTTGTCAGCTTGGTTCTTGACATGGCACAGCGAAAGCGTTGCTCTCTGTGCATGCTCCACGTGCAGAAGCGGTTGGTTATTACCTTCAGACACCGGCATTGTGTCCGCTGATGATCATTTGGCATTGCTAACAATGATTAGAAGGATGCCCTCCTATGACCACGGGCAATTTTGTATGCCATGGAGATCAAAAGTGTGCCACTAAAGAGTGGTGATCATAATACTTGGTAGTTGGAGGGAAGGCAAAAAAAAACAAAAGTGAAGGTAGCTTTGCTTTCCTTGCAATATAAGGCCCCCCAGCCTCCAAATATTGTCATGGCTCTTGCCATGCCATGTTACAGTGGGATCAAAAAGGAGAAGAAAATCATGGGCTCAATTGTGCTGGTGGTGGTGCACTAATGCATGTCTAATCATTGTACCAGAAATATGAATTCAAGTGAGCCCTAGGAGGCTAAAGAGGAAGAGGCCAGTGATCCGATCCAGGCTGTCCATAGAGACACCTGGGCCAGGATCTAGTTTGCGAGTCCCTTTCAGGCGTAATTGCAAGGACAGTAGGAGGCTCAGTGGTTAAAAAAGGTTACTAATTTTCTGTGAAAACTGTGGCACCAGCATTAGGATAACTACTTGATCAGCTGCTTACTTTCCATGCAGTTACTGGAGCTTAAGTGTACCTGACCTTTTCCTTCTCCAAAGGCAATGTACCATCAGAGAACAGCACGCTGGTACTAGCCGTGTGGCGTTGCTTTCGGTTCTGAATGACAACCTATTGAGTGCTCCTAACTGAACGAAGGGGGGAACCGTACGTGTCGAGCGCTGCAGAAAATTCGTTCGACCTCGGGTCGATCAGGGATTGATCTTGCTTCAAGCTTGAGCACAGTTTGTTGTCGCATTCGTCTCCGTGTGCACGCATTATTCAGAAGTATCAAGATGCTTGGATTCATAGTTCTTCATCTCCTCATTCTCCTTTCTGTTTTCTGCAAGCAATCGACACTGTGAGTCCTTGAAATCTCGATGGTGCTTGTTTCAGTTGTATATGAATGTGTTTCGTAGATATATTGTACGAAGTTCAGAGTGAAACCAATGCATGCATCAAGGAGATGTGCCATTTGGGCATGAAACCTGCACGTATACGCATGCAGGGCAGATAAACCACGTACGTGCCACTGTCTTCGTACTGTGCAAATACAGGCGGCGTATACTGAATAACTGTCCATCATAATTAGGAGAGGACCCCGCTGAGGTGTAAGATGGCTCATTTCCTCTGCAAAGCAATGGTGTTTGATCTTCCTTTGACCATCAGTTCAATTCACACACATGATCACCACACTATATATACATCCCTGGAGCTCTCATCACCTCCATTGCCTAGGCCAGACACAGAACACACTAGCCATTAGCAAACACTCCCCAAGAGAGCAAAGCTTGGCAAGGACAGAAGAGAAGGCCAAGAAGATGCGTTCACGAAGGAGCTGGACACCAATGGCTCTTCTCCCTCTCCTCTTCGCACTCCTGCTCGTCTCCTGCGCCGCGCAGTCGCCGGCCTCGTCGCCGTCGTCGTCCAAAGCTCCTCCGGTCAGTGCCTCCCCGCCTCAGGTCTCCGCCGCACCGCCGACCACCGCCGCCTCGGCACCGCAGGTCTCCGCCGCACCGCCGACCACCGCCGCCTCGGCGCCGCAGGTCTCCGCCGCACCGCCGACCGCCTCCGCCTCGGCGCCGCAGGTCTCCGCCGCAACGCCGACAACCGCCGCCTCGGCGCCGCAGGTCTCCGCCGCACCGCCGACAACCGCCGCCTCGGCGCCGCAGGTCTCCGCCGCACCGCCGACCACCGCCGCCTCGGCGCCGCACGCTGCCACGACGCCTCCGCCGACAACGGCAGCCTCTCCAGAACTGGCTGCCACGTCACCAAGTGTTGCCTCTCCGCCACTCACTGCCACGTCACCTCCGCCAGCAACGGTTGCCTCTCCACCGCTAGCTGCCACGTCACCTCCGCCTGCCACCTCCTCGCCTCCCGTCTCTGCGCCCCCTCCGGTCACGCCACCTCCGGCGACACCCCCACCGGCAACACCACCTCCCGTTGCAGCTCCACCTCCGGCGACACCGCCCCCAGTTGCCTCCCCACCCCTGGCCACGCCACCGGCGACGCCTCCTCCGGCCATCCCGCCTCCGGCATTGGCTCCGTCGCCACTGCTCGTGGCCCCGGTGGCGCCGCCCACCGCCCCGCCGGTCAAGGCCCCGGCGCCAGCGCCCGTGTCGCCGGCTCCGAGCGTCGCCCCGACCCCATCGCCCATGATGGCACCAGAGCTGTCGCCCACGATGGCGCCGGAGCTGTCGCCCACGATGGGGCCGGAGCTGTCGCCGCTCAGCTCGGTGAGCCCCTCGATGTCACCAGGGCCCGCGCTCGCGCCCACGGGGACGGAGGATGAATCTGCGGCGGCGAGCCCGCGCGCCGGCGTTGCCGCGCTGGTGGCGCTGGCGGCTGCAGGGCTCGTGGTCTTGTTTTAAGTACAGCTGCGTTACCACTTCTTTCGTGCTGTTGTTACTCGATCGTGTTACCCTATTGACGTTATGGACGTTGCATGCATGATTCTTCGTGTACGAGACATTGGTTATTTATTTCTTTTTATATATGGATGATGGATCGGCTGCTACTCTTGATTTGTAGAGAGAATCTTGTGCATATCTCTGATGTATCTTGTATCATTCCGGTGGTTGCTGAATGAATTGTCATGCTATATACTTCTTATACGCTTATTGCCATGTAATCCTTGTTGTTTTATTCCTTCTTTTGTGAATGCAAGTGAAGATCCAGAAGCTTGATAGAACAACATTAACCAGGTACTGCAAGGTGTCAAAAATCGCAACGCATGCATGTACAAGGACCCGTGCATGCACCATCGCAGAAGCTGAGAAGCATGGAACACTTTCATATCAGAGACGAGATCCGTAGGGCCAGAAAATTTTCCTTACATCCACAAAGTCAGTGGACAGGGCAGGCCAGGCCAGGCCAGGCCATACATTCCGCTGCTCACGAAAGCTGACAAAAACAGAAAGAGTCCTATGATCAAATCAATCAACCACCCACTCGCCAGTCGCCACTCTCCAAAATCCACATCCCTTTGCCCATTTCACAGTTCACACAACAGAAAAAAGAGAAACGGCATATTTCTTACATATGCAACTCAGAAAACCGACTCATTAGCGCACCAGAAACGAAAGGAAAGGCGCAACGCGTGCATCCATCCAGCCCTGACATAAATGCATCGATCGGTTCAAGAACCCAAATGATGCAGGGGAAAAAGAGGAATCCAGGTGCCAACATGCCATCTCGCAGGGTGATTGCATAGTAAAGCAGGAACGCAAAGGGCAATGCTATGATTGGCTCCAGAGCAAAACGTTGCGCGGACCCGTGAAAGGCTTGGGGAGGGGAGCAGAGAAACATGCGTTGGTCCTCACCGACTCACCGGTTGGTGGTGGCCTGGTTGTGGGGAGAGGTCATGATCGTCTGAATCACGAACGGAACAGCCGAGATGGACCGGTGTACGTATGTGCGAATTCTGATCATTTGGGTTGGTCCCCAAGGCAGGCACCTGCAGCCGATGACTAGGCCTGCCGACTCGTGCGCTCGATCGGGATCTGCTCGCCAGCCGATCCCCGCGTGCGTCGTGGCATTTTTGCTCCGGTGCGTACGATCTGCTCCAAAGCCGGTGGCTCTGATCGAAGATACCCCACAAGAGGTCAGTAGAAGAGATAAAGAGTTACGTGGCTTAGCACCTGTATCTCGTACCAAGCATGCACAGCAGCTAGTGCATTTTGACTTCTTCTTATCCATGTTAGCTAGGCTGCAGTTTCGTGCGGTGTGCTTACAGCTGAAACGAAACCAACGAATTGCCATAAGCCTCTTGGCTCTTACAGCCCCCTCCGCCGTTCGCTGCGCTTCCGCCAACGCCCTCGCTGCTTTGCCTCCGACCACCACACAACCGCTGGGCCACCGGTCATCCAGGGAACTATAAGGCTGGTGTGCCTGAACCTAACCTAGATGCATGGCCGCCACCGCTCGAGCTTCCGCTGCTAACTTTACCAGCGAGCACCCGCGGAATAGGATTTTCGAAGCCTTTTTTCCGGCTTAATGGGCAAAACCGAGACTTTGAAAGTGATACGCTAGCTGCAGTCCTTGCCCGTGCTAGATACGAACCTACCGAACAGTACGTCCATGTGAGCACCAACCTCACGCCACTGTGCCAAAGACGAACGGACAGATCGGCAGAAAAGGCATCCTAAATGCGTTGTGGCAATGCACTGCTGACACGTCGATCTCGTCAGAAAAGCATGTAATAGTAGTAAGAGATGTTTGATCGCCAGGCCAGGCGGTGCCCTTGTGCCCCCATTTGATGCTCTGATTCGTTTGCTCATAAACAAGACGAAGAAAAGAAAGGAAAAGAGCAGTACGAATCATCCCCAAAACATCACGTAACAATGCCTCTTCAATTCTTCATACAAGCAGAGCTGCAACCATGCACAGCCAGGTCACCAGCACGGGCCCCAACCCCAACCGGTGGGACCCGCCGAGCACGAGTGTTGGTATGCCCGCGTCGTCGGTGTTGGGCCCGAGGGCGGGCCCCGGGTTCGCCTGCGGCGAGGACTGAGGTTGGCCGGCCGGGGCTCCCGCCGGGGAGGGAGTCTGGTTGACGAGCACGTGCAGCTTCATGCCGCCGAGGCAGTGCATCTCGTTGTTGCAGATGAAGAACCGGTCGCCGGGCGCCGTCAGGGGCACCGTCGTGTTGCCGTCGCTCCTGGAGAGGAGCGCGTTGGCGGCGCTGCAGTTCTTGAACCCCGCCTCGTCAACTTCGTCCAGGGTGTGGTACTTTGAGTACTTGAACACTGAAACACATGGCATGGACAGGTCATTAGCCATAAGCTAATTGTTTCAAGCAACCCAATTCTGTCAGTTCATAGTCTTTTTCCCCGGAATCGTCGGTTCAGAGATGTGATTACGCATGGAAAAAACATAGATACTACATCTTGCAGGATTAACATCGTTTGGCTTAGATTGCTGATAGAACGGTCAGAACAGAAAGGAAACAAACCATAAGCTACATTTGCTTCGATGAGACAGAGAGTGTGGTTTAGATTCGTACCTAAAACATCGCCAACATAGAACGTTTTGCCGTCGATCCACGACGGGAAGTCCGCGCTGAGATCCCAGCCGGCGCTATCACCGACGGTATACGAGACCGCTTCAGCTTTCCAGGCTACGCCGTGGGTGAGCAGGACGCACAGTGTGAGAACAATGCGAGTTTGAGCCATGGACGGGCAGTGCAAACTGGAGTAATATTATGCCAGTGCAGGGCTGTGGAACTAAGAAGGTACCCGTGTCAAAAGCTTGGATATAGTATATGAGAACGGAAGTTCTTGTTGAGGATTGGTGACCTAATCTTCCGAGCGCATTGCAAAAGATATTAATTAGGGAGGTGTTGCAAGCGAGCGACACTTACAGGTCAGAGACGACTGACATGCTTCTAAAATGGAAAGGTGAAGCGTTCATTCTTTATATTTCTTGAGATGGACTTGAACTCTTGATTTGAATAGGTGATCCTCGGGAGGAATTTGGGGGTGTTTGGTGTTTGGTGAGGTTTGGTGCTGCAACTTTCTTCTGTGTTGTTGATACTAGGTATTGGCGGTTAAGCAGTTTTTCCTGCTCCAGATTTGTGTCTCGGCGTCGACGTCATCGGTTCCTTGCTCGAGTAAGCAATGTCTTGCATTTTATGGTTTTCTACTTGGTTGAAAGTTGAAACTGACTGCTCTTCCAAATAGAAGAGGAAAGGAAGAGAGCTCGATCCAATACAACTGTTTGGGGGCTCAATGTGCATAGTAAATCGCGTTGACTAGGTAGAGGAATCAATATAGTAGTAGTTTTTTTAGGACGTTGGATTGCCCAAGGGGCCAAGTGTCTTGAATACCCAGTTTACCCACGAAAAGAACAACAGTTGCTTGTTTCACCGCTACCCGTGCGTGGTGCAACGATTGGACGAACAGTCGTTGTTAATGCCTGGCGCGCACCGCCGTCACCGGATTACCCCGGGCCCGGTGCCTAGTGGCCCCCTGCATATGGCCAGCGCGGCCGGTAATATATATTCTTTTTGGACCATAAAATCTGGAGCAAAGTGTAATATATATTCTTTTTTGGACCATAAAGGACCCGAGTGCAAACCTTAAAAACGCATAAAGGACCAAAGTGTAATATATATTATTTTTTGGGAAAAAGGATCTATTCGTAAATTAAAAGGACCTATGCGTAATTTTTATTTTGTGGAAAAGGACCCGAGCGTAAGCCTTAAAAACACATAAAGGACCAAAGCGTAATATATATTCTTTTTTTTGAAAAAGGATCTATATGTATTTTTTTTTCGGACAAGGACCCGATTATAATTTTTTTCTTAAAAAAGACCTATCTGTAAATAAAAAAAGGACCTGTCCGTAATTTTTTTCGGCTCGGCTCGAGCCGGCTCCAGCGACACATGGACAACATCCTCTTCCAGGAAATCTTCCAACATTAGGAAGGTTATGATGTCATATTTTTATTTCAGATTTTATTTTAAAATAAATATAATAAAAGATTAGAGATATATAAAACAGCAAACAACACATTGTACTTCAGAATATACTTAAGTATTATAAATTAACAGAGTCGATAGATCATACGAACGACTTACAATTAGGTTTGATGACGAACAGAAAACAATACAGTTACGGTCGTGAGATTCAGTAAAATGAAAGGTGAATTCAAAGTGCTAGGAGACACTCTATGACGTGGCGTGGTCACTCGTCACAAGTCACACGAATTTTTACGTAAAAATATGTAAATGCGCGCACATGTGTCTTCAACCAATATCCATCCTATGCTATCCTCATGCCACTCTACCTTATAAGTTACCTTTTCTTCATTTAGCTAAATAATATAATATTAAATTATGCATACTTTAAAATTAAAGGAAATGGATCTCCTATAGACTAATTCCTAACATTAGCTAAGCCCGAGTCCCCCGTCACACCGAACGAACGTTCACCAGACCAAGACCAACCAAACGCAAGATACGAACTTAAGCAACGCTGGGTTTTTTTTTCCCGATGATAGGCTTTATTGCTTAAGAGAGATACTTCTGTGTGTCTATTTTTAAAGGCAAGAACTAGTGTCCGGACGTTCGATTTCTGAGTGTTGCGTCGAACGCTCGGTGCAATATTGTTTTCAACGTGTGTAACATTTTTTTTCGCGCGCACATTTTTGTTGTTATCGAAGGAAAATATTTCACGCGTACGAAAAAAAATGTTTCACACGTAGAAAAAAATGTTGCAGAGCGTTTGAAAAAATCAGACATCCGACTGCTAGCAATTCCGATTTTTAAAAGTTATTCGAATATTAGATCATAAATGTAAATTAAATGCTGATTGCTCATCTTTTTATTTATTTTAAAATTTAAAATTTATGTAACTTGTATCGTGAAGGAATGTATAAGTACATTCGGCAAGTCAGTGACCCTGACAACCACGAATACCAGCTGGGCGCCCAAGAACACGTGCTTCTAGCTAGACGCTCAGCTTCTTCATTAGAACCCCTACCCCTACGGTCCTACCTTCATGACAGAAATTGACCTCTCGGATCTACTCTAACCTGGTATTGATCTCCGGCAAAATCATGCTATAAAGGCACAAGCTCGGGCTTCTCAAATCTATTTGTCTATCTATCTATTATAATATTAAAGTAGAGATAAAAGAAGTTACCATATTCGCTCTCAAGGTTAGAAATTCCCACATTAATCAGAGAAAAAAAGAAAGATCTACACCGTTGATTATGGTAAGTCCAGATTATAACGGTTTAGATTAAAAGAAAGAGTTTATATCATGTACAATACAAAAATAACTAAAATTCGAAATAAAAATAAAATAAAATCAGAAATTTGATTTCCATACGATTAAAAGAAACAGTCCGAGTACAATAAAAAATTTTGAAACAAAAAACAAAAGATAATTAATAATCTAATTTTCATACGAACATCAAAATAAAATTGAAATTCATAATAAAATTATAAAAAACAGAATAAAAAAATAAAAGATAATTAGTAATCTAATTTTCATACAAACATCAAAATAAAATTGAAATTTATAATAAAAATTAGTAGTTGAATTTGTATACGAATTCCAACATAAAAATTTGAAATTCGGATAGAAAATAGGAATTTGATTTTCATAGGTTAAAATAAAGAGTCCACGTCAAGTATAATAAAAAACCAAAATTCCCTATAAAAATAAAATAAAATAAACAATCTGATTTCCATACTAACATCAAAATAAAAATAAAATTTGAAACAAAAATCAATTAAAAATTAGTAATTAGATTTGTATACGAATACCAACCTAAAACTAAATTTTAGAATAAAAAACAAAATAAAATTAGCATTTTGATTTCCATATGAACTCTAAAATTAAATCCATAAATGGCTTAAATTCGGAAAAAATATAATAAAAAATACCAATTGGATTTGTATACGATTTCAATCTAAAACTATATTATATATATATAATGTATGATCCAACAATACACAAATATGATTTGGAATACAAACAAAAAAATGCAAATTTGTTTTGTCCAAGAATTTCAATTCAATTTCCATATGAATTTCTAAATAAAACCCCTAAATAAATATAATTGGCATAAAAATTAAAGAAACATTAGCTATTGGATTTATGTATGAATTCAACAAAAAATAATTGAAATTTAGAATAAAAATAAAATAAAAAGAGAAAGGCCAAAGCCGAAGGAGCTAAAAGCCGCGATGACGAGTGGTGAGCGTCTGCATTGTTGAAGAAGTCAGTAGCAAAAAAAGCTTGATGATGGAGAGGCCCTGGTAGAGAGTGACAGTTCTCCCTCAAGGGTTAGAGATCAAATATGGAGTTCATCAAATAGAGAACCATCAAAGTGACAGTGTCACATTCTGGTGTTTTCGCGATTGGATACGAGGCTATTCTTGTAATTATATTTCCAAGGGAGCCAGATTTAGCAACAAAAATTTGACTTAGGGCTAAAAAAAGCGATGATTTCGCACAAAAATGAAGAACCCTGGAATAGCCCTAGGGTAGCCCATGGGCCATGGGTGGCCGGATGACTTCGGTCGTTAGGGATGGGGGCGTTCGGTAAGGTGGGCTGACCACGGTTCCACGAGCAAAAGGGCTCATGGATTGGCCGCCAGTTCAGTTGCTTAGCTAAATAGCCGAGCACAGTGGGCGTAGAAGGAATAACAACGCTTACTCCATTTTCCTCATCCAATAGTCCGTTCACCTTCCGTTTGTGATTTTTATCTAAGCCCTATCGAAAAAACCCTGTATATTTTCATATTTTACCCTCGAGATGATCGCTTTCGTTGAGGATGAATATATGTTGAACATGTGCACAACTAGACTTCTTGAGGAGAATTCTTCGTAAGATTTTATTGTCCGTAAGCAACAAGTCGACAAGAATAGCAGTTTACCAAAGGTCGTCACAAATCACAACCAAAATTTTAAAAACAGACACAAACTCTGAAGGAAGCAAATAGTAAAAAAGAGGAGTACAAATGTGCAACTCGATCAGTGCCTCGGGAACACACGAACTAAGGGAACGACGCAAAATGTACGACACTGCACTGCCTCTTTCCTAGCCCGTCAACAGGGCGAGAAGTCCCACGGCCCCGAACAGCAGTGCCGAAGCAACGTGGCCCACGTGAGCCCCACTGGCAGGGCCGGCCCCGCTTGTGTTGGACGAGGACTTGGTTGTCGTCGCAGCCGGGGCTGCGTCCGCCGGCGTCGTGTCCGACGGTGCCTCCTTGCCTGGGCTTGACGGCTTGGTCAAGCGCGCGCCGGGCGCCGGTGTCGTGACGTTGCTGCCGGAGACGGAGGAGACCGTGACGGCGAGCTTCATGCCGGAGGCGCAGTGGCCGGTGGTGCCGCAGATGAAGTAGCGGGTGCCCGGCTTGGTGAGCGCGATCGTGGTGCTCTGGTCCCTGTACGACCGCAGCGGATTGCTCGCCGAGCAGGCGCCGTGGTCCGCCGCGCTCACCTCCGCCACCGAGTGCACGCTGTTGTACCGGAACACTGGCCGCCCGGGCCCGGCACGCACAAGATCCAACAAGTCAGCATAGGCGGAAAGAAACAGAAACTACGAGCTACCTACGACTCATGAGTCATGACACATAGCGTACGTGCTGCTGACATTGCGACCCACTTTATCAAAACTATCGTTAATTATGCTATGTCATATGTAGTGCATGCTTCGTGAACTTACACAGTGTATCGCCAGTGTTGAACGTCTTGCCTTTGGCCCAGGCGTTGTAATCCTCTCCGGTAGTCCACCCCGACGAGTCGCCCACCGTGTAATCCTTCGCGGACACTGGAACGACGGCGACGACGAGAATGGCCAGAATAATGCCGGGTAGAAGGCCGGCCATTTGACGAAGACTTGTATAGTTGTATATATATGGTTAACTGAACGGCGCCCAGATGACAGGAGGGGCGCTTATAAGACTGCGTGCAGGGGATCGAGAGCAGTAGTTATATAGGCCAACTGGTGGTTAATTAGCCCTCTTCATTTTGCCTTGGTGGAATACTGATGTACGTACGTATCAGCTAGGGGATGGTCGATGTTTAATTGCTCACCAACTCTCCTCATCAAGTTTTAGTCTATGCACAGTACGTACGGGCGGGTTTAGTAGCTAAATGGTTGCTTTGTCTACGGAGAAACAGCAGAAAGTGTCTAGAAAAAATAATCAATGGTGTAGCTGACATGTGCAGACCGTGAGTCGGATGATTTTGGTTGAGCAAACCAATTTTTGATTACTCGATCGTCTACTTTAATATGCGAGGCGAAAATCTACGCCGTCATTGAATGTTTTGCTTTGCTTCTTAAACAGGTAACGTAGACGTAAGGCAATACGGCGTAAGTACCAGTGCTGGTAACCGGCGCACGTTCCATATATCGCTTGCTACTTGTTAGGCTTTCGTCTTCGAATGGGTTGTCTTTTTATTTTCGACTGATGATCGAAGACGGGAGGGAGCCCCATACCTTTAATTGCAACCAGCTATTGTTATATTTCAACAACAATACAAAAATTCCATTATTCGGATACATTCTTGTAGCCTCGACACAGTACTATACTGAATTAAATACTACGATATAGACGTGTATTTTGTCAAGGCACCGAACTATTCTTGCATACCACATGTATCTGATGAACCACACGCTTCTAAGCTTCTCTCCTAGTTCTGAACAGTTCGTTGCACTGATCAATAGCTCGGCACCACCTGCCGCTGCCGGCATGACGACGACAGGCCCCTCGTCGGCACACGGCGAGACGACGCTGTACGATACGTGCACGGGCTTGCTCCCGTCCAGCACGACCTCCTCGAGACCGAACTCGTGCCAGTCCGCGGCTCGAAGCGCGTGTCCCCGGGGAGGCGGCGGCGTCTCCGCATCACCTCGCGTGCACATCTTGACGCTCAGCCCTCCGGAGCCATCGCCCGCGAGAACCGTGTACCCGCGACGACTTCTTGACCCCCCAGCATCTCGCCGGCCTGGTCGACGCAGGCCGCGGCGAGCGCGCGGCGGTCGGGTGCAACGACGGCGGCCCTAAAGAGCACGGTCGTTGCGTCGACGGCGGTGTAGGCGTCGAGTGGAACGGACTTGAGGGGCTTGGCGGCGCCTGGGCTTTGGATGTAGCCGTGTACAGTATCACCGGGTTGGCGACGAGCTTGCTCTGTGCCCGCAGCTGCCCGTGCGAGCGAGCCCACAACTTAAGGAAGTTGATGAATCCTCTATCTACTAAAGATGGAGAAAATGGCGATCCCAGGTTTGTTTGAGCCGTGGAAGAGCCGGCTGAGCCGAGCCGGCTATTTCCAAAAAATAAATTATGATTAGATCATTTTCCGGGAAAAAATAAGATTTTTTTTTAAAAAAAGAAAATATTTTACGTTTAGGTCCTTCGTGCGTTTTTAAGTATTACGCTCGGGTCCTTTTACTGAAAATCAAAATTACAATTAGATCCTTTTTTGAAAAAAATACATTGCATTTAGGTCCTTTTTGCATTTTTCTATCATTACGTTTCAGCCCTTTTGCGGAAAACATAAAAAAAAATTTAGGTCATTTTCGCTTGTTTCCTCGATTTGCTCCTATAGGGAGCGACATTCACATGTTTTCTCCATTTGCTCGCGTGAGGAGAGGCGCCCGCGACGTGACAAGCCGCGTATGGTTAGCTAGTTTATGATGAGGGACAGCGGGTCAGTGAGGAGCAGGTCGCAGTTGATGCCCGCTGTCCTGGAATCGTTGTTAGATAATGGAAGATTATCCTCAACTGCACAAGGGGAAACACGAAATTGGTGTGATTTTTTAAGTTAGTACGAGAATCAAGTTAGATTTATGTCTTGTTTGGTAGAGCTTCAGATCCCAGTTTCGTCTCAGATCTAGAGCTTGTAGGCTAAAATAAAGTGAATTAAGTTTATATTTTTAGTCTAAAAATGTAAACAAGATGACCCACATAAACACTCTTAATGTACCTATAACTCCAGTTTTATAAATTTCTGGGGCTAGGAATACCTTACTCCACCAACTTCAGATTTTGGTGGAGCTGGAGCTGTGCTAAACACCATAGTATCCACTTTCGGTAATTCGGTTTGATTTAAACAATCATGAATGCTTACGTTGAGAGGTGCTTCCACACTTTTCTTTTTGACAGTTGCACAAATATTAAAATATTAACAAAAAGTAGATAATGATTACTTACCCTTTACTTGTTTCCAGATTCGTACACAGCTCACATTATAATCGAATGACAAGACCAAGCACTTGTCCTGTCACCAAGGTTACAAAAACTGGTGGATTTCGGCAAAATTTTGCCAAAATCTTGGATTCCGGACCCCAGCGAGTTTCAACAGATCGGCCGGATAGGAAAATTTGAAAATGCTACAGTAATTTCGGTTTTTTCTGCGAGATTTCGCCCAAAACCGCCAAGATTTCGCCATTTGAAACCGGAATTTGATTTTTTTTGGCCGGATCTGACTGGAATTATATCAATAAGTTCACAGGAAGTGATCTTCAATGATAATATTTCCAAAAGGTTGATTTTTTAGACTTTTTGGCATTTTGGCAGAAACACTCTCTGAATTTTACAAAATTGAGGAAGCATTTTCATGCTATGAAAAATTTATGGCAGTATCATAAGATATGTAGGATAATACATAAAATTTATTAAAATATTTTAACATCCTTTGTTATGTTTTAAAAATAAAAATCAAATTAGGATAAGCGAGGCGTGTGATTGCTAGAATTTTATAAATTTATTCATGTCTGATAATCACCTAAAATTTTTATGGGAGCTTAAAAATTCTCTCATAACCCTGTTGAAAAAGTTTACAAAAAACTTAACCAGTTTTGATGAGTCAATAAAAAATTCTCTCATAACCCTGTTGATGATGTACATTTCCAAAACTGTGATGTACTACATTCACATTTTTTTGGGAATTTTTTATGATTGATAATGATCTCAAAACTTTATCACAAGATCATTGATGCTTTCCAAATATGTACCAATTTTTTTTGTAATTTTTACATTTTTGAAACTATTGGAGAAAAGGCTACTATGAAGTAACACTTTCATGTTTTCTGTGATTTTTTTATGTTTGATCATCTTCTCAAAATTTTATGACAGCATCATTGATGCTTTGCAACTATGTACAAAAATTTTGGTAATTTTTACATGCTCCAAAGTATGGAAAAAAAAGTTGCAAAGAAATGTCGTTGTGAAGATTTGATGAGGACATCACTATGACGGATACACTCATGACCTTACCTCCACCACCTCCTATGCAAGGTCCTATCACAAGGGCACGCTCACGGCAGCTAAATCAACAGGTGAACTCGTTTCTCGGGTGGCATAATTATATTTTAGAGGATAGACCACTGCATAATAATGTGCTTGTGCTTAGGAATCATGGCTTAGAGCTGCAAGGACGTCATTCCTCATCACTACAAGCTAGAGTACAAGGTATTCCTGAGAAGGAAGCCAAAACGTCCACCCAGGAGCAGTCCACCTTCAACTATCCATAACTTTTGCATACGGAGTCCGTTCGGGATGAGTGAGTACTTGATTAAAAGATAAATTCGTGCTCTTTCCAATGGATCTGGCCTTATCATCAAATTCCACTCGAGATGGTCACAGCAGTCAAAATAGTGCGACGGTCTCTGTCTTTTAGGGTGCTGTGCCACCATAATTTTGGGCTGAGTTCCCATGTAATTAAAGTGGCGTGAGACCAACTCCTAGCAGCCATCCTTGGCTATATATATTGGACAAGCCCCTATCTATCTCCTTAGGTTTTGATTTGAGAATAGTTACCCATGTGTGGAACTTTATCCTTGTTCTCGACTCGGCTAGAGCGGCGATAAACAAGTTTGAAACCTCAACTTGAGTGTGTGCTTCATCCTTGTTCTTGCTAGTTCTTGATTGCTTGCAAGAATAGACCTTCGTGGTCAGGTCATCCGTGTTCTTGGCACGGTTGATAACGACGAGGAGTGTGGTTTAGCGATTGCGGCGCTTATCCTTGTGTGGTTCGTGCCGGATCGTCAAAGTCATCCTCCGCCAAATCGAAGTTATCCTCACGGAAGATCGGGCCGTCTTGTGCGCATCATTTGGTATCGAGCAACGGTTGACCGGTGAGTTCTTGTATCTAGTTTAGTTGTTTCATTTCGTTTCTCCTAGAGTCGGAAAATTTGCCCCACAAAAAATTTGTTCTCCATTGTCCAAACCCTTTTGTGCCTTTCAATTAGTTAATTTTGTTTTTGCTAAATTGAGTTTGCGTCCGTTCTAGTATTGTCTTGTTGCTGTTCATCTTGTTCATCTCCCACATCAAAATCCATTCCTAAAGTCCAAAAAAATCCATCTCGGCGAATCTGTCCATCTCTGCAACCACCACCAAAAACACCATAAATCACACTTCCCTTATCCTTTTGAGTGAAACCAAAAGGAGCCGATCCGTGACTTAGTATTCTATGTTGATGCCAATTTTCACATCCATACTTACAAGCACGAGAAATCTGTGAATGTTTCAATAAGACCTAATTGCTGTCTGAAATCTGCATCTGTGTGCAATTGAAAAATTCGTGCAAAATTCTCGTTGAATTTGAACGTTTGTCCAAAAGGAAAGTTGTTGCAAAAGCCATCAGGAAGAAAAAAAGAAAAAAAGAATCTTTGAAAAAAAGGCACTTGACCGGCAAAATACCGACCTGTCATGCGGTGGATGAAATCAACAAAATACAAAGTTGGATCCATCTTGTGCTCCCAAGTTGCAAATTGCATATGCTTGAATTTTGTTGTGTTTACCACTTGTATCCACTGCCATATCTTTTGTTTTAGCCTAATATCCATCTTTGTTTGATCAGCAACATAGGCTAATTGCTAGTTTGAACACTTATTCAATTCTATGCAAATTCGAGATTGGTGATTGTTTTCGTTGCTACTCATTATAAAGCCTTTCCGAGCTCCACTTTTACTAACCATACAGGTGATAAGTCTTGCAATCGCTTTACTCACACTTGAGATCGGTTTATCACGAACCGACCACCGGATTGCACCTTGCTGCACTTGTAAGAATTGGTAAGAGCTTGGTGAGAGCAAGAGAGTGACACCTAATCATTTCAACAAGTAGTAGTGATAGGGAACTACATATCTTTGTGTGTTTTCCTGTTTATTACTAACCATGGCAGATGATAATGGAAGCATTGAGGAAAACCAAGCTAAAATTCTCACATCTCGCTCGAGAGGAATCATGCAACACTTGACACGATTGCTCAACACACATGCTGAGAAATACGACAATGCTATGGCTGAGATCAACAACAACCTTGCGACACTTCGTGATCGTATTGATCGTCTTGATGGACGACAACCACCACATGCTAATCAAGCCAATCATGCATCAAGACAAAATGGAGCACCAAGACGTCGTACCCCACTTACTGCCTGCTCTTGGACAAATGGGGTAGAAGAAGAGAACAATTGCATTGCTGATACAAAGGACAATGATGTTTTTAACTCCCACAATGATCATCGGCGCCTTGACACAATTGACAAGGTATGGGTAGAAATCGGCGTGAACAACGGAGGTGCGTGATGATCCATTAGGAAAGATTAAATTTACAATGCCTCCATTTCTTTGGAAAGTTCGATCCTAATGCATATATTAATTGGGAGATAGCGGTAGACAAAGAATTTGCAAAGTATGATTTATCGAAAACCAAAAGATTAGTGTTGCGATCAAAGTGTTAACGTCGGATGCAATATATTGGTGGAAGCATATATCTAGACAAGATAAAGAACCTAAAACTTGGAATGCCATGAAAAACTTATGAGAGATGATTATGTTCTGAATATGTTCTTTGAATATTTGCTTACTAAACTTCAGCGCTTAAAACAGGGTTCTAAAACTGTTATAGCATACTATCATGAATTGCAAAATTGTTTGTTGCGTTGTGGTTTACAAGAATGTGAACAAGCTACTCAACTTAGGTTCATACGTGGACTTAATCATGAAATTCAAGATGTTCTTGTTGATGAAACATTAAGTTGTCTTTCGGACTTGATTAAATGTGCTTGCAGAGTGAAAACATGCTTGTTGAATCTTTAAAAGAGTTATTATATTCATTTGAGGTGCCCAATGTTGCACCTTCATTGTAACTAACATTTTGCGGAGAATGTGATAGAGTTGAGGACGACTCCAATTCAACAAAGGAAGAATGATGAGACCATGCTCATCCTGGATATGACCAATGCTATATCGGTTTGGCGACACTTCATGGCATCGTCTACATCTACAAGGATGGTCGTATCTACATGGCTTTACCGATCCCCACGAGGCCAAGTCGATCACACGATCACTTCGTCCTCCACCTTGGCCGCCTCCCATGCTTGATGGTGTATTCAAGAAAGGCGTATCTCCAACTCTTCATATTTGAAGCCATATTTTGGAGAGAACGATGAGCTTGAGTCGAGGACGACTCAAATGCAAGAAGGGGAGGATGATGAGGACATCACTATGACGGATACACTCATGACCTTACCTCCACCACCTTCTATGCAAGGTCCTATCACAAGGGCACGCTCACGGCAGCTAAATCAACAGGTGAACTCGTTTCTCGGGTGGCATAATTATATTTTAGAGGGTAGACCACTGCATAATAATGTGCTTGTGCTTAGGAATCATGGCTTAGAGCTGCAAGGACGTCATTCCTCATCACTACAAGCTAGAGTACAAGGTATTCCCGAGAAGGAAGCCAAAACGTCCACCCAGGAGCAGTTCACCTTCAACTATCCATAACTTTTGCATACGGAGTCCGTTCGGGATGAGTGAGTACTTGATTAAAAGATAAATTCGTTCTCTTTCCAACGGATCTAGCCTCATCATCAAATTCCACTCGAGCTGGCCACAGCAGTCAAAATAGTGCGATGGTCTCTGTCTTTTAGGGTGCTGTGCCACCATAATTTTGGGCTGAGTTCCCATGTAATTAAAGTGGCGTGAGACCAACTCCTAGCAGCCATCCTTGGCTATATATATTGGACAAGCCCCTATCTATCTCCTTAGGTTTTGATTTGAGAATAGTTACCCATGTGTGGAACTTTATCCTTGTTCTCCTGACTCGGCTAGAGCAGCAATAAACAAGTTTCGAAACCTCAACTTGAGTGTGTGCTTCATTCTTGTTCTTGCTAGTTCTTCGATTGCTTGCAAGAATAGACCTTCGTGGTCAAGTCATCCGTGTTCTTGGCACGGTTGATAACGACGAGGAGTGTGGTTTAGCGATTGCAGGCGCTTATCCTTGTGTGGTTCGTAGCCGGATCGTCAAAGTCATCCTCCGCCAAATCGAAGTTATCCCCTCACCGGAAGATCGGGCCGTCTTGTGCGCATCAAGATTCAAACTCGAGACCTCTAGTTTGATAGAGTTCAGCCTCACCACTGAGATATGGGTGCTCATGTGTCTTAGAGATGAGAAATAAATCATTTTATACATTGAAAACTCACTGGTTTTAATATATCGTCAATCATTGAAGTTCATTCACAATCCATTCCACCGAGTGCTCTGCCATTTCACTTTCCCTTGCGCAAGCCTCTTCTCCACCCTGCTCTCTCTCTGGTCCGGCCATTCTCCGGCCAAATCCGGCCAGCCCCGAGCTCCAGTATGCAAATCTCGGCCTCTAATGGCGAGATTTCGGGCTGGTGAGGCGAAATCTCGAGCGGAAGAGGCGAAATTTCGGCCGACCAAAAAATTTCGGTATGCACAAATTGTTTTGTTGGATTTTAAGTGCAGCTGTATTTTTTTGCTTATTTAGACATGTAGTGATGTGGGATATAGTCTAGTAAGTAGTAAGAACTACCAATGTATGTACTCATGTGGGATATAATTCATATTTCAGTATGTCTTCAAAAGACCATGTCACTTACTCACTTGTATGGTACAGCTAGCAAGCCTGACAACGAAAGGCATATATCATGCATTTTAGCAAACATCAGTGACTTAAGAATGTTGACTCCCTGGCTTATATATCATGCATATTTTTTGTAATGATGCAGGCTCTAGTGAGTTGTGATGGCAGATCCTCAGGGCACCGTATGGGACCACGGGGCGCGATCGGCTCGTGGTCGAGTGCAACCATCGCACGCATGTTATGAAGGGTGGAGGGGCGACCCGTCTTAAGGAACATCTGGCTGGCTGCGCCGGTGATGTGAAGGCCTGCCCCAACGTGCCTAAAGTGGTTAGGCAGGCCATGATCGCGGACCTCCGTGGTGGCCGTGACAAGAAGAAGAAGAAGTAGGCGATTTGCCTGCGTCAGGAGGAGGCTTGCACCGAATGGACCACCATGGGCATGGAGGATGAGCAGTTTAAGATGGCCATAAAGGCCTCTAAAGAAGAGGCCTACCTCAGGAGCCAAGGTTTAACCCAAGGTTCGGGGTCCGGGAGTGGTGCAAAGAAGTCCTCAATTCAATCGACTATTAGCAAAATGTTCGGTCGGTCCAAATCGACACGGAAAAGCCATGCCTCCATGGATGTCGACCTTGCACGGGCTAGTGCCCCGCAGCAGCCTCGTATTGACACTGCATTCCAACAGGGGAAGCGGGAGAAGCTAGGGAGGGGATGGTCAAAGTGGTTACATGCTAATGCAATTCCCGGAAGGAAGGTGGACTACCCGTATTTCACAGGTATGAAACAATTGTATGTTTGTAAGTTACACATCGTGTGATGATTGTACTAATCTTTTGTGCATGCGGTCATAGCTGCAATCAAGCTGACGCAGGAGCTAGGCCTAGGGTTTTGTGCACCACGAGGATACGAGATAGACGGTAAGTACTTGGACGCGAATGAGCAGGAGATTATGCAGTACCTGCAGAGGTTCAGGGAGGACTGGGCCATCTTTGGTGTTACAGTGATGTGCGACGCCTAGACGGGACCTACCTAGCAGAGTATCATCAACTTCATGGTATACTGCAATGGGATGATGTTCTTTCATAAGACCGTAAATGCCACATGTACAAAATTCATTTATTTTTTCTCTTCTGTAAGACCATCAATTGCCACACGCACTAACTTCTTGCTTGGTCATTGACAGGTAAGGTCCAGAACCACAAATACTTGCTAGCCGAGATAACAAAGATCGTGGCCGAGGAGATTGGGGCAGAGCATGTCGTGCAGGTGGTTACTAACAATGGTGCCAACTTCAAGAAAGCATGCCAGATGTTACGAGTGCAGTACCCTCGTATTGTATGGCAGTCGTGCTTGGCACACACCGTAAATCTTATGCTGAAAGACGTGTGTGAGGTGGACCATATCAAAGAGATTGTGGCACAGGCCAAGAGAATTTGCAGATTCTTATACAACCACAAGAATCTACATGCACAGATGAGGCAACATATTGGTGGAGAGTTGGTGAGGCCAAATGCAACTAGGTTTGGGACTACCTTTGTTTTCCTCGATAGCTTCCATAAAAAGAAGGAAAAGTTCCAGCAGTGGATGACACATCCTGACTGGACAGGTAGTAGGTGGGCTGAAATGGCGGAGGGCAAGTATGCATATGACCACCTCGTGGGCAGGGACTTCTGGGACTGGGTTGAGTGGACCGTCGGTGCCGTAGAACCCTTGTACAAGTTTTTGAGGTTCGCGGATCAAGATAAGTTACCGACAATAAGCGGTGTAATGATGCAGTACGCAATTGCAAGGAATGAGTACAACAATAACTTACGGGAGCACGGAGAACAGTACAGGGTATTCCTGGAAGTCATGGAAAAGAGATTCGCCGACATAAGTGTCGGCGTTTTGAGCACCGGCAAGTAAATTTGTAAGTCTAAGGGGTCGCGCGTTCCACTCCCTGAATGGTTAGACTCGGAAGTCCAAGATGTATACTGGTTCGGGCCGAAGGTCCCTACTCCAGTTCGTGTGGTGGTGTTGTATTACTCTTGTTACAGATGACTGCACAAAGTTTTACAAGCGAGAATGCCAATGGCTTAGCGAGATGGGTTTGATAGCGCTCTCTCTCTCTTTCGCCCCTTTGCCTACGGGGTTCGCCTCCTTTTATCTGAAAGGAAGGGGCAGGTTACATCGAAGTGGGGAGGACGAGATGACCTATACTAGGAGCTTCGGTCCTTCGTTCTGATCGATCATCGCCGTCTTTGCCCGTCTTTGGGTCGGTAGCTTAGCCTGGTCGAGCGGTTAGGTATTTTCGGAAATGGCGTACACGCCCTCTGCGAACCTTTCGAGTGTTAGCGTTCTTTGCGCTGGCGCGGTGTTGCCTCGGGAGAGGTGCGTCTTCGTCTTGTATGTGACCGGTGATGGGATGGGAGCATGACTTGATCGATCATTAAACCTTCTTGGGAAGGAGCCACCGCCTTGTATAGTAACCGATTGACCCGTTAGTGGGGTGCGTGGTCGTTGGTGGTAGAAGTTTTGACACGCGCCCTTGGCGGGTTGTCTTGGCACGATCGGTCGGGATTCCGACTGCTGCGGGGTCGGGAGCTCGCTGGTCGGAGCCGATGGGTCTCGCCCCGTTGCGGGGTCGGGAGCCCGCTTTGTCGAGACGCTTCCCTCGTCGGTCGGGAAGGGATGTCTCGCGTGGCTTTGTCGGTGCCGGTCGGTAATGGGCTAGGAGCGGCTGTTGGGCTTGAGTGTGCTTGAGGCCGCCGGCTCGTCGCTTTGGGCGTTGAAGTGCGGCTGTTATAAGTATTCGTCAAGTAGCCCCGAACCCCGAGTGATTTGGCAGATTCGGTTGGGGTTGAGCTTGGAAGAGAATAGTGGTGGGCTCGGCGGTTGGCCCGACCGATTAGGTCAAACGATTTCTGCCAGGTGTACCCCAACGGATCCGACGGTTGCCCCGGAAATCTGCCCGGGGTATTCGAACCGCCGGGGGCTTTGAATCACCTCGTTGCGCGCGCAGACGCGCGACAGCGCGCCGCCGCTCGTCTTCCGGACTGCTTCGGGTTCTGGTGAAGGGCGCTTCGTTTTCCGACGCCGGCATTTACTCTGGAGACGTTTAATCTCCCTCCGTTCGGGTATAAAATGATACCACGGCCTGCTTGAGTGATAAACCTTTAAACGAGAAACCTTTCTTTTGCTCTTTGGGATGGCTTCGGGGCACCCTCTAGTTTTCGGTTTTGGCGATGATGTCGTGGCAGAAGAAGAAGACCCTTTGGCTGAGCTTTGGGCTGAGTATGATCAGCGATGGCGAACTCGGGAGGAAGAGGTCAGAGCCCGTGATCTTCTTTGCCGTCGACGCCTACGCCGGGTCGTCCCGAGGCTTGGGGTAGCAAGGGGGGCCCTTCTGGAGGCGATGGCGCGAGGGCGCCGACTGTAGATGATGCGGCTACGTCGATGTCGCTGAACAAAGAAGAGCGATCGGCGACGATTCGCGAATGCGCGCGAAATGCCCGTCGACCAGGCAAGGGCCTTCCAGCGTGCCGTCGGTGCCACCGATGCCTACCAGCATGCCGTCGGTGCCGCCGATGCCGCACAGATGTTGAAAGGCTTTGGCGCGGAGAAGGTCCTGCCGCAGCGTAGCGTAGCTATTCTTGTGTCTGTCGAGTACTGTATGTAAAGTCGTGTAAAGCTTGAGCCTGTTGGTCTATAATAAAAGCTTCTTTTTGTTCGTGAATGTCTTTGTAATGAGTTTGCTTTGTGCCTTGGTCAGCAGAGACGACCGCGATGCCTTTGAGGTTTGGGTGTCCGAGCGCTCGTTTAACGCCGTAGCTAGATTCGTGCCTTAGTCGGCAGGGACGACCGCGATGCCTCTGCGCGAGGTTCGGGTGTCCGAGTGCTCGTTTAACGTCGTAGCTAGACCGTGCCTTGGTCGGCAGGGACGACCGCGATGCCTCTTTGTGAGGTTCGGGTGTCCGAGCGCTCGTTTAACGTCGTAGCTAGACCGTGCCTTGGTCGGCAGGGACGACCGCGATGCCTCTGTGCGAGGTTCGGGTGTCCGAGTGCTCGTTTAACGTCGTAGCTAGACCGTGCCTTGGTCGGCAGGGACGACCGCGATGCCTCTGCGTGAGGTTCGAGTGCCCGAGTGCTCGTTTAACGTCGTAGCTAGACCATGCCTTGGTCGGCAGGGACGACCGCGATGCCTCTGCGTGAGGTTCGGGTGCCCGAGTGCTCGTTTAACGTTGTAGCTAGACCGTGCCTTGGTCGGCGGGGGACGACCGCGATGCCTCTCGCGCGAGGTTCGGTGTCCGAGTGCTCGCTTAACGTCGTAGCTAGACCGCGTGCCTTGATCGGCAGGGACGACCGCGATGCCTCTGCGTGAGGTTCGGGTGCCCGAGTGCTCGTTTAACGTCGTAGCTAGACCGTGCCTTAGTCGGTAGGGACGACCGACCGTGCCTTGGTCGGCAGGGACGACCGCGATGCCTCTTCGTGAGGTTCGGGTGTCCGAGTGCTCGTTTAATGTCGTAGCTAGACCGTGCCTTGGTCGGCGGGGACGACCGCGATGCCTCTGCGTGAGGTTCGGTGCCCGAGTGCTCGCTTAACGTCGTAGCTAGACCGTGCCTTAGTCGGCGGGGACGGCCGACCGTGCCTTGGTCGGCAGGACGACCGCGATGCCTCTTCGTGAGGTTCGGGTGTCCAAGCGCTCGTTTAACGTCGTAGCTAGACCGTGCCTTGGTCGGCAGGGACGACCGCGATGCCTCTTCGTGAGGTTCGGGTGTCCGAGCGCTCGTTTAACGTCGTAGCTAGACCGTGCCTTGGTCGGCAGGGACGACCGCGATGCCTCTGCGCGAGGTTCGGATGTCCGAATGCTCGTTTAACGTCGTAGCTAGACCGTGCCTTGGTCGGCAGGGACGACCGCGATGCCTCTGCGTGAGGTTCGGGTGCCCGAGTGCTCGTTTAACGTCGTAGCTAGACCGTGCCTTGGTCGGCAGGGACGACCGCGATGCCTCTTCGTGAGGTTCGGGTGTCCGAGTGCTCGTTTAACGTCGTAGCTAGACCGTGCCTTGGTCGGCAGGGACGACCGCGATGCCTCTTCGTGAGGTTCGGGTGTCCGAGTGCTCGTTTAACATCGTAGCTAGATCGTGCCTTAGTCGGCAGGGACGACCGCGATGCCTCTGCGTGAGGTTCGGGTGCCCGAGCGCTCGTTTAACGTCGTAGCTAGACCGTGCCTTAGTCGGCAGGGACGACCGACCGTGCCTTGGTCGGCAGGGACGACCGCGATGCCTCTTCGTGAGGTTCGGGTGTCCGAGTGCTCGTTTAACGTCGTAGCTAGACCGTGCCTTGGTCGGCAGGGACGACCGCGATGCCTCTGCGTGAGGTTCGGGTGCCCGAGTGCTCGTTTAACGTCGTAGCTAGACCGTGCCTTAGTCGGCAGGGACGACCGACCGTGCCTTGGTCGGCAGGGACGACCGCGATGCCTCTGCGTGAGGTTCGGGTGCGCGAGTGCTCGTTTAACGTCGTAGCTAGACCGTGCCTTTGTCGGCAGGGACGACCGACCGTGCCTTGGTTGGCAGGGACGACCGCGATGCCTCTTCGTGAGGTTCGGGTGTCCGAGTGCTCGTTTAACGTCGTAGCTAGACCGTGCCTTGGTCGGCAGGGACGACCGCGATGCCTCTGCGTGAGGTTGGTGCCCGAGTGCTCGTTTAACGTCGTAGCTAGACCGTGCCTTAGTCGGCAGGGACGACCGACCGTGCCTTGGTCGGCAGGGACGACCGCGATGCCTCTTCGTGAGGTTCGGGTGTTCGAGTGCTCGTTTAACGTCGTAGCTAGACCGTGCCTTGGTCAGCAGGGATGACCGCGATGCCTCTGCGTGAGGTTCGGGTGCCCGAGTGCTCGTTTAACGTCGTAGCTAGACCGTGCCTTGGTCGGCAGGGACGACCGCGATGCCTCTGCGTGAGGTTCGGGTGTCCGAGTGCTCGCTTAACGTCGTAGCTAGACCGTGCCTTGGTCGGCAGGGACGACCGTGATGCCTCTGCGCGAGGTTCGGGTGTCCGAGTGCTCGTTTAACGTCGTAGCTAGACGCGGGCTGGTTTTACGTCGTAGCTGGACGTGGGCTCGTTTTACGTCGTAGCTGGACATGGGCTCGTTTTACGTCGTAGCTGGACGTGGGCTCGTTTTACGTCGTAGCTGGACGTGGGGCATCCGTCCCGAGTCCTCGTCTGGCGAGGGTAGCTGCGAGAGGAGTGGCCGCCGTCTATCCCACACGTATACCCCATCCGCAGGTGTGGGACCTGGAGGGGGTGAGCGACGCGTGTTTACCCGCGTTGGTTTGAACGCCGTGCTCGTGGAGCTTATAATGGGTAGTCCGAGTGGGTCCTGGGAGGTCCCGCCCAAGGGGGACCCTTCCGAGCGACGGTCTCGAGTAGGGTGTCTGGCCTGTGTGGGCGACCCATAAAAACCTTTCTTTACTCAATCCCGTATGGACCCTAGGTCGTCCGCCGACCCAGGGCACAGCTGGCTGTCGCTCATCGATGAGCTCCCGGGAGAGTGTGAAGTATGGTCTCGGACGCGGGTAGAGGTGATTAGGTCGTCAGCCGACCTAACCGAGGGCCCACGTGGGGCTCACCTCATACTTTCCCTAACTCGAAGTTTATTTGGGCGCCTTAAGCCCATCTAGTGGGTTAGGCCTTTTGATCCCACAGCTCTAGCTGGGCCCCCGGCTCAAGCCACAAAGCTTTTGCCATTTTGGGGCCGCAGCGGGCCTCTCGCGCGCGCCCCGGAGCAACCGTCCCGCCCTAAACGCGGACGCGTTACTCGGGGCAGCATCTTTACGACTTGTCTGTCAAGATTAAATTTGGGTGGAATTGGGAACGGGGAGTTACCAGGCGGGCTTGACAGACGAGGGCGAACGCGACGTTTCGCTCGAGGGGGTGCCGGTTCGGTTGGTGCCTGCTCGTCTTCTATAAATACGCCTCTGGAACGTTTCTGGCAACCACGCTTTTTTGCCTCCCTCGCCTCCTGTTCCTAAGAACAACAAAGAGCCAAGGAAAGAAAAACTTAGCCTTCTCTTCTTCCCGCCTTCCCGTCTTCTCCTCGCAAGAATGTCGTGGCCGGAGTGCTCCGCCCAGGCTAGCCGCGCGCTCGGCCTGGTGAAGAAGGGCTTCCTCCCCGCGCAGGATCTCTCCGGATGGAGGGTGCCGACGGGGGCCGTCAATCCCTCGCCGCGGGACGATGAGGTCGATAGGTTCGAGTTCTTGGTTGAGCCGCACGCCCGGGAGATCGCCAGCCACGTCTCGCCGCAGGTCGCCCTCGAGGAAGAATAAAAGTAGTTAGATTTTATCCCTTTCATTGATTGTAATGATTGTCAAGTTTATAAACAATCTTAAGTTTAACAAGTTCCGGTATGCCTCTTGCCCCCTTTTGTGTTTTTGGTGAACGCTCGACCAGACATAGCCCTAAGGACCGCAGGGGTCACTTATGCGTAGGTCGGGTTGCTTCGGGAGGGGTTAAGAGGATAGGAATCTTGGTTACTCAGCGATTATGCGCACTTGTGAGGAGAGGAGTGTTCCCGATCGACGGAGGATCGCTCCACTCGGGCACTTCCTTCTTCCACAAAGCGCTACTTAGCAACCGTAGCGGTGGGCGAGGCCGTAACGCTTGGGTCGAGAGGGTTACCGCCGGGATGGACCTGCGGTCGGTCGTCACCGACCGCACGAGCGTGAGTTAGCCGAGTTAGCGCGGAGGAGGAGTGTTCCGATCGATCGAGAGGTCGCTCCACTCGGGCATTTCCTTCTTCCATAAGCGCTACTTAGCAACCGTAGCCGCTGGGGCGTAGGCCGTAACGCTCGGGTCGAGAGGGTTACCGCTCGGGAGAGACCCCATAGTCAGCTGGGTCACCGACCCACATAAACGCTGACCAGGAGCAGCCTGAGCAGGGGCGCCAAGGGGCAGCCCCCGAGCGTCGCAGGGCGACCAGGTGCTCGGAAGGGTAAGAGTAAAGACCAAGCCAGGAAAGAAGAAAAGAGATTAGGGATAGAATCGCCTTAACTTTTCTATGTTCCAAGCGTTTGGCAGGATACGACCGTCGGCGTCCTTGAGTCGAAAGGTGCCAGGTCGGAGAACCTCCACGACGGTGAAGGGGCCTTCCCAGGGTGGCGATAGCTTGTGCTTGTCCTTGCTTGGTTTGGACCCGACGCAGACTAGGTCGCCGGTCCTTGAAGGATCGCCCTCGAACTGGCGGCTGTGATAGCGCCGCAGAGCTTGCTGATATCTGGCCGATCGCAGGATGGCCACGTCATGCGCCTCGTCGAGCTGGTCGATGGCGTCTTGTTGCGAGGCGAGCCCCCGAGCCTCATCGAAGGCTTGTAGTCTTGGGGCGCCATACTGGGGTGCATTGGCAAGACGGCCAGCGCGAACACCATGAAGAACGGTGTAAACCCGGCCGCTCGGGTGGCGTGGTCCGCAGAACTCGAGGACGGAGGGTAGCTCGGCCACCCACCGACCGGCCGAAGTGCTTGAGCCGATCAAGATTCGTGGCTTGAGTCCTGAAGGATCATGTCGCTGGCACGCTCGACCGGCCGTTGGTTCGTGGTGTGGCGCCGTCTTGGCGGACCCACCGGCCAGCGCGCGGACGGGCCCCGTGACTGAGGTGGCGCCGAGCGGTAGGAGCCGGAGGCTGCATGTGTTGCACGGCCGACGCTCCACCGCCCGGAGGTTCTCGTGCGTGGCTTTGGCCTCCGGTCACCGGCCCGGAGGCCTCGGCAAGATCACACCGCACCACGCTCGCTTGCATGGGGAAGAACCGAGGGCCGCTTGATTCTTCCGCCCGCTTGTGGTATACATCGCGCGCGCGCGCAAGGTCGCCGGCACTGCCGGGTCTCGGGCTCATCCCGCCCTGTGTTAGCTCGAGCTGGTCGAGCTCAAGATCGCGCTTGTCCAGCTCTTTGGCTGTCATTGGAGTTCGGCGTGGCGAGCTTGAGCGCGCTTCAAGACGCCTTCGCTGGTGTTCCTCCTCCCGCGCCTCGGTCGCCGGATGGGGCCCCGTAACGCGGGGTTATGATTAAATCGGCCGTGTTCGCCATGTTGCACTCGCAGAGTGCGCCCGTGGCGTGGTACTCGTGTCGGAGCTGGAGTCGTGGTGGAAGAGTCTTCCAGCAGCTCGTGGATAGAGGCCGGCATGTAGCCAGCCATCTGTAAGTTCAAGCTCTATTGGTTTTGGTGATTGGTTTAATATTAATGTTTAATCATTGTTTAATGATAAATCAAATCATTATGAGACTAACATGTTTTATTAAGTCTTATTCTTATTAGTCTCATACTTGGATGGAAAATGGAAAACCTAAGGTATGCACTCGTATTCATTCTATTATATATATGCATACTTAGAATTCAAGTTAAAGTATGAACTCTTCTGTTGCTTTAGTCCAAATATGTGCATTATGTTCCTAATTCATATATACATGAATGCACACATCTAGGGGGAGTTGATAATTTAACTTGATGTTTCAATTGTATTGATCCATGTCCTCTTGTCATACAATATAAAGGATCAAGACCTTGAAACAATCTTTTGAGTATATATGACTTGTGTAGTTATATACTCATGTCAATTTAAATAAGTTTAAATTGAGTTCGATTGTCTCTCAATCAATCAAAGAACATTTCATCATGTGTTGATGGTGTTTCCTTGTTGATTAAAGACAAGCGAAAAGTTCTTGAGTATAATGAAGCATTAGTTGCATCAAAGTACTCAAGACACAATTAATCATTCAAATTGATTAGGTTGTGCTCAATCGATCTTGGAGGCATCCATTATGTGTTAATGGAGTGCGGTGATGATTGAGACAACCGTGTTTGTTGGACTAACATCTTCCATGAGTTGTGAAGTAGGTTAAGTCCAAGATGATAAAGAATCGGGAAGAAGAAGTCATCATGAGTTGATGAGCTTCAAGAGGTGATCCCGAAGTGAAGAGAAGGGCTAGAGAAGGTTCATCATGCGTTGATGACCAAGAAGAAGAAGAAGAGGTGATCCTGGAGAGAAGATGATTGGAAATCATAAAAGCTCCAAGTGGATCAAGTGTGGCAAAGGTATAACTAGCTAGGGCTAAGGATGTGTTCCTAGTCTTTTACCGGTCTCCGTGTTTGGTTGTGAGACCGGGTTGCTTGTTAGGTGCCGTACTATTAAGAGGGGTTGAGTCTTTTAGCTTGAGCTTCATTATGTGTTGATGAACTCGATCCGGTTCACTCTAGCTCACTCTCTTGTTTGATGTTTGCATGAAGCTAACCATTTGGCATGTGTTGCAAATGGGTGAAGCTTATGCATTGGATTTTGTATGAGCTAAGTATTTGCATGTGTTGCAAATAAGGGTGCTCATACTTGCATCTTATTTGAATCTTATTTGATTTGGTTTTTGCTTGGAGCTAAGTTTTGCATGTGTCGCAAAAGGAGAGAGCTCAAGCAATTTGGTTTAGAGTGGTTGCATGGAGTTAGAGATTTGCATGTGTTGCAAATAGAGAACTCATGCACTTGTATTTGTTGTGGTTGCTTGCATGGTGCTAGAGATTTGCATGTGTTGCAAATAGAGAGCTCATGTTTTGGTATTACTTGGAGCTAGGTTTTTGCAGGTGTTGCAAAGAACAATGCTCAAGTATTAAATTGGTTTAATGTGTATTTGCAAGTTCGTTGTGCGAATAAACCGAGGTCTATGGGTCCGGAATCCCGAGAGCATGTGAGTCGGGCTTGCAACGGGTGTTTGCAAGTTGACTGGGTCTTGTGTTGACCTTCACATGGCTAGGGGGATTAATCTCATAGACTCGAGTTTGATTTGCTTAATACGTTTTGCAAATAGATCTTGAGTTGTTTACGAAATGTGTTTTCGTTAGTTGGTTTTGATATTTGCAAATGTGTTTTGCAAAGAAGTTGTGCTTAATGAGATTCTTTGGAGTATGTGATTAACATGTGCAAATGTGTTTTGCATAGTGTTGTGATCATGTGTTGATCCTCACATAGCTCAAAGAATATCTTTAATGGTTTGGAGAAAAGTTTTTGTGAAAAACGGTGTTTTCTCCCTGAGGTCGGTCGTACCGCCCCTGTTAGGTCGGTAGCACCGGGGTCCGGTGCTACCGCAGTTTGGCCGGTAGCACCGAAGGTCCGGCTACCGCCTCTCCGGCCGTGTGGAAAATCCGAGAGGGATGTTTTTGGCGATGCAGCGGTCCGGTGCTACCGCCCATGGTAGGCCGGTAGCACCGAGGTCCGTGCAACCGCTCCTCGGCGGTGTGAAAAATCCAGAGGAGGTGTTTTTGAGTTCGGCCGAGGCGGTGCAACCGGGTTGAGGCCGGTGCTCGCGCCGAGCGGTAGCACCGCTCCCGATTGGCGGTGCTGCACGGAAATCCTGCACGGCTAGTTTTGTAGCCGTTGGCGAGAGGCCGTGCTCACGGTCCCCCAGAGGGCGGTAGCACCGGAATCTGGTTTTGTCTGAATTTCCCCCAACGGCTAGTTTGGCTTGGAGGCTATAAAAGGAGGCCTTGGGGGGGGGGCGTGAGTTGGTGTGTGCTAGAGCTTTTGGGTGTTTGTAGGAGTTGTGTGCATGTGTTGCCTTCTCCCATTTGCTTCTTGAGCTAGTGTGAGCCTCTAATTGCATGTGTTGCAATTAGGAGAGGATTGAGAGTCTCTTGTGCATGTGTTGCACTTGAGGAGGATCCTTGTGCATGTGTTGCACTTGGTGATCACCGGAAGCACATGTGTTGTGCTTGGTGAAGTTCAAGCGAGAGGATTCGCTTGTTACTCTTGGAGGTTGCCGACTCCTAGACGGCGTGGGCGTCAGGCGGGAGCTCTCAAGGTTGTGAGAAGCCCCGGCGAAGTTTATGAAGGTTCGGGTTGAGCCTACGCGAAAGCGTGAAAAAACACATCTAGTGGATTCGAGGTGGGTGCTCAATTCGTGGATCCGGTCCAATGTGTTTGGGCTAACCTCAACGTGGACTAGGGGAGACCGGCAAGTCTCCGATCACCACGGTAAAAAGTATTGTGTCTCTTGTGCTTGCCTTGTTCTCCTTATTTATATTCAAGCAATTTACATTCATAGAATTAAATTGATTGATTGCTTGTCTTTAGAATTGCTCTTTGTTAGAGACATAATTAGTTAGTGCACATAGTGAGCCTAGTTGATTTAGACTTTAATTGTCAAAACCTTAGTTTATCGCTTCCGCATTATTATTGATAGGTTTTAGCATAGGGGTAATTAGGGGTGAATTGCTTTGTAGAAATTAGTAGAAAGAGAAAGTTTTTTTTAAAAGCCGCCTATTCACCCCCCTCTAGTCGGCATCCTCGACCTTACACCATCGCCACAAGTTGTGAGCCTGCAGGAGGTGACACGGTCACCTGCCCGGGCCCACGGGAGCTTTCGCCAGACGCGGCGGAGCGCTCTCCAGGCTCCGGCTTTGGGACTCGCAGGGGTGCTCCAAGCCGGAGCTTGGCGAAGTCGCCGGAGATGGCGCCCGGGCTTTCAGCGGGCGCCGGGCCTCCGGTGGCGGCGGGGATGAGCGTAAGCCCTCCCGCCATGATGACGGCAAAGTTGAGGAGCCAAGCGGATCCGCTCTCCGCGCGGTCATGCCGTCGCGGATGAAAGATGCCATCAGGAGGCGAGTGAAACCGGAGATGGTGATGAAGACGCGCAAGACCCTACCGGCGCGCCAACCGCGGCGTTCGAGCACCGCAAGTAAATTTGTAAGTCTAAGGGGTCGCGTTCCACTCCTCGAATGGTTAGACTCGGAAGTCCAAGATGTATCTTGGTTCGGGCCAAGGTCCCTACTCCAGTTCGTGTGGTGGTGTTGTATTACTCTTGGTACAGATGACTGCACAAAGTTTTACAAGCGAGAATGCCAATGGCTTAGCGAGATGGGTTTGATAGCGCTCGCTCTCTCTCTTTCGCCCCTTTGCCTACGGGGGTTCCTGCCTCCTTTTATACGAAAGGAAGGGGCAGGTTACATCGAGAATTGGGGGAGGACGAGATGACCTATACTAGGAGCTTCGGTCCTTCGTTCTGCTGACTGATCATCGCCGTGCTGCCCGTTGGGTCGGTAGCTTAGCTGGTCAGAGCGGTTAGGTATTTTCCCGGGAAATGGCGTACCTGCCCTCTGCGAACCTTTCGAGTGTTGACGTTGCTGCGCCTGGCGCGGGTGTTGCCTCGGGAGAGGGTGCGTCTTCGCATCAGTATGTGACCGGTGATGGATCGGGAGCATGACTTGGTCGATCATTAAACCTTCTTGGGAAGGAGCCACCGCCTTGTATAGTCGCCGATTGACCCGTTCGTGGGGTGCGTGGTGTTGGTGGTAGAAGTTTTGACACGCGCCCTTGGCGGGGTTGTCTTGGCACGATCGAAGTCGGGATTCCGACTGCCGCGGGGGTCGGGAGCTCTGCTTGGTCGGAGCCGATGGGTCTCGTCCCGCTGCGGGGGTCGGGAGCCCCGCTTGGTCGGAGACGCTTCCCTCGATCGGTCGGGAAGGGATGTCTCGTGTGGCTTTGTCGGTGCTTCGGTCGGTAATGGGCTAGGAGCGGCCTGTTGGGCTTGAGCTGTGCTTGAGGCCACCGGCTCGTCGCTTTGGGCCGTTGGGGTACGGCCTGTTATAAGTATTCGTCAATAAGGGAAACCACATTTGTGCAAGCTGGTAAGTCAAATTAATATGTTCAGTTCTATTATGCTAACTATGGAAAGTTCGCATGTGTTGTACTAATTATGCATTGTTTTCATCAATGACAGCATCTGTTCTGGACCCAAAGTTTCAGTTCTCGTACAACATATGCAAAGACTCAAGTACATGGGAGCGCTCTCGATCGCACTAGGCATTATGGTCGATGACGACGCTATCTGCGGTGAAGGCTTTACTGAAGTCGACACATATCGTCTTAGACGGGACGATTTGCCACCCGGCTTTTGCACCAGCGTCGCCGATAAGCAAATGACGGCAGGTACGTACATAAATTGAGGTTGGTTGGTATGTTGTTGTGTAGCACTCATGACTTCTGTTTCTTCGTATTGTTCGCAGCTCAATGGTGGATGGCCTTCGGAAATGAGACGCCATCGCTACAAAAGTTCGCCTTGAGGTTGGTGTCCCAGTGCGCATCGTTGAGTGGGTGTGAACGCAATTGGAGCACATTTGCCTTGGTGCACACGCAGCTACGAAACCGTTTAAGTTATGCGAAGCTCCAACAGCTCGTGTTCGTGCACTTACAACCTGCGACTTCGCCTGCGCGACTATGAATCCTCTCGCGGATCCAAGACAAAGACCACGTGGATCGCTTCGATCGAGGATGCGATGCATCCTGGCCATGACCCAATTGCAGACTGGTTTGACTCGTCCAGGTCTAGTGGGGAGCCTCTACTCGACGAGGACACTCAGTACGACCCACCCCTCCCAGCGAGATTCGTGGTTGACTCCATCCCACCGGAAGAGATGAATAAGGCAACAGGTAAATAATGTAATTGTTTTCCATTCCACTTTTCAACCATGTATGTCGAAACCTCACAACAGTGTTAACCTTACTTCTAATTTGCCACGGTGGGAAGAGCCTCCCAGTTGGGCGAATGGAACATCGGTGACACACACACAGGGAAGAGAAAGCGTGCTACCGACGCCGACGATGATGACACCCTAGCAGGAGCTTTGGACGGGTTGTAGAAGTTATCGGGCAGCCAGAGTGCAAAGGAAAAAGGAAAAGCCCGAAGTGATGAGGAGCCTATTATCGGCAGTGACGACGACACGGCAACACCTTCTGATAATGTACTGAGACCTCAAGAGTAGCTCAAAGAACAATGGATGACTCTCCGGTGATGACGGGACGGAAGCTGACCGGTACTCCCTCTGGCCCCATCCACAGTCACAATCACCGGTAGGAGGATCGCATCAGGGGGGTACTGCCCCGAGAGGTCACTCCCAGCGGCAGACCCGCAGTACGGGTAAGGGCACGTCGCGTGGTGGGGGTGGGCGCCAGGCAGCACAACCATAGGTTGGCTCACAATCATGGTGTAGCAGCGAGTCTTCCAGCCATTTGGGCCTTCAAATCGAGCATACCGGGTATGGTTCGATGCCGTACAGATGGGATCAGGGTGGGTACGGTCACAGACAGAGTTATCACGGATCGAGCATCTCTTCACCGTTTCACTACAATGCTCCATGCGCCGATCCATACGCACGACACTCATATGTCAGTGTTAGGTACCTTTACCAGTCCGTGAATTATAGCGCCTGGATGAGTCATTACGAACATTGGAAGTCTGCCTGGCTACCGCGGGACATGACTTGGGAAGAATACAAGCAACAACACGAGAGGAGGTATCACGAGGTCATTGTCGATAACGCGGAGGTGGAGTTTGCACCACAGGCGTTCTACTACTCATAGGTACGTGATGCAACTATACATTCATTTAATTATCATATGCAAATATGTGAAGAATTGTAATATGTATCAATTTTATTTCGTGCTTATTAATTGTCATGCCAATATACATTAATTGTTTCGAATTGTGACTCTCAATCTTCGAATTTCAGTCAAAATGCTGTCGAAATTTCTAACTTCACGCATTGATAATCATCTAAATAATTTACAGCAAGGTTAATGATGCATCACGACCATCCAATAAAATTTTTGAAATTTTCTAACGTACTTTCAACCATTTTTCGTCCGAACATCACCAATACCCGAATTTTTAAAAATTTGTCAAGCTTCAGAAACAACTAAAAATTTTATGGAAATATTATTCACATGTAAGAATCATGCTAACAAAATTTCAAATTTTTCTAACATGCTTTGTACCATTTTTCATTCAGTTCAAAACTGTCTGTCAGCGTTTTATTAGGATAGTCCCAATGTTTGAATTTTTAAAAATTCCAAAAGCTTCATAAAAATCTGAAATTTTTATGAAAACATTAAAAATATGTCAGAACTCTCCACAACAAATTTGAATTTTTTTTTGCCATCGTTTCGACCACTTTCCGACATGTGCAAAATGGCCGAAATCTCGCCTTTTTCGACCGAGATTTCGCCCAATTTCGCTATTTCTCGGTATCAAACAAGCCGGATTCAAATTTTGAATTTGAAATTCCGGACGAGATTTCTCCGAAATTACCGAATTTCGCCGAAATCTTGGTATCCGGCCCACGACGGTATTTTATCTGAAAACGAAATCCGAAACCTTGCCTGTCACTCCTATGTGCTTGGCCAACAACCAGGCCACCAACTACTAGTACAGTGGGACTGCCACGTGTCAATGAACTAACAATGGGCGAATGAATAGTTCTACAAGCAAAACAAATTTCACTTAGCACTACTACAGAGAATGCTATCACAGACGGTTTTCTAAATAGTCTGTAAGCATGTGTCAATGATAATATGGCGCATCACAGATAATTTTCGAATCGATTGTGAAAACACATATCACAAACGGTTTTTATCTAAAACCGCCTGTGATATGTGTTGATCGCAGATAGTTAGTATATATAATCGTTTGTGATATGTGTTGATCACAGGCGGTTTGTATCTGTAACTGTCTATGATATATGTTGATCATAGACGGTTTGTAAATAGAACCGTCTGTGATAGGTTTTTTCTAACTCTCTTTGTAGAACTTCCATGATTAGTATCTGTTATTCGAATTTTTCTTCTCTTTAGATATTTTCACAACGACATTTATTAGGCACAACCAGTTATAGATTTTGCAATTGAATATCAAAACATTCTAAATGCATCGAGGCAATAACTTATCCGATAAGAATGGTCTTAAAATATGAACATTTGTAACACTTTCATCCCCTTTGTTATTCTAATGTTGATGGATTCCAAGGTAAAATTCAATTCCATCCACAGTTCGTCCTGAAAGTTGTCATGCTTTGATTTATCTTCCACTTCATCATCATCCCCGAATGAGAATACCATAGACAGCCTATTTTTAGTCTGGCATTATGCAGGAACAAGACCGGAGTGATCCTGTTCCTGCACAAGACTAGAGTGAAAATATGTTTCTTATTCTAATGTTGTAGGAATCCATCAACATTAGAATAAGAAATGTGATAAAAGTGCTACAAATATTAATATTTTAAGTTCATCCTCATCAGACAAGCTATTGCCTCGACGCATTTAAAATGTTTTGATATTCAATTACAAAATATATAACTGATTATGTCTTATAAATATCATTGTAGAAATATCTAAAGAAAAGAAAATTTCGAAAAACAGATACTAAACATGAAAGTTCTACAAGAGAGGTAAAAAAACTTTTGGTTCCAATAAGCAAACTCGACACTATTTAGTAATTAGATTAATTCAAGATTAGCAAATAGTAAGGATAATTTTAGTAATCAATACATTAACAAGATATGATACCACAAATATCAACAAGCATACATTGAGAAACAACATTAGTTATTTGATAGATCAAAACAAGGTCACCTTAGGGCTTTTCTATGTCTGCCATTATCTGTGCCACAACTTCTGGAATAGAGGCTTTTTTGTTCTATCTGAAGTTCCACAGCTCCAACATAGTGCTTATTTGTTTTACACCAATAACTGGTTGACTTTCAGTCATATATCTTAATCCCTACCAAAGCGATCATATTGTTATGAAAAGGATGTCTTGGTATATTATTAGTAACCACGTCGAATTACATACTAGAAAACTTTATATTACATCTATAAGCTCAGCTTTGGTTTCTTCTAGCTTTGCATTCATCTTGCACTCCTTAATGATGAGTACCTTATTAAGAGAATCAATATCTTACAATTTGCCATCTATGTCTTTAATTTTTTGTTTCATCTCATAAATCTTTTCTGTTAACTTAGACTTTCCCTTCAGTTGTTCTATCTTCACTTCAAGTTTTTGTTTAGCATCTAGCAGCTTTTTTATGCAGTTTATCTTGTTTGTAGACTCTATCTTATTTGCAGTCACTGGGACATATAATGTTGAAGGACTGAAGTGGCGATCAGAGGGGAGGGTGAATGATCACAATTAAAATTTTCGCCCACTCAATGGATCTAACCAAAATATCATTTGAAACACTTAAACGCAAAGGAGCAAAACAGAAAAAATCTTGATCTTGGACTTGCTCGTGGGGTTGTGATGATCAAAATGATCTTAGATATTCTCCCACTTATCACAGCAAGCAAGAACATAAGAAACAAAAACCTTAAACGCGATCTAAAAAAATTTCTCAAATATTAAGCAAAGAGATCGAGTTCTTACAAAGGATTGCCTAGATGATGAGGATATGATCTAAAGAAGATTCATCCATCAATCATACATCCTCGGTACAAGAAGCACAAGCAAGTAGAAGGAGGGGAGTCAAATCCAACTTGCGAGAATGTAAATTGCAAGAAATTAAATTGCGAAATTTAAAAGCTGAATTTAAGACAAAATGTAAAAGCTGAAATTAAATTCAGAAAAGTATGGAAGTAAAATTTTATTTCTTTGGAGAAAGGTTTACAAAGCCTCACAACAAGGTGAGTAAAGCTCAAAGGAGCACACAAAACCTTCAAGAGGGGAGAGCTACCCCTTCCTCTCTATTTATACTACTCATGAGTCATTCTCCACCCTTGGATGAGTTCTACTTGGCCCTCAAGAAATTTCATCAAGGTTTGAGATTCACTCAATCTAACTTGACCGCTACTTATCTTCTAAACCGCAATCTAACGGCTCTCTTTGATCCAACAGCCCAAGTTAGTATCTCAGCCGTTCCCTTGTCTTCTAGGCTTGCAGCAACTGTCTTCGGTCATCCTCCGGCGATCCCCAACCGTCCGGACCTCCGGCGCACCTCGCGTAGTCCCGGTCATCCTCCGCCTCACCATAACCTAACATCGTCGTCGTGCAACCATCAAAAACAAGGAAACCCATCACATAGCAATGTCCAAAATGATATACAATAATTATTCAATTGCTAAAAATAAATTAGATTTCTAACTCAAATACAGTCAAATACTCATCATCAACATGGGTAGACCTCTACATGGTCTTTCAATCTCCTCGTTGCTGAGTATATTGACAAACCACCTAAAAAGACATAAATTTGAGTTAGAAAAAGATGGAAGAAAGCAATTTGATTGCAAAGTCAAACTTGGTCCAAGAAATAGAGAATGAGATCATGACCAAGTTGACAGGAAGGATTTTAAAGCAAAACCAAAGAAAGAGCAAGTTTTCCACAAATGCTATAAAACTCCAATAAAAACTCACAAAAGCTCAAACATGCTTATGATTCTTAAGAGTTATCACGATTTCACAAATATCATAAGAACGAAGATGCATTTACATTTTTACCTATTGATGATACATTTTCTACGCTTTCTCCCTCTTTTGGCAATATAGGCATCAAGAAGACATTTTCTCCCCCTTTACATATGTATGCGTGAAATGCAACATAAAAGAGCTTTGAAGATTATCCAAGTGACCATAGAGATAAATTATTATACCAAGCTACTCAAGTTTAGATTATACTAAACTAAGACATGTCCAAATGCAAATGTTAATTTTGCTAGCAAGCACAAATAAGACTGTCATTTTTTTTGTATGATTTAATAATTGCAACACTCAGTATAGTTTCCAAACTAGAAGCAAAGTCATTCAATGGATCAAATGGAAAACCTAGAGTTCAATCTATTCAACACTTTGAAAAAGCTAGATGTGCATACAAGGTCCTTCATGCTCAATCATTTTTAATGTAAATTTTTATTTTTTTTATTTCAAAGCTTTAAAGCACATAGTAGGGTGCAAATATTTGATATTATTTGCATTCTTTACCCACTTAATGTTTATTTGCATTTTTTTAATTTATTGACTCAGGCCATTGTCGACCATCTCAAGAGAAACTCTTAAAAGAATAGTCTTAGTCATACACAATACATTTCAAATTCATCCCAAGTGCAATGGGAAGCAGTCTCGTGAATGTAAAGTGTTGAGTTCAATTTGCATAAAAAGAGTCACGGTGAAGCAAGATATTTTTATAAAATTGTACGTGATTTATCATGATGTGAAAAAAATATGGTACCATCCTAAGAAGTGTAGAATCATACATAATTTTTTTTTAAATAATTGAACTTTATTTGTTATCTTTAAAAAATAAAAAACAGAATAAACATAATTGGGACAGTAACCTTGTTAGAATTTTATAAATTTGCTCGAGTATGATCATGATCCAAAATTTTTGCTTACTGTCCCGTTGTAGAGTGACCTGGAGTTTGAATAATCAGTCTCTTGAATTGTGTTACTTAACATACCCATGGAAAGAAATTAAGTAGTAGTATCCACCTGCACTTTGAGATGCTATCTGGAAGTGTTCTCAGTTTGTTACTTGACACATTCAGAATCTTCAGATAGGATAGCAGTCCAATGGAATCAGGAAGAGAAACCAAGGCATTAGAAGCAAGACGGAACTCTTCAAGACGATCAAGTCCTCCTATAGCATCCGGAATAACCTACATGCACATTTAAATCCACCAATAAATCAGGGGACAACAGTACAACACCATATTGACGAAATTTATACAGCAATCTTGTCGAGGAATTATAACCTGACAAACCATTCTGAGTTTTAAAGCGTTAAAAAAGAAATTCAGCATTTTACAGTTAGCATGTGCTGGGTCTATTGTTAAATGACTATAGATCAATTAAGAAGTTCAAAACTAACCATACAAATCAGATATAAACATCACATATAGACCAAGAAGTTCAAAGAGGAAGAGGCTGGTGGCGCGTCTGGTTTGGGGGCGTTAGAGTTTAGGGAACAAGAAAGCTTCAACAACGTAAAGCAATGGTTGAATGAAATTGACCGCTATGCCAGTGACAATTTGAACAAGCTCCTTTTTGGGAACAAATGTGACTTGACTGCAAACAAAGTTGTGTCGTATGAGACTGGCAAGGTGAATCATAATGATTGCCAATTATGAGAGAAGTCCCAGCACTAGAATTCTTTGATGAGCAATGCTTCAATGCTTTTCCTCTCAATACAAGTTACACAAATCTTGAAGCAGACGAAGGGGTAAGTAATCACCATCTATCATTCATTCATGTTTTAATATTTGTGCAACTTTCAAAAGAAAAAAGCATAGAAACACCTCTCTTCTTTGATAAGGTTCTGTTAGGGCTATATACAAATCGACAATGAATCAATTTAATCAGTCTTGTCCATGCCTGTCTTACATAGGTTGGTCTTCGTTTGCACTTGTCTTACATCTCTCACTTTCCCATATGATCTTCTTCAGGCACTTGCTGATGAGATGGGCATCCCTTTCATGGAGACTAGTGCCAAAAACGCCACTAATGTGGAGCAAGCCTTCATGGCCATGGCTGCATTGTTTTTATATATATAGATTCATATGATTACAGAGCTCGAGCAAGCAATTCAGTTCTCTATTTTTTATTTCTTTCGTTCTTTATTTGTATTGCATTTCCTTGCTGGGTACCCATTGCTACCTCGTGTTTTCCTGTTCAGATGTCAAATTTTCGGTTTTGTACCTGCAATTGCAAATTTTCGTTATACCTCTGCAGTGGCGAAACTAGAAATTTTTTTATGAGGATGCCAAACTCCTCGTCATTGAGCGCGTGGTCCTACTAGTCAAGGAGCTTGATGTCTAGCAGCCTGTCCATATACAAGTACTCGAACGTCGTATCCTTCTTTGGCACCGCTGCTTCGCTGTCTTGGTTGAGTTTCTTCTTGTGCCCCCGACTCACGTTAATCAATGTCAGGAGGAGCTCCTTCTGCCGTTGCCGCAAGGTGAGCCCCATCTGGAGGTGCCCGCAAAAGAGGTGCTTAGTGACCGCCGAGCAAAACATGAATACTCTCATCTTGCGCACGACATACATGAGCCAGTCGCGCCCTTGTCGAGCCGCTTGCCGAGGCACATAGCGGAATTGTAGCTGGCCAAGCTCTCAAACGATCCCGATCATGTATTGGGTAATACTAGAAAAATGACCCACATGAACTGTCTTCTAGCTCAACAACACACATAAACAAGAGAGTGAAGCAGACCTTGGTCTCATATGCATTCATTACATCCTAACTTGGTATCAGCTTTCCAACGAATTGCAGCTCACCAATCTCCATTTTTCCATCCACAAGTTTCGCACTTCCATCTCTTAAAGTTAAGCGAAGAAGGTTCCCTGGCCACAGGTTTGACTGTAAAATCATATAAGAGTAAGTTTAATCCTTCAAGCACATTCAGATGAGGAAAATAGGCAAGTAATCGGTACAGGAAGGCAAGCGAAATGAAAGAAGAAGAAGAAAAACCAAAACTTCTGATGCCTAGACTAAGTGCATCACTAAACAGGCATATACAAGAGCATGCTTAAATGAAAGAGCATTGGAGATGAAGCAATTCTTCCGATCAGGATGAAGCATCAGCATAATCATGTATTAGCGTCAGCAAACAGAAGCTCGGAGCACCATATGGAAGGTGCTGTGAAGATGCAGAATTTAGGTTTATTTACACCCTTATAAATAGGGGAAAACGTTGGAATCCTATACAATGGTGAGTCTTATTTTGTCAGAAATAAGCTGCCTTTTAGAACAATACCTTGTGAATGAATTTGTTGTTCAAGCTACGAAATACAGCTGGAGGAAGGGTCAATTACTCAATTAGTTTTCCATCCTCTTGCAACTACAACACAATCAATCTCATAGATACCTCCGAGGCCGACAATCTGAGGCCAACACATTTAATTAGCTCAAATCTGAGGCTGACACTGCCGCCTCCACGGCCGCCTTCAACACCTTCAAGGCCCTCTCCGCATCCGCCGCCCAAGACCAAGACCACAAGCCCTCCTCGCGCAACCAAGGCCGCCTGCGACGCCGAATCCGACGAAGACCGCCACCTTGCCCCTCCCAGCCCCGTCGACCCCTCTAAGTCCTCCGCCGCTGGCCCTAGCATCGCCGGCGGTTCTGCCGACGCCGACGCCCCCGCCACCTTCACCGTCGCCGTCAAGGGGGTGGCGTTTCTCAAATTTTTGAGGGTGCCAGGGCCCCTCTAGATCCGCCTTTGTACCTCTGGCGGTTGTAGTTTGGCAAGCCGATAGCATCCATTTACCATGAAGTTAGAAACAGTCGGTCTCGACAAACCTAACTGAAAGTGCACTGTGCATACGGAAAATCGCACACGTTGAAACCCACGGAGCTCTGAATCAGAAACTTTACATATGGAAAAATGCACATATTGACGAAGTGAATGTGCACAGCTAAAATCCACGATCACACAATTGATGTATCACAAACGTCGTCAGGCCTATTTTAGCGAACAATCGCAGTATCACAAGATAATCCTGGAGGTCTTTTCTCACTGAAAGTATTCGAGAGAAATCAGACATTGAGACAACATATATGAATAAGGGGAAGAGCATGAAGATTGGAGAGTGCAAAAGTTATTACAGACCATCGCTCTCCTCTCACGGCAGGAATTTCTGAAACATAAAGCGTGCTATTCCGATCGAACAATCCATCCACGCGCAGGCATTTCCTCGAACAATCCACTTCTCCGCTCCACTCCCCAGTCCATCCCGATCGGCAGGCATTTCCTCGAACAATCCACGCGCGCCGCACCCTCGCCCTCCACTTCTCCGCTCCACTCCCCAACCATCCCACCAGCCGCCGCCGCCGCCGCGATGCAGAAGGTGCGGCTCAAGTGGGTGAAGAACCGCGGCCTGGACCACCTCATCGCCAGGACCACCTCCATCCGCGCGTCCTGCCTCCTGCTCGACCACCTCGCGCGCCTGCCCCCGTCGTCCCCCGTGCCGGCCCGCTCCCTCGCGCGCCTGCAGAAGCCGCTCGGCCTCACGTTCCCCGTGCTCCGCTTCCTCCGCCGCCACCCCACCCTCTTCGCCGAGCAGCCCCATCCGCGCTTCCCCTCGCTCCCTTCCTTCTCCCTCACGCCCGCCTCCCACCTCCTCCTCGCTCGCCACGCCCGCGACTCCGCCGTCGACTCCCACCTCCGCCTCGCGCGCCTCCTCCTTCTCACCCGCTCCAAGTCCCTCCCGCTCGCCTCCATACTCCCGCTACGCTTCGACCTTGGCCTACCCTACAACTTCGCCGCCGCCTTCCCCTCCTCCTACCCCGATCTCTTCGCCGTCTCCAACAATCACATCTCCCTATCGACCTCGCACCTCCCTGAGGATTTTACCATCTCCTCCCTCCAGCGCCGCAATGCCAAGGCCATCGCCGGGGCGACCTACCTTGCGCTGTCCCGTCCGCCGTCCTCGTCGAACGCTCCCCTCGCGTTCCCCATGCGCTTCCCGCGTGGGTACGGCGGCATGAAGAAGGTCAAGACCTGGATGGAGGAGTTCCACCGGCTGCCTTACATCTCGCCGTACAACGATGCCTCGGGGATCGACCCGGACAGCGACATCTATGAGAAGAGGAACATTGGTTTGCTGCACGAGCTGCTTGGGCTGACGGTTCACAAGATGGTGCGAAGGAACGCGATCCGGCTGCTCCGGGAGGAGCTGGGTCTGCCGCACAAGTTCACGAGGCTGTTCACGCGGTACCCTGGGGTGTTCTACCTGTCGCTGAAGTGCAAGACGACGACGGTCGTGCTTCGGGAGGGGTACGAGAGGGGGAAGCTCGTGGAGCAGCATCCCCTGGCTGCTTTGAGAGACAAGGTGCACTACGTGATGCGCACTGGTGTGTTGTACCGTGGTAAGGGCTTGTCCAAGTTGGTTTTGGATGAGGATGGCGACGAGGAGGGGGATGCGCTGGATGGAGATGAGGAGTTTCAAGGGGAGGGGATGGATGCGGATGCTGATGTCGAGTGCTTCGGAGTGGAGGTCGTGGATGATGATGGGCCTGCTGATGATGAGGATGATGAAGGCGATAGTGATGGTTGACATTAGCTGATGATTCTACTGAAGTTTATCTATTTGAAATAGTGATTTCTACTAAGTTTTTGCACGTTGTGTTTGTAAAATTAGACATTGCAAGCCGAGCTCAATTGGCTTGTATTTATCTCAGTTTTTAGTTCTGAAAAGTCAAAGCTTTCACAAAATAGTTGCTAGTGCCTAGTAAGTGATCGTTTACTTGATCCTCTATCATATTTTGGGTAATTCCAGAGTTCACAATCTAGTCTGGTTTCTGAGCACATAATGTTACATATTAATGTGTACTTAAATGACGCTGAGACATGATTTGGTCAGTCATAACTCATAAGTATGAATCTTCACACTTACGGATTTATGCTGACTCTAATTCGAACTGTGCTTCAAAAAAAAGTTATGTTGAGTACCTTCCTATTTAGCGCTTGGTATCTTTTACTTGTAGTAAGATTTAATCAGTACTTCTCTTCTTTGCAGATGAGGGGTCATATTTTGATAGATTTTATAAACAAACCGCTGATATGGATCCTATCCAGGTTTCACAAAATAGTTGCTAGTGCCTAGTAAGTGGTCGTTTACTTGATCCTCTATCATATTTTGGGTAATTCCAGAGTTCGCAATCTAGTCTGGTTTCGGAGCACATAATGTTACATGTTAATGTGTTCTTAAATGACACTGCGACATGATTTGGTCAGTCATAACTCATAAGTATTCAATCCTCACACTTACGGATTTATGCTGACTCTAATTCGAACTGTGCTTCAAAAAAAGTTATGTTGAGTACCTTCCTATCTTTGACTTGTGGTGAGATTTAATCGGTACTTCTCTTCTTTGCAGTTGAGGGGTCATATTTTGATAGATTTTATAAACAATCCGCCGATACGGATCCTATCCAGGTTAGTGGTCCATGTGTTCCAATTCAAGTGCTTTTTGGTTAATGGTCACAGCTTGACTTCTGTGCTGTATTAATCTATAAAGTACTTATTTTCAGCGTGCTGCCTTTCTTGAGGAGGACCAAGAAATGGAGGATGCTCATTCTGTTGCTACTACTGCTGGTGATACAAAGGTTATTACAGTCATTCCTTTCTTTAGTGATGCTTAGTAGATTAATATTTGCACCAGATGACTAGATAATATTCTGTTGAATGTACACAAGCTAGTGTTTATAATTGCGGGGATTACCAGCAGTTCTCAGAGTCACCCTGTTGCCACTTGCCCGTAACCAGCGGGATACCAAGTAACCAACTGCTAACGCCAGTTTCCAGCCTCTTGCTGGGAACAGCCAGAATTACTAGCTACCAGGAAGTTTTTCAAATTCCGTCTGTTAGCCTGTTGACCTGCCTCATTGCGATCATGTCATCTCCCATTTGTCACTCTGAATAGCTGCAACCTGTGGTGAATGTTGTTGATCATGTGTCATTTGTTAGCAGGAATGGGACATTGTTCATTCATTCACAATCTCAGCAGGAAGGGCTGTTATTAAGGAATTGCTACTTTAAATTATTTGAATACTGTGATGGAAAATCTATATTTTTACTATATTATCCTCAGTCTGAGATTGTTTTTATCTTTGGTTGCCGTCTAACAGATCTGTATTTTATTGTTCAGGCCAAGGATGGGGTAATTGAACATCATGTTTGTTTCTCTTGTGTTGATGGTAGATAGTATTTTATTGTTCAGGCCAAGGATGGGGTAATTGAACATCATGTATGTTTCTCTTGTGTTGATGGTACATACTGAATGACCATCTTCAAGAATGCCATAATTGAATTTTGTTACTGTTAGTCTGATGGCCACATTCTCTTTTCTTTTCTTTTCTTTTCTTTTTTTCATTCAGGAGAACTTTATGAGCTTGATGGAGGGAAACTGTAGCCACTACTACCTCATTGTTGTTCCTCTCCTGATAGCTTGTTGCAGGTAATGTTCAGCTATTCTCATCCTACTTTCAGTTCTTAGTTTATAATTTGAAAAGGGACGCTTGCAAATTTATACCTTAAACATAAGGTATGTGGCTGTGATGTTGTTAGCTCTTGGTTTCACCAGGTAATGTGGTACTGCTTAGTTAATTCTTATTTTTGAATAAGATCCTAGCTGCTTATCTATATCTTGCTCAAACACTTGCACCACTCCTTAGGATTCTCTGCTGTACAAATGATGCTCAGGATTTTTGGGCTCCTATTTCCTCCCCTTTGTATGCAGTACACTGCAAAGGTCATACAAGCAAGGGTTGCAGAGTATCCTCAGTGAATCAACTTCAACGTCATGGCTCTTTCAAAGAAGTGATATAACTCCAGAGGAAAAGGCTTGTTGGTTTACATCACTGGTATGTTTCCATCTGCAGCAGTCTCTGTAAATCTGAAGTCCTGTTCTAAGTTACGAATTTTGTAAATATTCGTCCAAACCTTGCAGAATTGCTACGGCATTCACGAGTTCTAAACAGACATATACTAGCTCACACGTAGTAGGAATAAAGAAGCCAAACAAAGGAATGAGGGCAAGTCGCATCCTCAAAACTAATGGTAATGTCCTTTTGGTATATATCATACCGAATGTGCATAATAATAATATCACCTCTCATGGGCTTTCAGGTTGGTAGTGTTAGTGAGAGCAATTAGCAGAGTAATCAAAACAATCTACTACTCATAGCCAGGTGGATTTGGATACGATAAGGTGCGTGATTGCCCGTGACGCACAATGTGGCAATTGTTGTCAGGACAACAAGACAAGTTGTGAACTCACCGTACAAAGGTTGTCTTCCTCTTTTGCTACCCTCTCTTCCCTAATGACCCATAGGTTAGGACCGTATGGCATCGTATCTATCTTTGCTTTTTAGACTATAGTTTGGTCTATTGTCCGAAACAATTGGTTTTCCAAGGCTCCTTTTGGATCCATCACCTTGTGTCGCTGTACGGTTTCACCTTTTACGAAACACTTTGGCAAAAATCAGATAATTGAGACGGACAGCGAAGTGACCCGATAATTTTTTGGACCACAGTTCCATTCCATTGGACAAAAAGTTTTTGACAGCTAAGCTCACGAAAAGTGACCTGATACTTCATCAGGTTAAGCCAATTTTCTCTTAAAATCATTTGTTCGAATTTGAGCCTGCAATTATTTTTCACTTAAAAACAGCTTTGCTTGGACATGATATTTTTTCACCCAGTGGTCCAATGAGAACTGCACGAGACCAAACAGTTCGTCCATTCCCACTAGATTAGCTAAGAAATAAACCCACTGGCGCATCGACTACGACATGACCTGTCAAGTGTGCGTCTATCTATCGAATCCTAGAAAATGAAACTCTATATAGTATATATTGATTCTTACAAAAAAATAGTATATATTGGAGTACGTAAATAAAAGATATCCAAACCGAAGTGACCTGACTTCGAAAGAGATCTGATATACTGCCAAGGAGACATGTCAAAAACAGTACAGGCAGAAAAGAGAAGAGAGAAAAATCCAAAGATACCTAAAACAAATTACGGACCTGGACAAAGATCCATCCTATGTGCATGCAGTTAGCAGGGATCATAGGATTCTCACGCTTCCACACTGCCCAATTCTGCAACCAGATTTCCAGTAGCAGTTTCCATGCACCGCCTGCACACCTGCACCTCCAGTTTCATGATCAGACGTGAAGGTGGCTAAAATGCACGAAGCTTTGCCCTGTTTGGCTCTCTACATACTTTTTTTTTTCATTTTGGTTCTCTTCCGAATAAAATTGCAAATCTAGTCCCCTTCTCGACCGTGAAAGCACCGATGGATGACACATGTTATCTACCGCGCTCCTCTATAGCAGGCAGGTCGTCGGCACCACACCCATCACAGTAGACGAGCTACTGTGCTGCGGTGCCTGAGCTCGGCAAGTACTTGCCGCGGTACCCGAGCTTGGTAGCACGGGGTACCGCGGTGCCTGAGCTCGACAGGTACCTGTTGCGGTACCTGAGCTCGGTAGGTACCTACTGAGGTAGAGGAGTGCGATAGGTGGCACATGTCGCCTGTTGGTGCTTCCGCGGTCGAGAAGGGGGCTAAAAGTGAAAGAAGGTGTGCAAGGGACCAAATATACCGAGGCTTCAAAACGCACACCTTGAATTGATTCATTGCTTCAAATATATATATATATATATATATATATATATATTACAAAGTAAAGGAGTCCTTTGCTTATGCAACTGGGCAGTCAGACTAAATAGGAATTAAATACAAGAGGCAATTGGAAGCGGCATGACTGGGCACATAAGCAATCCGATATGGAATCCAATTGTCCTCACGAGATGCGTGGTGTCAATGATACTTCATAGGTCTCATGTGATCCTGAAGAATAGTAGATGCAAAATGCCAGTGTCATCAATTAGACTACTCTCTCTTATGTTCATTTTTCCGAGCAGGCTAAGAATTGCCATGACTGAATTTGGAGCAAAGTGTTAACATATTTTGGACAATGCTTGGTTTTGTTATTAAGTGTAGGTACAATAGCTTAGGGTTACATTATTCTTCTGGATCTTTCGGCATGATGTCTTTGCACAATTTTTTATTTTACTATGTGCTCTCTGCTCTAGGAATCTCTGCTCTAGGAAATATGATGCATGCCATGAACAGTACAAAAGGAACGTGCAAAAGCCAAGGATAGATCATCATCAACAAGGGGGCATGATATAATGATTAGCTTTTGATTCTAATATCAGCTTGCCCCATTATTTAAAACTAGTTGCATGAGGCATTGGGATTACCTCTACTCAAGCAACAATCAGTGGCCCCCAGGGCCAATTCGTTTTGACAAAGTTCTAGGCAATTGGCACGGAGTATGTCTAGCCAAGCAACAAATTGGCTTCCTCTTCTTGTTGCTTCCTGGCCCTCCTTCCATCTGGGCATTGGAATCCAGGAAAGTTGTGAAGTCCAGTTCTGGTCTTCTGGGGCATGTATCACACTCCCTTGATGCAGAAAATACGCACAGTTGACCAGGATGGGAAGACCATCAAGCTTCAGATTGTAAGTGCAGTGTTATTTTTTCTTTCTCAATTTTCCATCACTAACAGGCGTGTATTTGACTTCTACTAATTCACCAACTAAAAAAAAACTAAGAAGCCCCTTTTTTACTGGTCAGTTTCAAATAAATCTAGAAATATTACAGTAAAGGTCTCATGTTTGTATAGTTTTAGATTGGGAAGTCATGCCTACCATTGAATAGCAAATGTACCTGTCAACTTCTATTACCGATATGTGAACAAGTCCTTGTTGGGAACAAATGTGACTTGACTGCAAACAAAGTTGTGTCTAATGAGACTGGCAAGGTGAGTTTTAGGATAACCATAATGATCGCCAATTATGAGAGAAGTCCCAGCACTAGAATTCTTTGATAAGGTTTTGTTACGGCTATATACAAATCAACAATGAATCAATTTAATCTGTCTTGCCCATGCCTTACATAGGTTGGTCTTCGTTTGCACTCCTTACATCTCTCTCTTTCGCATATGATCTTCTTCAGGCGCTTGCTGATGAGGTGGGCATCCCTTTCATGGAGACTAGTGCCAAAAACGCCCACTAATGTGGAGCAAGCGTTCATGGCCATGGCTGCATCCATCAAGAACAAGTACGTCGTAATGTTATTGTCAATAAACAATGCTCATGCCTCGACCTTGTTAGATCTTACTTAACAGAGAACCTGCTTTCCCTGTACGGTCTCAGGATGGCTAGTGTTTCATATGTTTGTCGTTTTGGTAATTTTGGGAGTTGGCGTCACTAGCTTTCTCATTTCTCACCGAACCATTTTCCATGCCATTCATTGGTCATTACAAACAAAATTCGATTGTAAAGTTTACCCTCGTGTTAGTAAAAAAAATATTTCACCATTTTAACCTACAAATTTCGATTGGTACTCTATTTTAAAAAGGAACTACGAAATAAAAAGAAATAAAAAACCATGCCGCGCAGCCCTGCCGCATCATGAGGCTATTTTCGCAAATACGCAGTCAGGGAGGCTAATTTCCGCATTTTATTTCAAAAAAAATCATTTGCACTCCTCTGTCGCCATTTCAAACGGTGACAGAGAGGTAGATCTGTAATTTTTTAAATCAGCATATTATTTATGTAATTTTTCATTTTTTAAATATTATTTTTTAAAAAAAATCTAGATTCAGGAGGTCATCAAATGCAAAAGGGATCTCCTTCATGTCGCTAAAGTTGCTGCTTAGGTTGAGAAACTTAAGATCGGGAAGTTTCCCTATGGCGGATGGCAGGCCGCAGAGTTCATTGAAATGGGCATCCAGGAGACAGTTATCTCACCTCACAGATAGATGATGGAAGAGATCGTAGCTTGTTCATATGGAGCCAGAGTTTCCGCAAATTTTACCAGCTCATAGCCAATATTTGTTGGCATGTACGTGAGCCCGTTGTAGCTTGCATCGATCTCAACTAGTGACCTGGAGTTTGAATAATCAGTCTCTTGAATTGTGTTACTTAACATACCCATGGAAAGAAATTAAGTAGTAGTATCCACCTGCACTTTGAGATGCTATCTGGAAGTGTTCTCAATTTGTTACTTGACACATTCAGAATCTTCAGATCGGATAGCAGTCCAATGGAATCAGGAAGAGAAACCAAGGCATTAGAAGCGAGACGGAACTCTTCAAGACGATCAAGTCCTCCTATAGCATCCGGAATAACCTACATGCACATTTAAACCCACCAATAAATCAGGGGACAACAGTACAACACCATATTAATGAAATTTATACAGCAATCTTGTCGAGGAATTATAACCTGACAAACCATTCTGAGTTTTAAAGCGTTAAAAACGAAATTCAGCATTTTACAGTTAGCATGTGCTGGATCTATTGTTAAATGACAAGAGACCAAGAAGCTCAAAACTAACCATACAAATCAGATATAAACATCACATATAGACCAAGAAGTCCAAAGAGGAAGAGGCTGGTGGCGCGTCTGGTTTGGGGGTGTTAAAGAGTTTAGGGTTGCGGGTGGCGGCGCCATACCTTGACGGGGCTACGAAATCGACGGTCAGATTAATTTGCACTGCCACCTCTTACTACCAATGAAATGTACGGTAAAAATTCTCTTATCGTATGTTGACACCACTGGAGCTAATCAGAATTCTTCAACTTCTCTTGCTGGCCTTATTTATATAACTTAATTTTCATATATTTGTGGGTTCACAGATTGTGTATGAGGTTACAGACCAAGAAAGCTTCAACAACGTAAAGCAATGGTTGAATGAAATTGACCGCTATGCCAGTGACAATTTGAACAAGCTCCTTTTTGGGAACAAATGTGACTTGACTGCGAACAAAGTTGTGCCGTATGAGACTGGCAAGGTGAATCATAATGATTGCCAATTATGAGAGAAGTCCCAGCACTAGAATTCTTTGATAAGGTTCTGTTAGAGCTATATACAAATCAACAATGAATCAATTTAATCAGTCTTGTCCATGCCTGTCTTACATAGGTTGGTCTTCGTTTGCACTTGTCTTACATCTCTCACTTTCGCATATGATCTTCTTCAGGCACTTGCTGATGAGATGGGCATCCCTTTCATGGAGATTGGAGACTAGTGCCAAAAACGCCACTAATGTGGAGCAAGCCGTCATGGCCATGGATGCATCCATCAAGAACAGGTACGTCGTAATGTTTTTGTCAATAAACAATGCTCATATCTCGACCTTGTTAGATCTTAACAGAGAACCTGCTTTCCCTGTACGGTCTCAGGATGGCTAGCCAACCGGCCACAGCTAATGCCAGGCCGGCGACTGTGCAGTTCCGTGGGCAATCCGTCGACCAGAAGACGTCCTGCTGCTCGTCTTAATATTCTTCGTTTCTTTTATTTGGTGTGAACCTTGATGCACTGTTTGCTTACTTACGATGCGTTTGTATTGTTCCCTCTTAATTTGCCTTAATAGTAGCATTTTTATACAATTCAGATGATTACAGAGCTCGAGCAAGCAATTCAGTTCTCTACTTTTCACTTCTTTCGTTCTTTCTTTGTATTGCATTTCCTTGCTGGGTACCCATTGCTACCTGGAGTTTTTGGTTCAGACGTAAAATTTTTGGTTCCGCACCTGTAATTGCAAGTTTTTGTTCTATAGGGTCTGTTTAGGGGAGCTGTGGCTGGGCTGAAAAGCTGTTTTCGGTTTGCTGAGATGTAAAGCAGCTGTAGCTGGCGACCGTGTCTTTTCTTGTTATGCTGTTTAGCAAACTGTTTGCTGTAGCTGTAGCTTTTAAGGGCTAATCGAAATAGAAGGTAGCAACATAGTGAAGTATAGCGGCATCCGAGTGGGGAGGTGATGTGGAGGCGGCGGGGCGGGGTGGCAAAGGTTGGGAAGGCGGAGTGAGCGAGTTAGGAGGAGTTCAAGTGAAGTCACAACTGAAAAGCTCCTCCTCAGTAGCTGCAACTTTTGAGGGTGTTTCTGCTGTGGTTTAGCTTCCCAGCTGCTTTGCAGTAATGCTAGAAATAGCCTGTCTTGATAAAACTAACTGAGCGCGCTGTGCATATGGAAAATCGCATACATTGAAAGTTTGAAACCCACGGAGCTCTGAATCAGAAACTTTACATGTGGAAAAATGCACATATTGACGAAGTGAATGTGCACAGCTAAAATCCACGATCACACAATTGATATATCACAAACGTCGTCAAGCCCCAAGCCTATTGAAGCGAACAATCGCAGTATCACAAGATAATCCTAGAGGGTGCACTAGAACCGGTTTCAAAAACCGTTTTTTTCGAAAATCGGTAAAAACCTATTTTTTCAAAAATCGAGCAAAAATCGGTAGAAATCGAAGAAGTTTGAATACATTTTTTTTAACTCAGCAGTCAAACAATGGCGAAAAAAAAACGAAAATCGAGCGATTTTACCGATTTTCGATTAGTTTTCTTCGATTTTCAACGCACCAAAGGAAAATTGAAAAAAAATCCAAAAAAGTTAAAAAAAAATCCCAATTAATCTATGAAACACCTTAGAGAAATTTACACAATTTTTGAAATCGTTTATTGCTTCTAAAAATCCAAAACAGCAATTAATGAAAAGGAACAAAGAAAATGTCTGATTTTTATAAATATTTTAAAGATTTATTATATTATGAAATTTTAATATAACCATAACTAGTGCCAAAGGATCATGTACTAAAATTTTCAGAAATACTAGACTTCATTTAGTGCCCATATAAAATCAAAAACAGAAAAGCATATACAATAATAGTAGCACTTTTAGAATTTTTAAAAAATACACATATCATCATCTAAAATTTTTACAACATCATTATAATTACGTTAGAACATCACACACAAAAAATTAACACTTTTTGCTAATTTTTTTCAAAATTTTCAAATTTGCATTTGAACTCCACAGTTTACGGAGGGGTTTTAAATTACGAACCGGCTCGAAACGGTCGGTTTTTATGAAAACCGCTCGGTTTTCGACGGTTTTGGAAACCCTGGTTAGAACTCCAGTTCAAAAGGTCTTCTCACTGAAAGTATTCGAGAAAAATCCGACAGACAACATGTATGAAAAAGGGAAAGAGCGTGGAGAGTGTAAAAGTTATTACAGGCTAACGCTCTCCTCCCACGACAGGAATTTCTGAAACATAAAAAGTGCTATTCCGATATGTGCACATTCAACGTCGCAAGAGAAAGACGACCATCCTCGAACTGTACTACTCCCTTCCTCAATCCGTTGGTGCGATGCGAAGCAACAAAAGATGTATGTTACACCCTTTAAGGATCATAAATTTAAAACACGACCAATGACAATTAAACAACCTAATTTGAAGCACCTATTGAAGCAACTCCTTCCATTCTAGAATCTTCTGATATTCGTGATTAGTAAACTGCAAACCAGATAAATAATCGATGTAACTGGCTAATGCTGCGCAAGCAATTCAAACTTACTGATTCAGAGCCAACAAGTAGTTGCTCTAGGCATATGTGAACTACAAACATATGCTTGAACAGAGCTAACATTCATCATTGTTCATGCCAAGCATGTAACTATGTAAGCTTATCGATTGGTTGGCAGTGGTAGAATAAACGGACTTGTGAAATCAGTCACTAATCATCAAAAAGCCACTTCCTCGTGTTAATGATGAATCAAATCCTCCATTCCTATGACTAACACGATCATACATGTAGTAAGATAAACAGTAACAGATGGAGGAAGGCGAATGTTAAGAAGAGATAACCAGTAAACTACAAGTAGGCAAGTAGAGCATCTTTCATACTACATGACAAGGGCAGTGGGCACCTACCAAAGTAAAGATATGTTTCTAATTCTGCCTCTGGCCTGTTAATTGTTCTAGGAACCAACAATGAAAATGACCACATCAACAAGTTCAGATTGTTGTGGCAGAATCACAACACAAACAACAGGACAAGCTAATTGATCTGGGTTGGGGCTATAGTGACATGCAGAATGATCTGATGATCTGATCTAAGGCAAAAAGGACATGAGGTCCAATAGACCTACTAAGATCCTCTACTTCACATGCTACTCTAGTCACAAGTCAAGTGATTCCCATAAAAATGTTGTCAAATAATTAAGCATTGAAGCTTCAAATTGTGGCCAACTCTGACACATAAATGTCCACTATTTCAAAGTTCATCACTAACGCAGAATATAAAGCCCAAATAGCCATTATAAGTTGCACAATAAACTCACTGTTATTTCAATTATATACACCTTATTTATTTTCTTTACGTTGTCATCTGCAATTCAAACTAGTACAGAGATGTAAAAGCAAAACTGGATAGAGTTTGCGTTCTGCTCTGATGACTGACCAAAAACACAGACTGCAGTGATATTCTAAAACGGAATCCAATTAATGTGCAAAAGTGCTCCTCCACAACCGAAAATAGATAAAATATACTGCTATATTCGAGGATAGAAAGAGCAGGATTAAACCTCGTGGCCCCCTTACTCCTCGTCCTCCCACCCATAGCTGCCTTCCCAATCACCAAACGCAGCCTCCTCACTGCAGTAACACCAGAAGAACGGATCATGTCAACAACAGCGCTACAAGCACACAGGCACCAACAAAAATCGAAATGAACAAATCAAGTCGCGCCCCACCATTGCAGCAGATAGTCCGGGTTGCTGCTCCCGACGAGGCGGAGGGTGCGCTTCGCAGCGTTCGGCCTGCACGGAGAAATCGCAAACACTACCGATCACACTCATCCAAATTAAGCCCCCCAAATTAACCGTCACGAGCGTACCAACAACCAACAAGAGCAAAAAATCCGAGCAGACAGAGTAGAGCAGCACGATGTACCTGTAGCGGCGGCGGCGACCGACGAGCGGGCGCCGGTCGAACGGCGACTTGAAGCGGCGGTAGCGGAGGTCGTCGTCACCGTATAAGTCGTAGTCCACCGCCTTGTCCATCATCGCAAGCCAGTGCTTGACGTTGCTCACGGCGACGCCGCCTCCTCCGCGCGCCACGGACTTGGGGATCCCCCGCGGGTGGAAGCCCCGCACGACCTCCACGAGACCAGCGCGCCCAAATCCATCTGCGCACGCACCGATCGAGACACGACAAACCCAAAAAAAAAATCCGTTAAAACGAACCGATCAAACCAAATCAGAAGCACATTAGGATGGCCAGAGACGAGCGGGCACGAACATGCCGGGTTCATGGCCATGGGGGGAGGAGCCGCCTCGGTGCGGAAACCCTAGCTTTTCGACGCGGGGGTCCGAGCGGAGTTGGGGCGGGAGGGAGGCAGGTAGTGGCAGGAGAGGAGAGCGAGGAATGTGTTGCAGCACGGCGAGGGGGTTTTATAGGAGAAGCCGGTGCGGGAGGCAGCGGTAGCGGCAGGAGGGGGGCGAGGAATGGGTTGCAACGGGACAGGGGCTCGCACTTGGTGGGGCTTCGGCTTCGAGTTCTTTCTTCTCGGGTACGATAGCCAATTTTACTAGATTGTTCATGAATTTACTCAATGACTTGTGGGCCCAATTTAATCTGGTCCCACGATTTGGTCAAAATGTTTCGTATAGAATGGGTAAGATAGGATGATGAAGCACGGGCGCCTGCGGTCTGGTACCAAGTGCAGGATGGTGCATAGTTCATGAAATCGACGAAAATTATTGAAAAATTATACAAATCGAGTGTATTGAATCGGTTTAGTTTTTAAAACTATTGAGTAAATCGATGAAATTCAAATCTAAATTTAAAAAAAATTAAAAAAAATTAGAAACATTTTGAAAATTGTTGTGTAAGGTCACGAGGCAATACTAATGACACTGTAAAATTTTTAGATCATTATCAGACCTGTGTATTTTTTTAGAAATTTTGACAGTGATATTGTCATAATATATGCTCTTCCGTTTGTGATTTTCTAAGGGCACAAAACGAAGAATAATATTTTTGAAAAAATTGTGATATCCTAAGACAATGCTAATGATGTTGTAAAATTTTCAGATGATGATAAGGCATCTGTATTTTTTAAAAAAAATCTAAAACTGCTATAGTCATTGTATATGCTCTTCTGTTTTTGATTTTATAGGGGTATTAACTGTAGTATAATATTTTTGAAAATTTTAGTACATGATTCCTAGGCACTATTTATGATTCTATTAAAATTTCAGAGTATGATCAATCTTATAAAAATCAGACTGTGTCTCTGTTTGTTTTCATTAATTGTTGTTTTTTATTTTTTAGAAGCACTAAATGATTTCAAAAAATGTTAAAATTCTCTTAGCTGTTTTATAGATTAATTGGGATTTTTTTCGAATTTTTATTGAATATTTTTTAATTTTCCTTCCGTGTGCTAAAAATCAAATAAAATTGCTTGAAAATCGAAAAAATAGATCAAAAAATGACGAAAGCTGGTCGAAAATTGATAAAATCACTCGATTTTTCGTTTCTTTTTCCGTGGTTTGACCGTAAAGTTCAAACTTTTTAATTCAAACTTCTTCGATTTCTATCAATTTTCGATCAGTTTTTACCATTTTCAAAAATAAAAAATAGTTCGAAAATCGAATTTTCGATTTTGTGGACCCGGAGGGAGAGGTCACGTGATGAACGGTTTGTAGAGTAGTTTCGTCCTTTGGGTTTAACGAGCCCGCTATACAGTTGGGCTTCAAAATAGAGAACCGACTTAAGAGTCTGATGGGCTTAATTAGGCCTGGCCAGATGTTGGGTTTTCCGTTGGTTAGGCTTGTTGTTCTAGGCCTGATGGCATTTAAGCATCTTTTTCTGCGGTGAATTGACTGCATTTGATGTACAGAATTTAAGCATTTTTCATCCACTCTAGGTTGATTCATAAAACGGAATTGGGTGCTCTTGTTTTCACAGGATAAATCCAGTACCATATTGCATAGTCAACTATGATTTGTCTTGTCACTGGCATCTTCCGCTTGTTTTCCCTCTATTGTGAAGGCGATGCTCCAATCCAAACTGCTGCATTAGCGCACCGGGATTCGTCAGATCCGGAGATAAATTGTACGTGGCGACCATCTCGATCGGCAGGCATTGAAGAACGTATATATGCTGTCAAGTGCAAATCTGTTCATGACATGGCCAATGCCAATTTGCTGCATGCCGCGTCGCCGGCGCCGGCGACCGTGCCAGACTGCCAGTGCTTGACTACTTTGTTGTGCGTGCCGGTGCTGCACGTGCCTCCCCATCTCAGCCGCACCCGCAAGCCATCGCGCTGAATTAATCCTAGCACGAGCACTCTCCGCACTGGCACCGGCATGCAGGTGTGTTTGGTTGTCTACATCACCCTTAGCCTATTTCGTATGAGCCATCCAGACTAGCCTTGGTCTGTATGAGTGGATGCAGGTTGAGTTGTTTGGTTGCTTGTTTATGCATCTCATGGGCCTACATTAGAGAGAAGCTCAATTTTTGTGTTTCCTTCATTCTGCATGAGTGGATGCAATTGCATCCATCTGGTCTGGATGAACAGGAAACTAAACACGTGTCTAACAGATACAGTTACATCCACTCATGCGATTCAGACACCCAACCAAACACACTCAAAAATGCACGGAGCTAAGCTCGTGCTTCCGACCTCGAGGCCTTCCTTGGAAGACTCATTTTCGATTGGGATTTATGTGGATGGTCACAACTTTAAACTAAAATCATAATTTATCCATAGAATTTCAACCCCGAATAGGTCACCCAAACAAGGTTTAAATGTCCTTGGAAGCCAGCGAAACCACCGTTCCGTCCCGGCGCCCTTGGCAGCATCACAAGACGATCGAGTAGCAGCTCAGTGCCAGGCGTGCTGAACCAGCCGTTCCCCGTACCGTTTCATGGGACGATCGAGTTCTCGTGTTACCGCACGCGAGCGAGAAAGCATTCCCCCTCGTCGGCGTAGCCTCGCTGCCTGAGGCACATGAAACAGCTCGCAGCTCGATTGGTCGATCCCCTCAGGGCGACTAGCCGCGCGCATTGTGGCGAAGCCTCCATGGTGACCTTCGTGCAAACAGCAAACGGCGGACTCCTTACTTACGTAACATTTCGCTCGCTGCCACCCGCGTCGCCGAGACACCACCAACTAACGACCGCCCCGCCCGGCACGGAGCCTCTTCGCCACGTCCGCGCTATCTCTGTATTTCTATTTTAGGGTACAATTAGGTAGGCACGTATGCTCACAACTTACTTACACCACACACATATCCACCTCATAAGTATACCTTTGGACACACCATGGATTTAAACGGAGACCTTAAAACACCCAATCCTCCGGTGCCTCCTACTTTAATGTATCCTAGTCGAATCAGGGGCAGATCTATAGTATATAGGCCAGGGTCAGTGATACCGACATTCTCTAACCTAGTCTACATAGTTCCTTTAGTATATAAGTATATGATAATCTTATTGCAAGTTACATATTAGTATTAGAGTTTGTATTGACCTCGACGACCCCGATGATGTCCCGTCCTGGATTCGCCCCCGAGTCGAATGACTGTGTTTTACTACGAATAAAAATAATATTACCCAGCACGTTAAGTTATTATCGTTGGGCTTAACTTGCGCTATGCTCTTAGCTCCGTCGTAGTGTCTTGTCGAGCTCCGTCTCCGTACATACCGTGCCTCTATTGTTCAGCTTAGTTTACACTACACCTTTTGCTTCATCACTGTTGTTTGCATTGCACATTTATACAGGTGAAGAAAGTATTTGAGAAGAGAGACGAGTGAAGGTTAGAAAGATGAAGAATGCATCATTCACCGCTACTATTCTTTTGAAGAGTAATGATAATGATAATTATAAGTGGGTTGTATTCGTTATCCAGGTTGAGTTATTGATCATGTCGAACGAGGCTATCATGCGCAGGGTTTCACTTTTCTTCGAAAACCGTTCGAATTTTGCTTGTACCGTGCTGGTTCGGAAAAGCTTTTCGTTTGGTTTATCATTCAAGTTCAAATTCAAGAAATTTGAAAAAAAATATCCAAAAGTTCCCTAAAATTAGTCTTAATAGCTTTATGATCTCTGGTGTGAATATTTTTTTTTTGAAAAAAACGAAGTTTAGTATTTTACAATTTTTTTGCAATTTTCCCCTAGTTTTTCAACCTGCCGCCGATTTTCAAAAAAACCGCTCAAAATTCGCCGCTTTTCGAATGGTTTTTGACTTTTTCGTTTGAATTTCGCTATGCTGTTTGATCAGATTTCAAATTCGTTTGACTTTCGAAACCATTCGATTTTCACAAATTTTATTCGATTTTTCATAAATTTTGGTACTGTCGGCTCGTCGAAAACCGAGGTCGAAACGATAGTGTTAACCCTGATCGTGTGCCTCGAGTGGGCCGAGCAACGCAGAGTACCGATTTTTCGAATTTTTATTTTAAATAATATAATTTTTTATTCAAATTGCAAAAATATACGTCCATCTCAAAAAATTACAAAAATATACTTTTGTCGCCAGTATATGGGGCGATCGCCCCATATCTGAGCGATCGGTCTTTGCTCTGCTGCGATATTTCCTCGCTCACACGTCAGTTCCTACAGAAAATCATAACTTTTTCATATGATGTCGGATGGAGATAAACTTTATATGAAAATTGTAGCTCTCGACGAGATATACAACTTTTGTATACAAACTTTTTCAATTTGAATCCATTTAGATGGCCAAAAATGAGATAGAATGTTCAGATCTAAAAACAGATCTGTTTTTAGATCTGAAACTTCTATCCTGTTTTTGGCTATCTAAATGTATTCAAATGAAAAATAATTTGTTCACAAAAGTTGTAGATCCCGTCGAGGGCTACAATTTTCATATAAAGTTCATATCCATCCGACATCATATGAAAAAGTTATAATTTTTTTTAGAAACTGACCGCAGACAGAGGAAATATCGCGCGTTGAAAGCCGCACCGATCGCCCGTGTATGGGGCGATCGCCCCATGTACGGACGACAAAAGTATATTTTTGTAATTTTTTGAGATCGACGTATATTTTTGCAATTTGAATAAAAAATTGTATTATTTAAAATAAAAATTCCCGATTTTTCCACTGAACAACCATGCCCCGGAAGAGTGGAGGTAGGACGTGAGCGTACCCATATTGGGCCGAGAAAGAGACCGATTACATCAGACTAGACTACCAGAGTGGCCCAGAAGGGGTGAGTTGCCTGAACGCGTTCTACTATGCCTCTGTAGCCCATCCAAAATTCTCTCCGTAAAATGCGATTGTACGCCTCTGCCCGCCTCGGCGCTTCCGATCGGCAGGCATTTCCTCCAACAGTGCACGCGCGCCGCCAACTTCTCTGGCTCCGCTCTTCTCCCAAACCATCCCGCCAGCTTCCACCGCCGCCGCCGCTATGCAGAAGGTGCGGCTAAAGTGGGTGAATAACCGCGGCCTGGACCACCTCCATCCGCGCGTCCTGCCTCCTGCAGCCCTGCTCGACCACCTCGTGCGTCTGCCACCGTCGTACCCCGTGCCGGCTCGCTCCCTCGCGCTACGGTAGAGTTCCAGATACCAGCTTCACCTGAGATCTAAAACTTATAAGTTAAAATAAAGTGAATTAATATACTCACAGTTTTAGAGCTCCACTAAACACACCCTAAATGATGCGTAGATCTTTTTTGGGCTGACATCGATCGGATCAGATCTGGCCTGTCCAGATTAACGTAGGCAAATGCAAATTAACCTTTATTATATTGTAGAAATCTTATTGAAATTTGGATTAGTCCTGGAAATAGAGTATAGATATTTCTAGATTCAGCTGATTTCTGGGGTGGAAAAACTCTTATCCCCTAACTTTTTGTAAAGGCAACCAGCCTCTCACCAATGATCAACATGATTGTCGCAGTGTCGTTGTCTCTTTCTCCTTACAATCTTTCCAGCTAACTACAGTGACTGACCTAGCAACATTTGCAGTCTTCAGGCAACTTTTGCAAGACAAGGGAATTAATTTGCAACAAGGATTCTGAGTTCATCTTCTTTCTCTCTTGCTTTCTTAAAAATGGTGTGTTTTTCGTTCTTTCTGATTTTGAATGCCTGCACCATGAGATTTTTTTGTAAGTTATATCTGACTTTCTGACATAACTTTAGATGTTATGAGTCTCTTAATTGCTCTTTTCAAAAGCAAAACACGGAAATGCTCAGATATTGTTCCTACTTTCTGGTAGCTTGGGTTTTGCACTGGTACCTCCAAGGATGGGAAATCAAGCGAATATGCTTTTCTGCTTTAGTTTACTCTTTGAGCGGGGCAGATGATTTTCTGCTGCAACAGATCAATCGTTAAGAACATCAATCTGTGTGTGATATTAAGCCGTCTTCTCGTATTCTTTTGTAAGGCAAATGTTTCTTTGTACATACCCTTCTTGAGTTCGCTAAGGGTCAAAAATTAGCATACGTGCTACTATAATGCATTGTGACATCTCAGTATTTGTATGTACGTCTTAATGGCTTATTGTGATGACACTTCTTTCATTAGATGCGGCCGTTTGGCTGCCAAGTGAGTGTAGAGTGTGGACTTACACTTGTAAACGGGAGGGCACAACACAACTGACTATCAATTAATCTAACCTCTCAAAGTTTCATTACCATTCATCTTAGAGAATTTTTTTTAATAGCACTCTAATAAAATATTTTTCCTGTGTTCAAGTAAGAAAAACTTAATGAGAGGTGCTTCAATGCTTTTCTTTTTTACAGTTGCACAAATATTAAAGCATGAATGAAAGGTAGATAGAGATTACTTACCCCTTCGCTTGCTTCAAGATTTTGTGCAACTTGTATTAGAAGGGAAAGCATTGAAGCACTGCTCAAACTTAATTGCATTCAAGCTTCGTGGTGAGAGCAAGAGTCGACCTGTTTAAACTTTAAACTATTTCCGTTACAACCAAATCAGAGCCTTATTAAGCACAATATGACTTGGGTTAACTATATCTTCAAGTTGTACAATACCCACCATCACAAGAACTGAGTGGCTACATATTAATTTGTATGAAATTGGTTTATAAAATCTGTTCTCAATTGATAATATGTGTGAATTTTCTTGTTTGCCTCTTTGTTGTAAATAAGTTACATACATAACTTCTATTTTTTAAGAAAGTAGATGGAAACAACTTTATAGATTTCTTCTGTTTATCTATTTGAAGTGGTGATTTCTACTAAAGTTTTTGCACGTTGTGTTTATAAAATTAGACATTGAAGCCGAGCTCAATTGGCGTATTTATCTCAGTTTTTAGTTCTGAAAAGATCTAGAGCTCAAGCTTCGTTCCACATGATTATTTGATTCCATTGCAGATATCTATAGAACTATTCTAATTACATATCAGAGTGCTACTTTATAATGAACTTGAAAGTGTTGTAAACTAATTGGCTAGGGTAGGTTGCATATGAGTTATTTAAGTCTTGTCAAGAATCTATTCTAAGGGCTACTCTCGAGTAACCCAAGGACTTGATATGATTTTTTTACACCCGATGCAGTTGTTCTTGGTCTGCTATATTATTCAATCTCCTAGGGAATTATTTTAACAATCTCTTTTGAATTGACAATTTCACTTGTTTGAACTGTTTGCTGCAGTTGTTCTTGTTTGAATTGACGATTTGCATACTGCCTACTACCTACGATGACGGCTTATGCGATTAGCATACAATCTTATGTTTATTTTCATTCATCCTTATCCAATTACATTAAAATTATCGAATGCGGTTGATTTAAAATTTGTGCCAATTTTATATGGAATGCTATCAAGCTTACAGTAGCACGCACCATCTTTAAGATATTAGTTTTGCTTTTTAATGAATGACAATTAATTGGTGATAGGTGGCAACAACATTCCAAGACCAGAGCAATGGCTAGTGGTCTATCCATTAATTTCCTTTTTCTTTCTTTTCGAATTATTGGTCCCTGAGCCTATCCATATGCACTATACTTTTGGAATGGTATCCTCCAACATGTGACATGTTTGTGCTATTTCTGTTGGCTGTAAAATTGCATTCTCCAACACCCCAAATTTTGACTTTTTCTGTAGAAACTTAGCCAGCCTAGATACCATACACTTCACATCACTAAGAAAACAAGAAAGGGAGATTGTGAAACCGCACGGCAGATCCGGAGGTAGCTACTTCTGCCTGCCGTGCAAGGCAACCATGATGAATTGTGAGAGGAAGGAAGGCACAAATAGGCCAAACCTTTCTCTTGACTCGTCATGGTTGTGCTGCCGAAGAGGAATCCCCCACAACCTCACATTCTCCGAGTCTTTCTATCAGGCTAAAGCAGGTAGGCATCATGGGAGAGATACATGCCCCAGAAGACCAGAATTGGACTTCCCAACTTTCCTGGATTCCAGTGCCCAGATGGATGGAGGGCCAGGGAACAACAAGAAAAGGAGGAAGCCAATTTGTTGCTTGGCTAGACATACTCCATGACAATTGCCCAGAAATTTGTCAAAAGGAATTGGCCCTGGGGCCACTGATTGTTGCTTGAGTAGAGGTAATCCCAATGCCTCATGCAACTAGTTTAACTAATGGGGCCAGCTGATATTAGAATCTAAAGCTAATCATTATATCATGCCCCCTCGTTGATGATGATCTATCCTTGGCTTTTGCACCGTTCCTTTTGTACTGTTCACGCCATGCATCATATTTCCTAGAGCAGAGAGCGTATAGGGAAATAAAAAATTGTGCAAAGAAATCATGCCCAAAGATTCAGAAGAATAATGTAACCCTAAGCTATTGTACCTACACTGATTAATAAAATCAAGCATTGTCCAAAATATGTGTACTGCGTAATACTATACTCCAAATTCAGCCATGGCAATTCTTAGCCTGCTCGGAAAAATGAACATAAGAGAGAGTAGTCTAATTGATGACACTGGCATTTTGCATCTACTATTCTTCAGGGTCACATGAGACCTATGAAGTATCATTGACACCATGCATCTTATGAGGACAATTGGATTCCAGATCGGATTGCTTCTGTGCCGAGTCATGCCGCTTCCGATTGCCTCTTGTATTTGAGTCCTATTTAGTCCGGCTACCCTGTTGCATAAGCAATGAATCATTTCAAGGTGTGCGTTTTGAAGCCTCAGTATATTTGGGCCCCTCGCACGTATTTTTTTTTCACTTTTAGCCTCATTCGAAATAAAATTGCAAATCTAGCCTCCTTTCTTAACCTTAGAAGCACTGGCAGGCGAACGGCCAGTACTTTTACAGTTGAGAAGAGGGCTAGATTTATAATTTCATTCCGAAGAGAACCAAGTGTGGAAAAAAAGTGTGTACGGAGCCAAATAGGACAAAGCTTCGTACATTTTAGCCACCTTTTACATCTGATCATGAAATGAGCTTATCCATTTTCTAGCCCCTCTTTCTCGTTCTTTACAAATTTAGCTTCCTCGCGAACGCATTTATAAAATTGACTTCATTCCTAACCACGTGTGGAAGAGCCCTCGTACACTCACCATCGCAGCCAACCTCCAGCGCCCTCCGGACGCGAGAGCATCTTCTACCGTGAGAACAGACCAAGTCTGCAAATGAATTTGTGGAGATATTAGATTCTCAAAAAACAAAGAGAGAGAACTAAAAAAAAGGACGAGCTCTCATGAAACTAGAGGAGCACGTGTGCAGGCGGTGCATGGAAACTGCTACAGGAAATCTGGTTGCAGAATTGGGCAGTGTGGAACCGTGAGAATCCTATGATCCCTACTAATTGCATGCACATAGGAAGGATCGTTGTCCAGGTCCGTGATTTGTTTTGAGGTAATATTTGGATTTTTCTCCCTTCTCTTTTGAATTTTTCGAATATGACCCTTCTCGAAGTTTTTTATGGATCTAACCTCATAAAGCCTAATTTCAGCACACGAAGACCGCTGATTTTTTTTTTCCATTTTTTGACCATCGAGTTTGCGGTCGGCGAGCGCTGCTTAATTTTTTTCTCGTGGAACCAACGGCCGGCAAGCGCTGTTTAATTTTTTATGTTTTTTTTCACTGCGGATCTAGCGGTCGGCGAGCGCAGTTTATTTTTCCATATTTTTCCAAAATTATTCAGCGGACGGGCACCGCTTGATTTTTTTTTTATTTTTTCTCCCACTCTTGAATTTTTTGAGGTTTAAGCGGCTGACAACGTTTCTTTTTTTTTTGCCAAAATTATCAAGTGGATGAGCACCGTTTTATTTTTTTAAAATTTTGAGTGCGGTTATGGATAGGGAATTTTTTTTACTGTACTGGCATCATCGTTATAATTTTTTCCGAATTAAGCTCTCGCGGCGATGAATTTGCGATTGTAGCCTCGAGCCGAAAAAATTCAGCGGAGAGGTGGCGCGGTATTATTTACCAGTGCTCGGGCTCGAATTTTTTACTATATTGGCATCGTCGTTATAATTTTTTCCCAATTAGGCTCTCGCGGCAATGAATTTGCGATTGTAGCCTCGAGCCGAAAAAAATCAGTGAAGAGGTGCTCGAATTTTTTCCCACGCCCGAAATTATCCAACGGACGATGGGTAATTTCAGGCACGAAAAAATAAAAATCAAGCTCTGCTAGCCGCCGGATAATTTCGAGCATGGGAACAAAATTCCAGCGCTTCTCGACCGCGGGAAAAAAAATTTCTAGCACCTCTCCGCTGATTTTTCCCACTCGAGACTACAATCAAAAATTCATCACCGCGGGAGCCTGATTCGAAAAAAATTATAATGACGATGCCAATACAGTAAAAAATTCGAGCCCAGGCACTGGTAAATAATACCGCGCCACCTATTCGCTGAATTTTTCTGGCTCGAGGCGACAATTCCAAATTCATCGCCGCGAGAACGTGATTCGAGAAAAATATAACAATAATGCCAATATAGTAAAAAATTCCCGAAAAATAAAAAAACAATAAACGGTGCTCGTCTGCTTGATAATTTTGGCAAAAAAAATAAATAAACGCACGACAGCCGCTGAAAAATTCAAGCTTGGGAGAAAAAATGAAAAAATCAAGCGGCGCCCGTCCGCTGAATAATTTTGGGAAAATATGAAAAAATAAACTACGCTCGTTGACCGCTGGATCTGCAGGAAAAAAAAGATAAAAATTAAACTCGTTGACCGCTGGTTCCACAAGAAAAAAATTGAAAAAAATTAAGCAGCACTCTAGCAGCTCCTATGGGGCTTGATCTGTAAAAAATTTTCGAGAAGGGTCGTATTCGAAAAAAAACAATCAGGAGGTCAGGACACTAAAAAATTCTTCCCTTTTCTGCCTGTGCTGCTGTTTCTGACATCTCTCCTTAGCCAGTATGTCAGATCTCTTTCGAAGTCAAGTCACTTCGGTTTGGATCTCTTTTATTTACGTACTCAATATATACTATTTTTTTAAGAATCAATATATACTATACAGAGTTTCTTTTCCTAGGATTCGATAGATTGACGCACACTCGACACCTCATGTCGTAGTCGATGCGCCAGTGGGTTTATTTCTTAGCCAGCCAAATTAGCCAATCCAGCTGGAATGGACGAACTGCTTGGTCTCGTGCAGTTTTCGTAGGACCAACTGGGTGAAAAAAAAAATCATGTCCAAACGAAGCTGCTTTAAGAGAAAAATAATCGCAGGCTCAAAATGGCACAAATGATTTGAAGAGAAAAGTGGCTTAACCTGATGAAGTATCAGGTCACTTTACGTGAGCCTGCTTAGCTGCCGCACATTGTTTCACTTCCGTTCTGTCTAATGGAATGGAACTGTGGTTCAGGGGTCACTTCACTGTCCGTCTCAATTATCTGATTCTTGCCAAAGTGTTTCCGTAAAAGGTAAAACCGCACAGCGACACAAGGTGATGGATCCAAAAGGAGCCTTCGGAAAACCAATTGTGCCACTTTCAAAAAGAAAAAGAAAAAAGGAATCCAATTGTTTCGGTCAATAGACAAAACTATAGTCTAAAAAGCAAAGGTAGGTACGATGCCAATATGGATATATGGTCCTATCTAACCTGTGGGTCATTAGGGAAGGGAGGATGGCAAAAGAGGAAGACAACCTTTGTACTGTGAGTTGACGACTTGTCTTCTTGTCCTGACAACAACAGCCACATTGTGCATCACGGGCAATCACGCACCTTATCGTATCCAAATCCACCTATGGGTTGTAGATCGTTTTGATTAGTCTGCTAATTGCTCTCACTAGCACCACCAACCTGAAAGCCCATCAGAGGTGATATTATTATATATGCACACTTGGTATGATATATACCAAAAAGACATTACCATTAGTTTTGGGGATGTGACTTGCCCTCATTCCTTAGTTTGGCTTATTTATTCCTACAACGTGTGAGCTAGTATATGTCTGTTTAGAACTGGTGAATGCCGTAGCAATTCTGCAAGGTTTGGAGTAATATATCTGCAAAATTCGTAACTTAGAATAGGCCTTTAGAGTAGATCGTGCATGTGTATTTCAGATAGGGGAACAAATATTGATACAACATACTGGGCCTGTGGTTTCTCTAACCTAGGAATCTAGAATCGAATTGCACCTGCATATTGTTCTACTAAAGACACTTCTAATGCAATGATTTAAGTAGTTTCTATGGAATATTAAGTAGAATATTCTAATGCAATGATTTAAGTAGTTTCTATGGAATACTAAGTAGAATATAATCTAACGTGGAAAATGAGTTAGGGAAGGGAGAGAGTGGAATTATTTCTCATACAAGATACGTCCTAATCGAGAAAACAAAGGAAGTTAGAGATGTGGATGGGTAAGAAGGGAGAAAGAAGGTGAGATAGGAGTGAAGAAATTAATTGAGTAGGGTATTTGCTTTATATTATGCATTGATAATGTTGTATATAGAGTTATTTTTATATAATATGATATATTTAGATATAACTTGTAGAAACTATGCATCCCAAATACCCATAGAAATAGACTAGATCCCAGAAACTAAGTTTTTCTTGCTCAAATTGCATGACAACCATGTTTAAGGAGTGAGCATGTGATTGGGCGTCATAAATGGCATCATTCAGTGAGTCACCTATGCAGCTATGCTTCTTTGTTTGGGCCGCATCACTACCGAAGGGATGTTGACAGGTGGGCCCGTTGTACTCCAAAAGAGCTACAACATGGTCCCACGCGCCGAGCCCAAGCGTGTCGCAAAGCTGCCGCGACTTCTGAATTTTAACAGAGCCGTAACTCAACGTTAACAGAGAAGGAAAAAATTGGCAAACATAAAATTTATTTAAAAAATACTGTAGCTGTATGGTAGAAACTACAGTAAATCAGAAGCTTGGCGCCTTACGGCAAACTTAGCCATACCCATACCTACCCAACATCAGTAAGTTATATAGATTAATTCTTCTTTCTTCCTTAAAAACATTCTGCTTTCAAGAATTTTTTTTTTGCTTTCGGTGATGGTTCAATTAGAACCAACAATTTATTATTCCCATTTTCAAAATATATGTCCTATTTTGTGCCATCCATTTTTATATCTGTTTTGCAAAACTGCATGCATATTCCATTTAAAAAAATTGCCTTTTATTCTTCCTTTTTTTAATTTGTAATTAAAAAAAGATAGTATATGAAATCAGAATCTTTATGCAGGAAATTGGATGTGCTTGCCCACCTATGCATGTAACCGGATGCACTATGTACACCATTCAAAGTGCATCCAGCTTTGTGCTGGTAAAGTGGGTGAAAATAATATATATATACTAGTATAGTACCCTGTCTTTCAATTTCTTTTTCTCAGCACGTAATATATGGTATTTTCCTTTTCTAGAATATTTGTTTCCTTTTCCTTAATTCCAGGATATTTATTTTCTTTTCCTTGAGATGATGCTGGAGGTTGAGGAGATCTGTTGTGGGCCACAGGGATGAGTTAGACACATTAAACAATGGCCATCGGATGTGGGTGAGTAAAGCTGAGGAAAGATCTGAGAGGTTAATTTTGATGAAGGCAAGTTTCTGGGGACTTTTCGCTGGGTGCATGAAGGTTGGGTCATCTCTAGTGAGGTGCATTATTTGGGGTGGACGTAGAAAAGAATGCTTAGGTGCATTATAAAGGGGTATAGATATGTATATGTGTATATATGTATATATGTGTGTATATATATATATATATATATGTTGTATCCAAGTTCTCTATGTATTGTACCAATGATCTCTCTCTTATTATCTTCTCTCTCCTCACTCTCATTCCTTTCTCCGCAACCACCTTGTCCCAACCTTGGTGCATTCGTTGTCATCTTCCTCTCTTGTCAGCCTTGGTCCCATTTGATCTAGATTTGGCGGCGAGGAGTACAGTTGATGATGAGGGGCTAGATCTCATGGAAGTTCTTCGTCGTCCACCTTGACAGCGACTAGAGTAGTGACAACAAGCGGTAGATCCGCCTTCTCAGAGTCCAGATCCCCACAGCCGACATCAGAGCTGATGCTTAGATTTGGACAAGGCCTTCCCCCTTCAGTGCCCGCGTCGCCCATCGCCGTACACTACTCGCTGCTTCACACCAGTGTTGAGGGTGACATTGCCCTGTAGATCTGGTTGGTTCGGTCTAGATCCGATTACTAGGGTAGGGCCGCCACCTATCACCTATCAATGTCTCCACCACCATGGCCCATCTAGCTCCCCAACTCCGTGTCGCCGGCTGTGGGCCATGTTCTTGATTTTTGGGGTGAATTTTTTTTCATCTTGATGTTTTTCTTGTGATGGCCAAAGTGTTTACAATTTCTCTTGTGTTTTTTCTTGCATTTTTCTTGAAGGCAGGAAATGCAAATGAACATCTTGGAGATGAAAATGAAAAAAATGGACATGCTGTGTTTCCGTGAAGATGGGAAATAGTGACCCATGTAATGTAATGTTGTTAATGTTTCCATTTTTTCTTGAAGGGGAAAAATGTCCACCTTTGAAGGACTCTTGGTGCTCAAATTCTTCATTTCTTTTTTTATTTTTGCTTGAAATTGGACTAAGATAGGTGGTGCTGTTGGGTTGTTCTTGAGGTTTTGTGATGAATCTGTGAAGACGGAGGAAATTATGTGATGAATTTATGGGGAAAAAATTCTGATGGATTTGTGGAAAATGATGTTCTAATAATCTCCAACCTCTCTTCGAATTTGAAAAACAAGGATCTAATGAACAAAAAATCATCTGCTAAATATGTCCCAAATGGGCTAATGATAATATCTTTCCTATCTTCCCTCACTCTCAATTTTGTCTTGTGAAAGTTGTGCAACTTGTGATGATCCTGTGCAAAAGTGTCCTCTGACCAGGGTTCAAAATACTGATGAAATTTTAGAAATTTCAACTGAGATTTAAGATTTTGGCGGGGGCAGAGATTTCAAATCTTGGTGAAATAAAAAATTGAAAATTTCGGAATTGCTACTGTAATTTTGGTAAATTTCGCCGAGATTTCAGCTTTTTGGACCGAAATTGCTAGAAATTAGACTAATTTTGATGTTTTTAGGACCGGATTTCACTGTAAATTTTTTGTGAAAAATTGTAATGCCTTTTATAAGGAATACATGTGATTTTTTTTGTAAAAAAGTACATATAAAAATTAATAGATCTTTTATAAGAAAGTTGAAGCACAAAACACTGACCTTGCAACCGAACAAGCACCATTGACTTCCACATTGCGGTCAGTAAAGAGTTGTTAGGCAAACCTTCATAGAGTAGTTTTATTATTAGATTTCTATCTCTGTTGCAACTCATGTTTGGTTCGGGAGCCATTCAGGAACTATATATTCAGTGTCAATATAGAGAAGCCTCATCAATTGATCCCGGTTAGTAGACAGTGCTAGTGACGGTGCTTCTGATGATGACATTCTTCTTAATGTTCGTATTGAGTACAACTGGGAGACCATCAAGCATGACAAGAAGTTGATAAATGCAGATAAATACTTAGTATTTAGCAGTCAAATAGATAGAAAATGTAGATAAATGCTTGCATAATTTTTTCTAACCTTGGGCTACCATTTTACCGTATGTTGAAAATTGCCGAAATTTCGGCCTCAAAATTTCCGAATTTCAAATTTGCTTTTTGAATTTCATCTGGATTTCGTTTGAAATTCTGAATTCTCGCCAAAATTTTAGATTTCGGCCGCCTCCAAGATGTAGTCTGAAAACGAAATTTAAAACCTTACTCCTAAGTCCTAACCTGGGACGAGAGAGAGAGAGGTGAGACAGAAGGAAGGAGAGAGATACATGTATTTGACTTCCCAAATTTTTTACTGTATTTTTCTTTTCACATGTGCACCACTCTCAAAGCAAATGTCTGGTGTGGAACAGCATGTACATGTGGTTTTGATTTTTCACAGAAAATCCCACATTTATAATGAGATTTATTAAGATTTTAAATTTATAATTCATAATTTAATTAAATAAATTAGTAGGGAAAAGCTATTTCTGCAACAGTAATAAAAATATATCATGAATTTTTATTGGTTATTCATGAATAAGATATGACAAAAAGGGCTAGTCTTTGTCGAATAGGCTGGTACTCATAGATGAGTGATGAAGTAGTGGTGAAGTCAGAAAAAAAATAGAGGATGGGTTCAAAGAATCAGATTAAATTTAAGATAAACATATTAAACAACTTGTGTTTTATTCTTATCGGTTCAAGGATTACTAATAATACTTTATTATTTGAGAAATACATATACAACTTCGCTTGTCAAACTCTTGTAAATCTATGAACAAGTTAACACCAATCGATCAAACAAATCAGTTATTGTCTCTATTCAATCCATTTATACAGTACAATTGACCAAAAAAATCAGAAGAGAGTTTCACATTGTCTATTTGTTGTTTTAATCAGCCCATTTAGCCGGTCAGGAACTCGCTGACTCACGCTACGCTGCCTTCCCTGCCCACTCACCATCGTTGCAGTGGGTTGTCCGTCACCGCATACACGCGCCCTCGATGGCTCCTGCTATCCACTCTCGGCGACACGCGTCAAACGACCTTGACTCGGTTGACTACCATATCCTCGTAAATGAGAGATGTCGAGCAACGCTCTCTCTCACTCTATGATCTTTGTGTACTTCTAGGGTTCGAGCAGTTGTGCAAGCAGTAAGCGAAGTCACCAATTGCTAAATTAAGTCTCTAATAAGTAGTAGCCTACCAAGGCACATGATACATGAAACGATTCATCTACATAGCAAAGCCTTTTCTTTCTCTAGCAATGTTTAAGCATGTGTACATTCGCTATCACTATCTCAAAAATTAAACATCGATGGTAAAGAGATACTTATGTTCTACTGACTAGAGGGCTCTAGCCAAAGGCGAGGACCAAAGCGAACAAAGTTGTTTGATTAGGGAAAGTAAACTGGATATTGGCAGCAGGAAACATTGATTAGGATATATATATAGTAGTATAGACGGTAATTATCTGTAATACAACTTTATATCATCTATAAACAAGATTAAAGACATCTCATATAATAAATTGGCCATATCTGTTACGATATCTCATACAATAACCAGAGAGACGTGCTTCTATGCATTTTTTTAAAATTTATATAAATGTTAAAGTATGAATGAAATATAGACAGTGATTACTTACCCTTTTGTTTGATTTAAGATTTGTATAAATTATATTAAAGAGTGATGCATAAAAATACTATATATTAATAGATTGTCTATACAATAATAAATATTATAAAACTGTTTATAGGACGTATGTGTAAATAAGTACATAGCATCCTCCATCTACTAAAGATGGAGGAAATCCTGCGACGTGGTGCATTTGAGCCGGTGGGTGAGCCGGCTCGGCTCGCGGCTCGAGCCGAGCCGGCAAATTTTTTTCGAATCCGGGTCCTTTTTCGAAAAATAAATTACGATTAGGTCCTTTCGGAGAAAAAAATAACGATTAGGTCCTTTTTTATAAAAAATATATATTACATCTAGGTCCTTTATGCGTTTTTAAGCATTGCACTCGGGTCCTTTTACTGAAAATTAAAATTACGATTAGGTCCTTCTAAGGGAAAAATACGTCTAGGTCTTTTTTTTTTTTGAAAAAAATACATTGCATTTAAGTCCTTTTTTCATTTTTCTATCATTACGTTTAAGCCCTTTTGCGGAAAACTCAAAATTCTTTTTAGTTTCTTTTCGCGTGTTTCCTCGATTTACTCCTATAGAGAGCGGCAGTCGCAAGTTTTTTCGATTTGCTCGCGTGAGGAGCGACGCCACGTGTGGTTGTCTAGTAGAACAGACAAGTGTAGCAAACTAGCAGCAGCCCACGCGCATGCTTTTCACCCCTTTCTTTATCTGGTTTATTTATGAAAATAAAAGGAAACAAATACTCCGTATCATACGTCCCCCACCACACCCCCATTCCCCAGCGCCACAGTTACCACGCCTTTCGCTTTTGCTTTCCTCCTCCACTCCCCCTCAGTATTCACGGGGGGAGAGTGCGGACTTACTCGGGGATTGGGTACTAGCGGTAGTAACACTAGTGGGCTTTGGGCGGTGGCGACTGGCGACTTGGCGAGGCGAGGGGAGTGGAAAAGAGCCAAGAACACGGAGCATCCCTCAAGGCCCGAGCCTTTCTGTTTCTGGGGATCTCCACTTTCCCCCGTTCGAGGTGATTCTTTTGTTTTGTTTTAGAGTTTCTTGGTTTGGTTTGGTTCTTGTTTTCTTGTGGAAGCGCTGGTTTCTGCGCTTCTTTCCTGTTTGGTCTGTTTGTGTGTGCGGGAAAGATCTGAATGTGGGTGGGTGCATTTTGCGGTGACAAAACAACTGGGGGATTTGGGTGTGTGGTTCTTGGGATTTTGCTTTGCTTTGGGAATCTTGGGATTTAAGAAACTTAGGCGTAATTTGGTGGATGGTTGTTTTCCTAAGGTAGTAATGCCAAATTTGGTGGATTGAACGGCACTTTTCTGTTTCTGCAGGGTGGTGTTCTTTCTACTCCCGGTGGTTGCTTCGCTTGGTGTCAAATAATTAGCCCAGAAGCAGGTTGGGTTCTTGGAACCCGTTAGATTGAAGATAAAATTTGGTTTTCTTCAGCTCCTTAATCTTTGTGCTCGTTGCAGGTGAAGAGCTCTCTGTGCTGAAATTTGCTTACCTGGTGCCAAGAATCATGTTCTTGGGAGCACTTAGGAGAAAACTGTTAGGGGGATTTGATTTATTTGGTTGAATTGCAAAGAAGCGACCGAATCTTGGTTGGTGGTTGTGCTCTTGTTATGCTAAGGTTGAATGGAGATAGTAGATAAGATTGCTGAGCCCAAAGACCCTCTGATGGTCACTGCTCGGAAGGTGCACAACTTGGATCCGCCAATACCGATAAAAGCATCATGGAAAGGGAAGAGCTCCCAGCAGCAGGATGAGAAGGATTTGCCAGCGGATGGCGAGGAGAGCTTCCGGAGCGTGGGTTCCTCAGATGAGGGTGGCCGGAGTTCTTTCTCTGGTGCCAGTCACCCCCCGGAGCCAATTGATATGGATCTTATGAAGACGGTCTATGTCGCAATTGATGAGGAGAAGTCCGAGCCACCAGTGTGTTTAGTGCGAGGACTATCAGTGAACCTGCCGTTCATAGATGACCTTTCGATTCGTGTTACAGGCATGAAGGCAAATGCAGTGGTAGACGTAGGCAGTGGTGAAGGTTTGGCTGAAGAAAGGAAGGTGTCTGGTGCTGCAGTGGCATCATTGGCCACGGCACGGTCGTCACAGGCTACGGAAGCTGTGTCCTTGCCTCCGGATTCAGAAGAGAAGGACTGTGTCTGGGATGCCTCGCTCCCTCCGAGTGGCAATGTCAGCCCTCACAGTAGCATTGACAGCATGGGTGTGGTCAATGCCATGAACATCGTGAACAGCTGCACGAACACATATAAAAGTGAAGCCATAGCTAGTGAAACTGTGCTTACTGTGGAGAGAAACTTTGAAAGTGTAAAGAGTAGTGTTCGAGGCGACTCTCTAGAAAGTGCAAAAACTAGCATGAGTCGAGCAAGCGACAGCAGTGGTGTTAGCGATGACAGCAGCTGGAGCAATATCGCTGGAGGTGCCAGCAAGCCTCATAAGGGGAATGATCCTAGATGGAAGGCAATTCATGCTGTACGAACTCGAGATGGTGTGCTTGGGATGAGCCATTTTAGACTTCTCAAGCGTCTTGGCTGTGGTGACATTGGCAGCGTTTACCTCTCAGAGTTAAGTGGGACTAGGTGCTACTTCGCAATGAAAGTAATGGACAAGGCATCCTTGGCAAGTAGGAAGAAGTTGAACAGGGCTCAAACCGAGAGGGAGATTCTACAGCTTCTGGATCACCCATTCCTCCCAACTCTGTACACACATTTTGAGACCGACAGATTCTCGTGTTTGGTAATGGAATTCTGTCCGGGTGGCGATCTGCACACTCTGCGACAGAGACAGCCTGGAAAACATTTCTCCGAGTATGCAGCAAGGTAAATCTATATTAAAGCATGAATATAGTAATTATTTTTGTCAGTACTATATTTTCCTATTATCATATTGCATTCACATTCTAGGATTTTGTTAATCAAATTTAGTACCCCATTTATTGTTGATGCAGTGCAGTTCAGTGTTACCATTCTTTCTGCTTCTTTCTAAATCCTAGAGAATTGCTTGAACTTTTGGGGGGTTCTTGAGCCTGAAGAATAACTGCGGAAGAACTCCAAGTTGAAAATGGTTTCCTTAAGAAAAAATAGTCTGGGTATAACTAGAAAGTTTTATAGGAAGCTTGTCTTTTGGGGCATCACAAAGAAGCTAATTTTGCCAAGTTACTTTGTAAGCTTTCTGAATGGAGTCTTGTGGCCTTTGTTAGATGATGTTCAGAGAACTGGTATATGGTGAAATATTTGTCCAAAATGTACTCAGCTGGGGTGCCCATAAATGTTGCTTGCATTTCGTGGATGGAAATTTATACAGTGTGGTCCATGCCTTGGTTGGCATGAGTTAACGATAGTATAAGTTGTGCTCCAATCTGCTTTTGCTTCAGTGTTTCTCACTTCAATACCAGATTGTTGAGTAGCTTGCCTGCTAATTGTAACTGCAAGCACTGACATTGTGTGCTCTGATTCTGAGCAGGTTTTATGCTGCAGAAGTACTTCTATCTCTTGAGTATCTACACATGCTGGGAGTCGTTTACAGGGATCTGAAGCCTGAAAATGTTCTGGTGCGCGATGATGGCCACATAATGCTTTCAGATTTTGACCTCTCCCTGAGATGTGCAGTCTCACCTACACTCATCAGAACATCAGCTTTTGATTCTGATCCCAGAAGAGCGGGTGGTTCATTCTGTGTACAACCTGCTTGCATGGAACCTACCTCAGTCTGTATTCAGCCTGCATGCTTCATACCCAAATTGTTTGGTCAGAAGAGCAAGAACAAGACTAGAAAGACGAGGTCTGAGCTGGGACAGAGTGCCACCACCTTGCCTGAGCTCGTCGCTGAGCCAACATCAGCTCGATCAATGTCATTTGTAGGGACTCATGAGTACTTGGCCCCAGAAATCATCAAAGGTGAGGGGCATGGAAGTGCTGTTGACTGGTGGACCTTTGGTATCTTCTTGCATGAGCTTCTATATGGCAAGACGCCGTTCAAGGGGTCAGACAACCGTGCCACTCTGTTCAACGTGGTTGGTCAGCAGCTAAGATTCCCAGAGTCACCGTCCACAAGCTACGCTAGCAGAGACCTCATCAGGGGGCTCCTGGTCAAGGAACCACAGCACCGCCTTGGCGTGAAGAGGGGAGCAACAGAGATAAAGCAGCATCCATTCTTCGATGGTGTGAATTGGGCTCTCATCCGGTGCAGCACACCTCCTGAGGTTCCGAGGCCTGTCGAGGCTGAGCTGCCCGTGAAGTACGGGGTGTCAGAGGCGATCGGAAGTAACAGCAAGAGAATGGTTGGTGCTGACATGAAGTCCGGCGGGAAATACCTTGACTTTGAGTTCTTTTAGAGTTGTGCCTCATGGCAGAGCTATTGTTTGCAATACTGTTGGTCTTGAGTCAGTTTGGTGTTGTGATTCGATATGGTGGTGTTTGTCTCACTACCATTACAAATTTCTCGCATCTGAACTGACCAGAATTAGATAGATGGATTTGCCTGCTTAAGTTCTTCCCCATATCTGGCGTTTCTATAGCCATAGGGCTAATCTCTAGTTTGTAAAAATGTGCTAAGTGCTAACAATTGCATTGCAGAAAGGCCTCGAGTTGTTTGGAGTTTGGACTAAGCCGATGACCTCCAGGCCGGAGATATGGGCGTTCTTCTCTGAACTGACTGAACATTACAGGATGCACCTGACCAATTTTCCCCCATTTTTATTTTCTCCAAGTTGTTCTTGGCTATATAATTTTAAGAACATTTGTAGTTGTTGGCCCTTCAATGTGTTTGTGTATCGGTGGCCCATTTGGTGTTTTAATGCAGCGAGTGGTCTATGGATCGATCTTACAGTGACTGACAACGTGGAGTCCGTTTTGGAAGCTGTCTACTGAACTGGAAGATTGTATGCGTGGTTTCTATAAGTTGTTATTTATTGTATGTGCAATTTAGGGACGAATAATTCCATGAATTGCAAAGACAATTTGCAGCACTGACACGTAAAAGGTTTACACTTTCCACGGCAAGAAGTCGAGCAAACAACAACAGCACTATTTCGTGATATGACCGAAGCCACGAAAACGGCATCAATGTGACTTAGCTACATCTCGTCGTCGACGACTCGTAGGCGTAGCCATCTTTGGCCGCGAGCATCAACCACGCCGAGTCGCCATGAACAACCCGAGGGCTCGGCTTCAACGGCTCGCCGACCGTCGCGCCCACCATGGCGTACGTCCGCGAAGTCTTGAAACTTGCACGGGATGGCGATCACGTCCCCCTACCGGACGCCGTACTCCTCCTCGGCCTTGGACCCTTGGCCATCAGCGGCGTCAAGTGCTATTCGGACGAGGCCGGCCGGCCGAATTGTTCCGAAGGCCTCAGCTCTCAAGTTAATGAGGCAGTGGCAATGGCAGCCGGCGCGCATCCTCGGCGGCGCGACCCGCTCGGGCTGAGACAAGCTCGCAGCCCGCACACCTCTGGACAACGCTTTTCCTCACGCCTTCAGCGTGCCGGCGTGGAAGTTCTGCCGCGCAATGTGTTCTCAACCCGTCAAGCGAAAGGATGTGGACCGCTTACTTTTGTTATTAAAATAGCATGGGCCGCGACTTTGAAGTTTATTTTGTCAGTTTACGAGATGGAAATTTGGGAATTGCGAGTGAGTATTCGACGTGCTTTTCAAAAAAAAAATTTACAAACCAATTGTTACAAAAGGATGCTTGTTTAATCACACAATGCCTACTTTGACTCTATTTAGAACGCAGGAATCTCAATAAAATAAGTCATTTCATGTTAGAGTTGGCGTCCCGTATTTCAAAACTAATGTTAGGCTGTGAAAAGAACACATAAAACAAAGGACATACAAATTTAACTGGTTCAATCAAGGAAGTTATCAAAGTAATAACACCATAAATATATAAACTCATGATATTGTATGTGATCATATCCATAAGGACATGATATCGTCTGTGATCATATCCATAAGGACATATTTAAAATAAGTTTGGCGTATTCCCATCTTTCACATTTTGTCTAGCGAGGTGCTCCAGTGCTCTCCAAAAAATGAAAAACGTAGATTTTGAAAAGGATTTGAGGATCTGATTTTCGACCGCCTACTATGGCTGTGTTTGGTACAACTTTAGCTTCATCAGATCCGTGAAGCTGTAGGTAGTGTTTATGTGAGTCATACTGTTTATATCTTAGACTTAATTTAATTTATTTTAGCTTACAAGTTTTAAATCCGACCGCGCCGCCACCGCAGTGGCCCACCATCTCCCGCGCCGCTCGGCTGCCCGGCTTGCGCCTCGGCCATAAACGCCCGCGCCTCGACTTCGACCGACCGCCTCCTCGATCTGCACGGAGGCTTGCACCTCGGCCGGCCCGCGTCGCTCCCGGCCTCCGGCCAGCCCGCGTCGACTCCTTTCAGCACGCCGGCCCTGTCCCGGCGCTTCGGCTCTCCTGCCGTCGGCCCGCCGTGTCGGTCTCCCGCGCCGGCCGTCGCCTCCGCCACCGGCCACCCCGGTGTCTTCGGCCGACCGCGCACCGCGCCAGCCGCGCCTCATCGCGCCGGCCATGCCCGTCTTCAGCTTCTGCGCCATTGCCAAGTCTTGCGCTCGCACCGCGACCGAACTCGTGAACTCTTATTAGTGCCCGTGAACTCGCGTAAACTCAAGTCCAAGGAAGTCTGCCGACTAGAAAGAAGCAAGGTATCCTGGATTCTAGTATCAAGGCATCCCGAAGACTTTGATTCAGTCGAGAGCTCATAGAATTTTTGTGCACACGGACCTGATTTAGATCCCACATCCCAGTACAGGATTGGAATCGTTTTTTTAAGTCATGCACGGTCTAGATTCCAGAGCTCAGTTGGACTTCTATCTCTCAAAACCTGATTCCGTCTCTTTTTGAGTCACGGAGCAATCGGCTTCCAGTTCAATTCAGCTCCACAACAGAAGCGGCTCCAACTTTTCAGGTCACCAGCAGAGGCTTCTTCGGTTATTCAGTGGCTTTGGCTCTAGACCACTTCAACTCTGTTTTCGGGTTGTACATAAGGAAAGAATTGTTTTTTGAGTAGTGCTTCAATGCTTTCTCTTCTAATACAAGTTGCACAAATCTTGAAGCAAACGAAGGGGTAAGTAATCTTCATCTACCCTTCATTCATGCTTTAATATTTGTGCAACTGTAAAAAAGAAAAGCATTGAAGCACCTCTCTTGTTTTTTTTATCCCGGCAACTGTTTCAGTTCCAATAAAAGTGTGATTTTATTGCAATTCTGATTATTTGGCGGATATTAATGCACAGTTCAGAGAATTATATCTATTATTTTGTGCTCATATTATTGGCGGATTTCATTCATTGCAATTAATGATTTTATGCATATTCTTGGCGGATTTCATTGCAATTTATGCGGGATTTATCATCGGCAATTTATTTGACGTTTCATCGTCGGTTTGTTTGACGTTTTATCGTCTATTTGGAGACTTTAGGAAAAAAAATGTCAGTTGAGGAGACAACTGCATTTGGTGTTTCATCACCGTTTATTGGAAGGTGTTTTATTCACTGTTCGGATACATTGACTATTATGGAGGCTTTGGCAACGTCAATTTGGAATTCGACGACACCCTGATGGTAGCATTATACTCTTTAGTCATTCATTGTAATTAATGATTTTATGGATATTCTTGGCGGATTTCATTGCAATTTATACGGGATTTATCATCGGCAATTTATTTGACGTTTTATCGTCTATTTGGAGACAACGAGAAAAAAAAGTCAGTTGAGGAGACAACTGCATTTGGTGTTTCATCACCGTTTATTGGAATTTGGTGTTTTATTCACCGTTTGGATACGTTGACTATTATGGAGGCTTTGGCAACATCAATTTGGAATTCGACGATACCCTAATGGTAGCATTATACTCTTCAGTCATTCATTGCAATTAATGATTTTATGCATATTCTTGGCGGATTTCATTGCAATTTATGCGGGATTTATCATCGACAAGTTATTTGACGTTTCATCATCGGCTTGTTTGACGTTTTATCTTCTATTTGGAGACTTCGAGAGAAAAATGTCAGTTGAGGAGACAACTGCATTTGGTGTTTCATCACCGTTTATTGGAATTTGGTGTTTTATTCACCGTTTGGATACGTTGACTATTATGGAGGTTTTGGCAATGTCAATTTAGAATTTGACAACACCTTGATGGTAGCATTATACTCTTCAAAGTTTTTCTAGTGAAGGTTTTGCTCCAATGTCAGTTTGAGATGAAGGTTTTGTGACGCCCCCACTTTGCCTGACCAGGCTAGAACCAGTGGAATCATCACAGAACAGAGTGTGCCAGGATCAGGCTAAGGAAAACAACACATGTAGAACAGAAACTTTCACCGAATAGTACTCGGGGAAATATTCTTAAGGTACATATAGTACTGTCTTAGGTCTGGCTACGGTGATTTCTACATCGCCCGCCTAATATTACAATATTATCTAGATGCCTCCCTCCTGAGGGTAGATTTAATCCGCCAAGTCTTGGTCGTCAGCCCCCTCGTATTCATATCCCTCCACACCAACATCAGCATTATCATAAAAATTCACATCATAAAATTCACCTTCTATCTCATCTGTGTTGATGGACTCAACAAGTTCTGAAAACCAACAGAGAAAGAAAAGCTGAGTACTCCAGTACTCAGCAAGCCGCGAAAAATTTATGCATGCTCATATCATTATAATTTTTCGGCCACCGAGTCGTTACACCAGAGTAGTACTTTTCCAAAGTACCCCTTTACCCATTTATTAGAAAGTGTCAAGTTTTAACTTTTAAATCTACTGACGGCAAAACAACGTGGGGTATTACATCCTGTGTTAGAGGAAAACCCACACGACGCACTTCCAAACCCGGAAGCTAGGAGTGATATCACATTTAACTCTGATCAGAGGTGTACTGCTTTGCCCATAGCATCACTTTGGCTTATTGTCACAGTGCGCTTCCTTAGGCACACTAATAAACCAAGGAAACATAACGTTTGGCCAACCGTACTCTGACCTCTGCCATACCGCCTCGCCTCACCAAAGGCACGCGGGTCGAGACTCCTCCCCTGACGCCTCGCCCTAGGGTGACTGCCCTCACCTGGCACAGTCATCTTTCTCACCTTGGCAGAGTCAGCTACATGTCGGTTACTTAGTTCAGCCCGTCCTATACCGGGTCTATGGTCAGCACGGTTTACGCCGATTTTGAGGTAAGCACCAGTTTGATTTGTCCTTAAATGATATTCTATGTGGAGGAGCCCTGACTTTCTTAGCAACCCAACCGGGGTTGTTCATACCCTGAACTCCTCCACCCACCATTTGCTCCATAACCTCACCAAGGTTATGGTTCTAACACTGGATCTAGCTGATCCAATCAGTGTGATTTAATTTCTTTTAGAAATTAGCTTTTGAGATGAATGCAAGAGTTTCAAACAACCCAAGCCACAAAATCGGTTCACAAGACATGGTCGAAGGGCGACTTGCCTGGATGTATGATCACAGAGCTGTCCTCAGCAGGATGTAACTCTAGCTGCCCTCTACTGTTATTGAGGGGATTTTCTAAAAGAGTATAAAAAAATTTTATATTAATGAATCCTTAGATTTGGTTTTTTTTCTATTTAGTGATTGTGAAACAAATTTACGAATGTACTTGAGATTGAGGTGCGTGATGTTTTACTGGTTTTATCAGAGTATGCTTGCTAAGAAGGTCAGATCATAAATCAATTCAGAGAAAAACAAGAAATGAATTTGGATTTTGTCTTCTATTGTTTTCTCGATTTATTTTCTCCTTCTGCTATTCGGCATAGGTAAAAACGCATGTTATTTTATTTTGTATCTTTTTTTACTAATTTAATTTATTCATTTATATTTATATTCATTATTATTATTAATATTATTATCATATATATTTTTTTTATTTATTATTATTATTATTATCGCCTGACCCTAATTTTTCTTGGCCCACTGGTCCGACCCATTACCTTCTAAACCTAACCCTAAATTCCCCCTTCTATTCGGCCGCATCCCCTCCACCTCTTTACTGCCGCCACTCAGTCGCCACCCTCAGGTCCTCCTCTCACTCTCATCTCCCGACCGCCACTCTCCTTCCCTCTCTATCGCCTCCACCCCCTTGCGGTCTCCGCCTCCTTTTCCATCGCCTCCCTCTTGGCGTCACGCCGAGCGCCTCTTGGCCTCCTGTCGCGCCGCCTCCCTAAGCTTTTCCCCCTTCTTCCCTCTCACGCGCTGCCGCCAACTGCTTCCCTCCTATCCCTCTCTCCGATCGGCGCCACCGCCCGATCTACGACCCTTGGCGCCTGCCTCCGACTCTCCCCTCGCCAGAACCGGCAAATCCGCGCGCACGCCTTGTGGCCTTTCTTCAAATCCGGTGCTCCCCGCGGTACGAGACCTCTCTACCCTCTTCCCCCTTATATTTCTACACTCCCACTCTTACACGTTCTTCTATTTACCCCTCTTCTCCGGTTACTCCCAACTGGCTACCGTCTTACTCGGCTTCTTCGCTGGATCTGGTGGCAAAAAGGGAGCCCGAGCTCTCGCTACAAGCACGAGGCACGGCGACCGCCTGCGTCGGCTACCCCATTCCCCCAAATCGACCATGGCAGCCCCCGAAAGCTAAGTGCTACACCCCTTTCTCTCCCCTTCGGTCTAGCCGATTCTTAGAAACCAATATGCCGAATCTACCATATTAAATTGTCATCTTAGTTTTGATTATTAGAACTGGTACTTTAGTGAGTATAGTGCTATCAAGATTAGAAGTGTATGTGTGATTTCTTATGCTGGTTAGTGTCTTGATTTGTTGGTTAAAAGTTTTAAAGTAGCCTAAAACTTGTGGTGCTAGGCATGCTGGTTCTTGACAAAAAGGGTATACACTGGGAATAATGTGTGCATGCCAACTGTGAACCTTTGTGTTAAGTAGTTCATATGTGATCTGTGAATGATGGATGATGCTTATTGAACTGTTTAGCCTTGTGCTTGATTATCAGAAATGGGTTTTTTTGTATATGATGTGCAGTTATAAAAAGTATATTTGTAAGTTTGTGATATGCATCCTTCTGTGATTAAATGATATATATGTTTAGGGTCTTTTCTGCTCTGAGATTGTGATAAGCATTTGTAAAATCTAGGTTAATAATCAGTAGTTGTATGTGTGGATTTGTTACTGATGCATTATCAATTATATATGTATATCAGTATTAGATTCTTGAGAATTTTATGTGCTGTTGTTTATGGAATGAGATACATATACATATATTTTTTTTATATGAACTCTTGTAATATCAGTCTTACCTTGGTAATGGTCGTGAACCTTATGCTGTGACTTGATCCTTATTACTCTTCGCATGGCTAAATTCAGAAGAGTGAGTTATTTACTGCCATTTGATTTTTGATACAATAAGTTTTGCATATTTGGTTTAATAAGCCACAACCTTATTGTGTTGCACCCCTGATAAATGAAATTGCATGTCTCTGGATTGAATATTTTTGTTTTTAGCTTATTAGAGGCATATATGTACATACCTATTGTCGTGATTGTAATATACATATTTATATATTTTGTGCAAAAGATGCTTCTTCTGCTAATGTATTAGGTCACTATCATAGTTATGTGCATATGGATCTGAAATGTTGTTAGGGCCTTTAAATGACTTTGGCCAGCCGTGGCCTTCTAAAACTTAATCAAACTGTGTGAGTTATGAGCCGGCGATATCGTGTTACTATCTAGAGTAAAGTTTGATTGATCTCTTAGGGTTAATAACTTGAAGCATTACTCATGTGAATAATTGAAGTGGTTCTGAATCCCTTAGAACTGCATGCACCACTTAATCTATTTCATAAGCTAGGGCTCCATGATTCATGTTGAATTGAGTATTGCTGAATCTGAACTTATTCTGTCATGCATGCATTTGACCGAAGGGTTAAAGGTTAATTTATTCACTAACCCATTTCTGTATATGCAATGTTGTGATCATTTGTCATAGTATTCTTGATTTACTAGATGGCTTTGATAAAGCTGAACAAATCCACAGACATGGTGATTTAAATGCACAAGGACTTAACATATGATGCAACCAACTATCTTTGCAATACACAAGAGAAATAGGGTAGTTGATGCTAATGCCTGGCACCTGATGATTGCAGGGACAACTGGAAATGAGAAAGTTGAGGTAGGAGAAAGTGGGACAGATGTTCGACTCCTGCCTTCTTTTCTTCCCAGGCTTGATCCTTCTCCACTCGGCAGTAAAAGCTAAGCAAGGATAGTCGTGCCTAGTAGGTGGGTGAATGAGGTAGTAGTAAAGCTTCTAGGGTGTACTCTTTGATTCCTATTTATACTACCCTCTTTTGCCACTTTGAAGTACCTGAATCTCAACCTCTACTGCAGGAAAACTATGGGCTGGTTGGGGTGAATCTGTGGGCTGACGCTAGGTGGACTGCATGCATGGCTTCAGCCTGCCACTTGTCTAACCAAAATGGGCAAAAGAGTGTTGGCCTCTAGCTGGAAGAATGGGTAGGGAGCTTGCTGGCAGCCAGCCGGTGCAGAGAATGGGCAAAAGAGAAGATGGTGGCTGGTTGTATGTCGGTTCAATAGCAAAAGCGATCTCCATCAGATGACATTAGAAGATAGTTTGATTGAGATGTGGTCTGTACTTAGTGGTGTAGCTTGATGTAATAATATACTATTTTGCACATTCTGGAAACTAAGCATACTGATTGCTTGAAGGTGACTCTTTTTTGTGAAATTACTTCACTTTGAACTTGTTTAATTTCTTTGATGGTTTGAATGGATAATAAAGTGTTTGGGTGCTATACTTATGAGGAGATATCCAGGAGTTGAGTTGTACATGCGAGTGAAATAAGATGTGTATGGACATGAATATGACTGGTGGGTTTTGAGTGATTGAGAATATTAAGTGACCATGGCTTATATTGTTAATATTTGTGTAAGCTCTTGAATGGTATAGCATTTCAAATTACTAATTGGATTACAACCTGATATGCTAAACTGAGCTCTAGCACGAATGCATAGCTTAGGAACAGATTAAAGATTTAGGTTTTGAGTAGGTTTTTACAGGTTTGAAGTGCAAGGAGTTTGTTTCTGCGTGGATACTACAACGTTGTTTTGTTGTCTTTGCTCGATATGAGGGATCTACTGCAATTTATACTCTATTGGCAGCACGAGAGTTTTCTTCATATTGACATTTTTTGAGCAGTTTGCTGAATTTTATGTTCCAGATAGAGCATGTCAAAAGTCCATGATATGGGTTTTTCGCTATCTACTCAGCACCACAGGTGATGTTTTGGCTTATACTATATGATGATTGAGTATTTGTTTCAGAAGGCCAGTTGCACAGACTCAGACTTTATTGGGATTATGAATCATTGAAGACTCAGGTTCCTTCATCTGCTTTGTTATAGATGTGTTGGATTGACTGTTCCACTCTTTCTCTTGACATACTGGTGGTTTGCTCAATCTTGCTTCGTGAGAAACGTTTGGATAAGACTGTTTCAGTCTTTTATACCTTTTGTGGTTTTTCACACTACAAGTATTTGAATTGACTGTTCAAGTCTTTCTTGTTTAGTAGTCCTTTGGACTTTTAATGCACTTGTATTCAGTGCTTAATTACCCTTCGGGGTTTTCCTGAAACAACTTCGTTATAGATTTTGAGTTAAGAGAAGGTTTGTTAGAGATAACTCAATATCTCTAACTACCATATCTTTTGGGTCTGTCTAAATAGGTTGTTAGGCCAGATCATTTACAACTAAGACTCTTTGACTATATAAGCCAATACCTATACTAGTAGTCTTGAAACATTATATTGGATTGTTTCCTGTGATTTTTTTTCGGAAGGGTTTTTTCACGTTAAATCTTGTTTCCAGTTTTCTTGCCGTGCAATATCCCTAACATATGAGATGTGAAAAATGAAGAGGAACTGGTATCTCAACTGGAAAATGTTCCAAATTGGGTTTCTGGAATTTGCCAAGTCAATATTTTCAGGAGTTTGGGATATATCTATAATAACCCTCTTGTCAATGAATCAGCATCTGGTGTGATGAGAAAATCTAAGGCGGTAAGTGATACTATCAGATTTCTGGACATACTATCGAGAACCATGACTATACTAGATTTATCTTGAAATCATTGACCGCATTTGGAGAATACGGGTTGATCAGTAATTGTAAGCTACCTCTGGTCGCATTTATTTGGGAAGCAAGTAGCAATGAAATTAACATGTCTATAGCTCAGAATTGGAGCATAAATTCTGCTTATATGCTCAACTATGCTGGATCAGCTTTGTGTTCTGTTACGTCTGTTCAAGGTATCATTCACCATGCCAGAAAATTGCAATTGAAAGGTGGGGATACAAGCAGTGGGACTGGGACCCTGGCATTCAAGAGCTCTTCCCTGCAATATTGATGAAAACCCAGGGCAAATGTGGTGCCATAAGGATATATGAAGTGGCCATGGGCTGTACAACAAGATATCGGTTTGAAGAAAATATTGATGTATATTTTTCAATGGCTTCCACATTCACATCAAAGCTCACTTATCGGCATCATTCTGGATCAATTCGTACTCATCTTATGGAGGAATTTTTGCTTCAAATTCAGAGGGAGTTCAGAATCTGTGAAGCTGACCTTTGGCTAATCTCTTACTTACCTCCCTGATGATAATGTTAGAAATGAGGCCCAAGTGGCCCATTTATCTCTAATGCCAAAGCTACAAATAAAAGTACCATATTGCTAGTTGAGAGGGGAGAATACCAATTTAAAAGGGAGAGCTCCCACCATGTCTTGAAATGAGACATATGGAGGGTGAGGAGCTGGCTAAAGTCACACGCACGCTGCACAGATTTCATGAATTACCGCAGATTTCGCGTGTTTTCCCGCGTGACTTGTGAAGCGCGGATGAGATCAAAGCTACAAGTGGCTATGTTTTTACTTTAGCTGGTGCTGCAGTTTCATGGAGGTCTTGCAAACAGATCATATTGACGAGGTCAACCATGGAAGCTGAACTCGTAGCACTAGACACGACCATCGTTGAGGCCGAATGGCTTAGAGAGCTATCGTTGGACTTGCCATTGGTTGAGAAACCAATACCGGCGATCTTAATGTACTGCGATAACCAAACAGTGTTGACTAAGGTTATGAGTACTAAAGATAACATGAAGTCCTCCAGACATGTGAAGCGTAGGCTTAAAACTGTCAGAAAATTGAAAAACTCCGGAGTTATTGCTGTAAATTATATTCGTACAGAGATCTGGCAGATCCTTTTACAAAAGGACTTGCAAGGAAAGCGATTTCCATTGCGTCTATGGACATGGGCATGAGGCCCGTTTGAGTTACACCACAACGGTAACCCTTATCTTCCTGATCGGAGATCCCGTGAATTAGGTAATGGGAAAAACAAGTTGAGGTTGTAACAAGAGAGTACATATTATTAAATTTGTACTGTGTCCAAATAGACAAAGTACTCTCGATCAGATGGAAGGTTGGCTTAAAGCCTTAATGTATTCTAGTGTCAAAGGAAAAGGTATTGGCCTCTGAATACCTAAAATGAATACACCTACTTGAGCCTAATCGTGAGGTCGCAGTTCACGAGAAAGGGCATTCTCTAGAAAGCTCATGAGAAGATTAGGAGCATGACCATTTAACGCTCCGTTGAGGTGAAGTTCTTTGGCACTTAGTATCGCTTAAGATTTGGGTGAAATCAAACCACACAAAGTCGTGAATTCAAGGCTTAGTCCATTCATTAGTGTGGGAGGATGGATCACGTTATTCTAGGTGAAAGTTCAACCCGTATGGGACTTACATCAAACACCGATATATTAAACGAAGATTCAAAGATGTTGATCAAAATTTTGAGCCTTTGTCAACTTCGGCATTGGTGGGGGATTGTTAGAAATGAGGCCCAAGTGGCCCATTTATCTCTAATGCCAAAGCTACAAATAAAAGTACCATATTGCTAGTTGAGAGGGGAGAATACCAATTTAAAGGGAGAGCTCCCACCATGTCTTGAAATGAGACATATGGAGGGTGAGGAGTGGCTAAAGTCACACGCACGCTGCTGCTGCAGATTTCGCGTAATTCGTAATCACGCGATTTCGCGTGTTTTTCCGCGTGACTTGTGACTTGCGACGTCGCGAGTCGCCGTGCCGTGGATTAAATTCCTGTTACTAGCGTTTAATGGTGACCGTTACTGGTGCAAGGCTATAAAATGGAGACGTCCAGGCAGAATGTAGCTTTTGATTTTTGGCTCTGATACTCGCGTTCATCCACGGTGATCTGTGTTGCGTTTTCGTGTTGTGCTCATTCTTCACCGACCTTCCTCTCGGCGTGCACCGCGAGGCAAGGAGAGCGGGATCTCGAACCGCTGCACCGAGAGAACCCGCACGGGACGGCAATAAGGTTTCGGCAGCTCAAGCGCGCGACCGCCGAGCTCTTCATCTTGCGATCCACGACGTCGACTACTTCCTCGGCGTCGACTACTTCCTCTACGGCCGATCGCTACTGCGCTGCTTCCTTTTCGTCATCAAGCCCATCGTAAGAATTCCTGTGGATCGATCTACTTTACAGAAATATGTGGTGTCTTTTATCTTGCTCGTTGTATTTAATCTTTTGGAAATTAGTGTTTTTTTCAAATCTAAAACACAAATAATACCTAGTTTATTAACAATCCAGAAACCTTATTGGTATTATTTGTGTGATTGTGATTCAGCAATGGCTGGTGCAAGTGATGCCATGAAACCTGAGAGGTTCAATGGTCGAACTTCCAGAGGTGGCGCACTAGAGCCAAGTTTTGGCTCATGTCTCTGGTATGTGGTGGGTGATTTTCCTCAATACCGCTACGGATGAGGAAAATAAGCAGTTTGAGAATGCGAATAACACCGCATTGGGCTGCATTCTGACCATCTTGGCAGATCAGTTATATGATGTGTATATGAGTTACACATCTGCCACTGAGTTGTGGTTGGCTCTTGAACAAAAATATGCAGAAGCTGAGGCTGGTCGCTGGTTGTATACGTGCGAGCAATTATTCGATTTTACCATGGATGAGTCTAAATCGATTGTTGCTCAAGCGCATGACTTTCAGCTACTAGTGGGCGAGATTGCACATTTGGGATGTGCTTTACCTGCAAAATTTGTGGCCGCGGGCATTGTGGCTAAACTTCCCCCATCTTGGAGGAATTTTGCCACTGGTCTAAAACACAAGAGGAAGAGATTTCTATTGAAGATCTCATTGTTGCCCTCGACGTGGAAGAAAAGCCGAGCCAAAGATGCGCCAAAAGTTCTTCTCAGAACCAAACAACGCAAATGTGATTGAGAAGAAGGGTGGCAACAACAACAAAGGCTTGAAACCAAACAAAATACTAGCTTCAAGAAGAAAAAGTTTGAGCAGAAAGATATGAAGAACATTACTGCTTTGTGTGCGGAAAAAATGGTCACATGGCTAAAGACTGTCGTTCCGCAAGAACAAAGCCAAATGAGCAAGGCAAGAAAATTGCCAACGTGACCATAAGTGAGGGAACTACTTCAGGAGGGTATGGTAATTCTCCTGTTGTTTTTTCAGCATGTCAATCCACAGATTGGTGGGTTGATACGGGTGCAAATGTTCACGTATGTTCTGACATATCTCTATTTTCTTCTTACCAGCAAGCGAGGGCTTCCTCCGTCCTAATGGGGAACGGGTCGCATGCTTTTGTTCTTGGTGTTGGCACGGTGGATCCGAGGCTTACTTGGGAAGATTGTCCACTTAAAGAACGTGCAAAGATGCGCCAACAATAAATAAGAACCTTGTCGTGGTTCCCTATTATGTCGAGATGGCTATAAGCTAGTATTTGAGTCTAATAAAGTTGTAATATCCAAGTTTGGAAACTTTATTGAAAAGGTTATGAAAGCGGAGGCTTGTTCCGCTTAAGTGTACTAGAGCCTTGTTTAAATTTAAATGTTGCTACTCAAGTTAATAATTGTGAATCCAATGTTTGGCATTCTCGTTTATGTCATATTGGTTATGATACCATTGCTCGAATGTCCAGATTACAATTAATTCCAAAATGTGATATTGTCAAAGGATCAAAGTGCCATTCTTGTGTGCAAGCAAAGCAACCAAGAAAACCCTTTAAGGGATTAGAGGAAGAAAAGAACTTGGCACCACTAGATCTTGTCCATTCTGACCTGTGTGAGATGAATGGATTGTTGACAAAAGGAGGCAAAAGATATTTTCTAACTTTTATAGATGATGCAACTCGTTATTGTTATGTGTATTTGCTGAAAACAAAGGATGAAGCTTTAAACTACTTCAAAATTTATAAGGTCGAGGTTGAGAACCAACTAGAAAAGAAAATTAAACGACTAAGGTCTGATCGTGGAGGAGAGTATATCTCTCATGAATTCTCCCAGTTCTGTTCTGAGCATGGTATAATCCATGAAGTTACACCACCATATTCTCCCCAATCTAATGGGTAGCTAAGAGGAAAAACCGAACACTAACAGACTTGGTGAATGCCATGTTGGAGAGTGCCGGTATGCCTAAAATGTGGTGGGGGGAAGCTATATTAACGGCAAATTTTGTCCTAAACAGAGTAATCACTAAAAGGTGTGAGATTACTCTGTATGAGGGATGGAAGGGGAGAAAACCCAATGTCAATTTTTTGCGAACTTGGGGGTGTTTGGCAAAAGTCAATATACCATTGCAGAAAAAGAGAAAGCTTGGACCTAAAGCAATGATTGTATTTTTCTAGGATATGCACATAACAAAGACAAACCTATAGATTTTTAGTAGTAAAATCGAAACTCACGAGATTATTGTTAACACAATAATGGAGTCCAGAGATGCTTCATTTTTGAGGATATTTATCCTATGAGACCAGCGGGTAGTTCTTCACGAACTGAGAATACTCAAACTAATAATAATTATAATGCTGAACCTACCACTGTTTCTGAACCAATAAATGATACACTACCAGTAGAAGATAATTTTGAGGAGGATAACAATTTAGTCGCAGAGGCTCCTCGTAGGAGCAAGAGACAAAGGGTTGAGAAAACCTTTGGCACGACTTTATTGTATACCTCGTGGATGATGTGCCAAAATCTCTTTCAGAGGCTTATGCACTACCTGATGCTGAGTATTGGAAAGAGGCGGTCCGTAGCGAGATGGATTCCATCATGGCTAACGGGACTTGGGAGATCACTGATCTTCCTAGTGGGTGCAAACCTGTTGGATGCAAGTGGATCTTCAAAAAGAAAATGAGGCCTGATGGTACTGTTGATAGGTACAAGGCAAGACTTGTGGCCAAGGGTTATACCCAGAAAAAAGGAGAGGATTATTTTGATACTTATTCTCCTGAGCTGATTAACCACCATTAGAGTGCTCATAGCATTAGCTGCTTCCCATGGTCTACACGTCCATCAAATGGATGTAAAGACAGCTTTCCTTAATGGAGAGTTGGAGGAAGAAATCTATATGGAGCAACCAGATGGTTATGTGATTCTTGGACAGAAAATAAAGTGTGCAAATTATTAAAATCCTTGTATGGCCTAAAGCAGCTCCTAAGCAATGGCACGAAAAGTTTGATAAAACTTTGACATCTGCTGGTTTTATCTGTTAATGAGGCGATAAGTGTGTATACTATCGTTATGGTGGGGTCAATGTGTTATTTTGTGTTTGTATGTTGATGACATACTTATATTTGGGACAAACATCTGCTTTGTAATTGACGAGGTCAAAACTTTCTTATCTCAAAGCTTTGATATGAAAGACTTGGGAGAGGCGGATGTTATTCGAATATTAAATTGATCAAGAATGAGGATGGGATCATTTTGCACCAATCCCATTATCTTTGAGAAAATTTTGAGTCAATTCGGTTTGAGAATTGCAAAATCTCCCCAACACCTTATGATCCAAGTGTTAAGCTTGGAAAAATCAAGGGTTAGGAAAAGATCAACCGAGATATTCACAAATTATTGGGTCCCTTATGTATCTAGCTGGTGCAACAAGGCTCGATATCTCATTTGTGTGAACAAATTAAGCGGTTTACATCTAACCCGGAGATGATCATTGGGAGGCACTTGAAAGGGTGTTGCGCTACTTGAGAGGCACAACATCTTATGGAATACACTATCTTGGGTATCCATCATTTTAGAAGGATATAGTGATTCCAATTGGATCTCGATGCGGATGAGATCAAAGCTACAAGTGGCTATGTTTTTACTTTAGTGGTGTTTGCAGTTTCATGGAGGTCTTGCAAGCAGACCATATTGACGAGGTCAACCATGGAAGCTGAACTCGTAGCACTAGACACACCCATCGTTGAGGCCGAATGGCTTAGAGAGCTCTTGTTGGACTTGCCATTGGTTGAGAAACCAATACCGGCGATCTTAATGTACTGCGATAACCAAACAGTGTTGACTAAGGTTATGAGTACTAAAGATAACATGAAGTCCTCCAGACATGTGAAGCGTAGGCTTAAAACTGTCAGAAAATTGAGAAACTCCGGAGTTATTGCTGTGAATTATATTCGTACAGAGAAAAATCTGGCAGATCCTTTTACAAAAGGACTTGCAAGGAAAGCGATTTCCATTGCGTCTATGGACATGGGCATGAGGCCCGTTTGAGTTACACCACAACGGTAACCCTTATCTTCCTGATCGGAGATCCCGTGAATTAGGTAATGGGAAAAACAAGTTGAGGTTGTAACAAGAGAGTACATATTATT